>JAUMHC010000043.1:2449487-2472523 GCA_032359785.1 Heteromormyrus szaboi | reverse complement strand
GCCAGGCAGTTCAATACGACACAGAAACAGCCCGTTTCTGGACGGGTACAGACCCGGCCAGGCAGTTCAATACGACACAGGTACAGCCCGTTTCTGGACGGGTACAGACCCGGCCAGGCAGTTCAATACGACACAGGGACAGTCCGTTTCTGGACGGGTACAGACCCGGCCATGGCAAGGAGCTGGAACACGCCTTCGGAGCCTACGAATGGGTCCAGAACAATCACCACCGCCCAGTTTTATGAATATACATATATGAACATTTATGAATAATTCAAACTTATATAAATAACTAATTCTCATTATGTAAGTCTTGCCCGTATTTTTCAGAGAGTATATCATATTTACTTGTCTGTTAAATACAATAAACTTGCTTATTTATTTTACATGTTTGTTTTGTGGTTTTGGCCGCTTCCTCACACTTCTGGCTGAGATTAGTGTCAGGGCCTTTTGATTATATACATCAGCTGTAATGCAGACCACGGGAATCTGATACATATTTATTTCTCCAGCTGGTTATTAAAAATATTCTGAAGGAACAGAGTAATTATATATGGTTGGCTATGAGCATAAAAACATGACAATAAAGCCAGTATAACACCCTTGGAAATATCAGTGTAGGGACGCCCAGCAAGAGTGAAAACCGCGTCAAGATAGACGGTGATAAACCACAAGAAAATAAGACAGAGGTGGAGTTTAACGTTTTGTTTGACAGAAACTAACAACAAAGCGTCTAGACTTTTTATTATATGTAAAACTGGCACAGCTTCCTGGCTCTATTAAACTCAATCACGGCAATAAAATACATTTTCAAGAGAAGACCTGAACTCATAAAAATATAACAGCAACGCCGGCGATTCGAGTGAACGGGGCAACGCCGGCAACCATGTCAGCCGCTGTGGCACGAAACACCGATATTCTGCATGTGTACGTTTGTGTGACTGCGAGCTTAAGGAAAGTGGCCATTTCGTCCTGTGACTTGTGACGCGGGACCGTGAAGGCAGAGGAAGCAAATGGGGGCCGGGAGGGGGGCGAAGGCTGTGCGTTACATCCGTCCCCATTGAAAAGCTGCAGCTGCTTGCTAATTCAGCAGAAGACAATCTGGCGATAGCGCACAATAGTTGGGGGGAGGTCATGGTTTGCTCTGATTACCAGGAAAGTATCACGTGTGTGTGAGTGTGTGTGTGTGGGGGGGGGCTCCTTGATGTTGCTGCCTCGCTCTGAATCCATGTTTGTCCCCGCGGCCCAGGTGCCGTAACGCCCCTCCCACCCACAATGGCACATTTATCGCCCCCAGCAGTACGGCACGTGTCTGCCCACCACTGCCCCGCACCTGTCTGTGTCACGAGTCCAAAGGGGGGGCGTTGGCCTGAATGGAGAGTTTCCAGGGGCTACCTCTCTCCCCTTCACCACCCCTGTTAGTGACCCCCCCTCCCCGCCGCCCCCTTTCACACTCTTCTCTCCCTTTCCAGCTCCAGTTCTTCCTGTGACCCGTTGTCAGGGCTGGGGTGTGTGTGTGTGTGTGGGGGGGGGGCATATGTGGTCTTATTTTGGGCCCTTTTGTCTTCCGTTTGTTCCGGTCGTCCGAGCACATTTGTATTCAGAGGACACTTGCTCTGACACTCAGTAAACAGCGGCACTGCTGCGGATGGCTCATGGTGACGACCAGCAGTGACGCAGCTAAAGAGAAAGAGCGTCACGTCAGTCCCCACCCAGGCACTAGTCGCCTCCCAGTGGGACAGAAAAAAAGCGGGAAGGGTTAGAGGGACAGAGAGATGCGGCAGCAGTCAGGCCGAACACGCATCGCAGGGCCTGTCGAGCGGCCACCCCCCCAAAATGTTCCCCAGGGCCCGGCTAAGGTAATCCCTCTCCACAGGCAGTTGCATAGGTGCCCCAAAAAGACTGGGGTCCTAATTTAGGCTATTTAATAAGTGCCAGCGAAACGGTTGTAATGTTATGGTTAGCGGTGATGCTAATCCCCGATCTGCAGGCAGGTCCCCCCCACACTCCAGGCCGAACGTACGGGCCGGCGGAACGGGAGCCAAGAAGAGTGGCATGCTGTCGTCCCGTGTGGGTGTGTGAGGCAACGGCGGCAAACGTGCTCACCGTGTCATACAGGAATTCCAGGACAAGCTTTAGCATACATCAGGGTGTGGTGCAAAGTTAGACAGGAAGTGGGGGGAAAGGGGAGGAGCTTGCACATGGGGTGGCAGGGTGGGGCAGCTCATTTCTGTAACAGGAGAAGGAGCAGGAAAGAGGGTATAGAATGTTACCAGGAAAATCTGTTGTATTTTTTGAGTGGACTTCCTGTTTATTCATGTAATTGGCCTTCATAAGCCTGCATAAGGCCAGAGGGCGGCTCTGCACCCAGCATGCACCTGTCAGCGGGGATTTCACTGCCGGCAGGGCGTTGGGTCGTACACAGTGGGTTGGGCTGTGGAACATTCTAGGACTGTGAGCCGCATGGTCCGGAGCGGGTTATCTGTTCAGGGGCCCTACCCTGCGAGGCCGTTGACAGCCGTCAGTGTCTGTTGGCCGAGCGCCAAGAACCCTGGGATCTGGTAATCTGGTTATGCTGGGAAGGTGGTGACTAGCAGCTATCTCCGGAGGTCTGTTAGCGAGGCGTCTGCGCCCAGCTAGTCTGCGCCATTGCCAGGCCTGCCCCCAGCTGCCCCTGTGACTCACCTCGACGGGTCCCCCGCAAATGCGAGACGGCAGTGAATACGCCGTCACTGCGCCAGTCACGTTACTCAGGGTGCAGTGCGGAAGCCAGGACCAGGGATGGGTGGGGCTGTTGGGGATTAGTAGGTTTCGGCTCCTTGACGGTGATGCCACAGTGACATGTCAGCCCCGCGGCACTGCTATGGACCTATCTGGAACTACGGCTCCAGGCTCCACCCCTGCACTGCGACGCTCCTCCTCCACAGCTAGAGATGATCCAACCCCATCTGCGATCAACAGCAGCTACCCCAGAGCATCATGCTACCCTGGTGGGGAAGGAAAACGACTGCCGGAGTTGGGTTTAGGTCCATGTGGGAGTCTCGCTGTCATTGCACACATACAGTATAGATGATCTGAAATTCAGTCTGAAACGCAGCGGATTTGGCCAACAGACACAAACAAGAGGACATGGATCTTTGCTCCACAGACTTACATGTCTGTGATTGCTGCCTACAAGGAAGACAATACAGCAGCCTGGAGATCATGTGACCCCCCCCAGGGAGGAGTCCATCTCGACCTGGTTGGGTGGACAGTAACATGGCGTCGCACACCATCACAGCACCACCCAGCCGGAGACGCAGGTTCGAATCAGAGTATGCAGACGCTACCAAAAGAAGCGGGGGGGCGGGCATTTACAGGAATGACAACAGGGCTAGCAGAAAACTGTGGAGTTTCCAGTACATTCTGGGGAGTACCCTGCCTGGGGGTCTGTGCCGGATTAAGGCTTACAGAAGGTGAAGAGAGGAATCAATGGAAGATCTGACAGATAATTTTTGGTCAAAAATTAATTCAAGTCCAGAAGCAAATCCTGCCAGTTTAAAAAGACATGTTGATCTTTCAGATACTGGGTTAGTAGCTGTCGTACTGGGTAATCTATCCACCGGTATGCTTCGTGATACGAGCTCCTGGGCTGCCTTCCTGCTGAGGGCATCACGTGTAACGTGCGTGTCAGCTCACGGCCGGTAGCCTGTCAAGCCCCTCCTTTCATCAGAGGAAGTCAACAGTGGCCTTTCGGGCTGGGGGAGGTGGGGGGGGCAGCCTGATGACAAGCTTAGGGGAGCTGGGGTGCAGCTAGCGGGACGCCCAGAGCAGCCCCCTGGGCGGAAATGGCTCAGTGCCGCGATAAAAGACACTCAGCAGCTCGGAGAATGGGGTCTGAAATCCAAGCCGCCTGGACGGACACGTCACCATGACGACGGCTCGAGCCATCATCATGTGGGGGGGGGGAAGGTGGGTTGGACCTCGTCGACCACATGGCTTCCTGTCCGGAATGCCCCCAGGCCTGGGCATCAGCCGTAGGGGGGCGGCCTTCATGACTCCGGTCGCCAGTGATGACCACATCCACTCTACAGCAATGAGGACTGCAGTGGGAGGGCCCCCATAAATTCGTACAGCCTCGCTGCATCCAGACAGAGGCTATTCTAGGAGTTTTTAAGGTGGGGGGCATAATTCATACTGAATTGATGAGTGACAGGTGTGGCACCGCCCCTCGCCACCCTTGCTGATATGATAAACTGGTGGGGGGGGGGGGGGATCATTGAGTGGGGAAAAAATATGGAAAGCTGCAGCTCTGAGGATTACGGTTTGGGATGGGGCACTGCTCTTTAGTGTGGACTTCAAGACCTTAAGACTTCAACTGGAAAAGCCTTGGAGATCCCAGATCAGGGATGCAGCCTGCAATCTCGCAGTGAGACAGGAACTCAGAGGATGTGCATGCTGGGGGGAGGACAAGGGCAGCTACATGGGAGGTGAAGGAGTAACATCAGGTCTGGGCGTCTTTGTGACACCTCACAGCCAGACGTCACTGACAGGCAGGACTTGTGGGACTGATGTCAGCTCCCCAGACTGATAATTGTTTTTATTCTGCACTCAGGACCTGAAAGGTCATGTTTGCCTCCTTTATTGCATCCGACCAGTGAATCTGGAAATCCATCTTCATTATACTGGGCCGAAGAGCGATCAGCTGCTGGTCGGGCCTGGCGATTAACCTTATCGTCTTGAGCTGCTGCACCAAGGCACCATCTCTCACCACGGGACGCCCCGGTCTCCGCCCCCCCCCCCCAGTTAATTACAGGGAGCAGCATTTAGGAAGAGATATTTTTAAAAATCGATATGTTTGAGCATGCTAACCTTTTGGAAATGATGTAGTGAGTGACAGCTAATCGGGGCCAGCTTGGGACATTCAGAGCCCACTAATAAAACTGCCAGGCTGGATGCTGGATGGGGAGCTCGGGGGGGGCTGGCTGGTCACAGTGCCACCCCTGCATGTGAGGCTGTCACCGATCCTGCACGGTACACTCTAGGGAGACAGAGCTTTGAAAAAGCGGTGGCAGATTACATACGCATCAGTTTAAAAGCAATAAAGCAGTTTATCAGGCAAAAAAATATATCTGACGAAAATCAAACATACTGCCCTTATGCAGAAAAGAAGGTTAACACAGATGGACAGAAGCCTGAGAAATGTTACTGACTGCCCACAACTAGCGAAAAATAAATTTTCAGGTCTGAAGAGTTTTCGGGAGTGAAGCTAATCAAAGTGTATTCAATGTGAATAGAGATGAATCACACAGCTGACGTCAAACTAGCCGAGATATTAGCCAGCAGTGGAAAGCTCTGAGTCATTGACTCACCAGGTAATCATTTGTGTATGATCTGTACAATAAACTGAATCACATCCAATGTGTTGTGGAAAAACAACATGGTCTTTACTTTCCACAAACTCACAGATATCATGCAATCGGTGCTCCACTCAAAACTAACAGTTACACATTTTCGTGTGAAAAATGAATTGGATTGCACAAGGAGATTTTGGATTCCTCTGTGAGCGATGAGGTTATTGGTCCAGGAAGACTGGCAGCAAAAATGCAATGATGTAAGTGTAACATCGCCAGAGATGTTCTCTTCCTTAAGCGTTTTAATGAATGATTTCCTCCAGAAATCAGCCTGAAGTCTTGGCTTCCAGAACCTTCACAGGGTACATCATTGACCAGGGAAGCATAAATGCCCACAAGAAATGCTGGAGTAAAGGCTCAAAAGAACAACAAACATGGCTGAAAGATCTAAGCTGAGTTTGTGATCTGTAGCGATCAATGTAGCGACATAACTCAGAGCTGAAGGTGGTAATGAGTTTAATATGCACAAGGTTCCTGTTTCTAACTGTGTAATTCAGCTCCATGACGCTGCGGTGAAATCTGCATCCCCATACCTCTGTGCCAGACTGTTAGCACACTTAACTGGGGATTTAGGGTTTACGTTTCACTCAAACTGACATCATTTTTCACACATATGTACAAACACACCTATAAATTTCCTGCATGTTCCTTAAGGGTATGACAGTGGGACTGGTGCCAAGAACAGAGCCAACAAACACCGGCTCACGCCCCTGACCATTTGACCCCGGCTGCCCCGCCTGAGTGTGGCTCTTCCCCGGAGCACGTTACCTGCTCCCGTCCCCCGATGGGCCGAGATTAAGACTCCCAGCTTTGTGGACACTGTGAGCATTGGTAACCTCTCAGCTCTTAACGGGTGATATCTTCCATTATTCCTGGAGACAGGTTGGCGCCAGGGCACATTTTATAGCACAGGTGTATTAAGATCAGTATATCAACCTGGTAGCATTAGCATAGCGCTAGTGCACCTAGCGTAGCAAGGAGCTACCACAGCATTATTGCGTATTAATAACAGTAATGAAGTCATTGATCTGGTAGCGAATGACAGCTCTGCTAAAGTGGGGTTTGTTGCCCTATGATGCCATTAAAGGGTCAGTTGTTTTACCCTGGGAAAAATATCCGTCATCAAGCCAATCACACGGGTCAACGAGGCCTGGCTCCAGCCCGCCTGTCATTTAGCCACGCGCCATTAATGGGCCGCTTAACAGTCCCGCCGCTCCGGGGGGGGGCAAGAGCAGGAGCTTAAATAATTGAGTGGTCAGTAGATTGGATCTCTGCCTTTTTCATTGTTCTGCATCGATTTGCCGACGGTAATCCCTGTCGAACATGGCTGAGAGGTTCCCTCAGGACTGAGGACTGTATGCGAGTATATGTGGGGGGGGGGGGGGGGTCTTTCTGTCCCAAGCTTCACATAAAGTCCCGATCAAAGGTGTGACAGGGGAAATATTCCTCCCATTTTGGCATCACGTTAAGACAAGTATTATTTTAGCCTAGTATTACCGCTGAAACCGTCTAATTTCAAATTCTGCCCCGTCGGGTGCATTATTCAAATCAGCGGAGCTAATTTTCGGGCTTCTTTAAGGCTTATTTTACCACTGAAGTGTATTTGTAAGCAGGGAAGGGGACCAGAAGGCCTATATTGTGCAAAAAGTACTCACAGCAGATTTACCAGCGATGTAAAGAAGGCTTAAGTCCGGGGCCATCGGGGTACGAGGAGAGAGGGACTGGGAGCTCTGGGATCCAGCTTCTGGGATGGATCCTCTCGCGGGATTTCGCTGCTTGGTCTCCATGTTCTCGCCTGTCTCACCCTTCATTGGATTCCATGCTGCGTCTCTCTCATTGTGAATATGTATCTGCCAAGATTCATGCCTACAAACTCACATGTTATATGTTATTCTGGTGCACACTAAGTCAAATCCCTCATACGTTTAATAGGGTTACCAGGGACAACTGTTGAATTGAATCTGGTATCTATTTCCTCATTAATCTGTGTATATATGTATATTTTCTTGGAACCTATTTCCGTTTCCTTTCACCGGCCTGCCCTCTGCTTAGCTAGTTAGGGTTTTGCTCTTCCTGGGTGCCTGGCGGTTGGGTCCCTATCTTGGAGGAGTGCCAGGAGTCTGAGGTGGCCTGTGTCGCTCGGGGAACGCGAACACCTCCCGGTCCACCGTGTTAATGCTCATAACTTAACCCCCCTTCAGCCACCATGTTGCCATAACAGATCAGGTGTTGTGGGGTCAGCTTAGCCCAACCATTTAAGGGCACTGAATTTACGGTGTGTTCCCCCGTGACCCCGGGCCACACCTGACCCCTCTTGACCTTTAAAGGAGCACTGACTGCCTGATCAATGCACAAACGGGTCATTTGGGACGTGCCGCGACAGAGCACGAACGAGGCCAAATCCCGGCTAATAATCAAAGGCGTCACGCTGAGAAACTACAAGCAAAATCGTTCGGCCCGGATTTGCGGCCTCGCACTAAACCCAGCTCTGCATGACGTTAAGAACACTCTGAAGAATAAAGCCCAGAATTAGCTCACTTGATGGAACAGTGTGGCTCTAAAACAAACTGCTTTCATGGCAAAATTTTAGAAGAAGCAGCTTTAGAGACACATTTTCTCGGCAAGCGAGAATTACAACATTGTAAAATTTGAAGCTGGTAATGTTTGGTGAATAAGAGAGGCAAATGAAGTTCAGAAACTTTGCCAGTTTCATTTACTCATTTACATCATTTACATTTTCATTGTTTAGTGGATCCAAAGTGTTCGCAAACCCCCCTAAAACCTGAAGGGCAGACGCAAACTGTACTGTCGTCCAGTCTGACACCAGGGGCTGGGTGGGTATTTTCCAAGGTGGGAGGGGGAGAACAGATCAGGTGATTTGGATGGACAGACAATAACGGCGGCATGTTTACCCCTCTCCACAAAAGTGAAACCCCACCCACTAAGACCCCCCAAGGTGTCGCTCAGTTCAGCCAGAGATTAGGACACCAAGCATAAGAGAAGCTGTGGGGCTCAGCAGGTTACGATGCTGCATCTGTGAGCAGAAGGTCGCTGGGTCAGATCCCATGGTCTACCGAGCCAAGTCCTTAACCACCCCCAACTGCTCCGGAGAGCCTGACCCTGCTTTCTATGCAACGTATGTTTATGTGGATAGAAGTGTCGCCTAAATAAATGGATTTCTGTATTTGCTGAAATGAAATCCTGACAGCTGCTTCGCCAAGTTTTGGGTCTGTAGCCATGACTTTTTAAGTCATGAACTGGTGGTGGGGGTAACGCCCCCCCCCCAACCATTACAGGAAAGCGAGCGTTAAATAACAGCAGGAGGTGCCATGTTGAATAACCATGAAAACGATATAAGAGCCGTAATTAAGCCTTACACGGCGACTGTGGCCTTTCTCAGCCTGGAGTGCGGTGTCTGAGTTATACAGGATGCTGATTATTTAGCCCCGGAGCAAAGCTTGCTTTGGCAGGATCGCGAGACACCGGTGATGAAAACACAGGCCATTTATTTAATATCGGTGTTTACTACGGGAGGAAGTGGGCATGCATGATCGGCTCATGAATGGAGGAGCGCTTTATAATTCAGGAGCTTTTCCTGGCCTGCCTCTGAAGAGCAGCCGTACAGATTCTGCGGTTCATGAATATTTCATTCAGGGCACTGAAAAATACATATTTATAAATACTAAGCTCTGTAAACAATCGTCTCTCATTACCTACTCAAATAATAGTGTGAATACCAGTCTTTGGGCCTAGTGAATTTCACTGTTCTGGGACAACACCGTCCTGTTTGAGAACAGTATTAATTGACGAGCTTCTTCAGTATTTCCTGTTGCATCTTCACAGTTGCTGGAGATAATATGTCTGATAACCTCGTCAACTAAATAAGATGAAATGTTTTCGTGTACAGTCCGCCATCATTGTGGCTGCATCACGCCCTCCATTCAGGTGTTCTCTGCTCTTCGTTTGACGGGACACCCTGGAAGAGCAGGATTTTAAAACCAGAGCAGAGAGAAGGGTGATATCAGGAGAAATCTGAGATCTGAGTGTCTGCATGTGGGCGTGCATCAAGGGTGTTGGCATGTGTGTTTGTCAGTGAGTCTGCTTGCGGTGATGCTAGGCTAACTGGACTCTCTTTAACCGACACCAGACGGAAGGTTCTGGCAAAATCTGCATGGACACACCTGGCCCAGCGGTCCCTTCGCCCCGCCGATACGCAGTCGGTCGCATCATGAGCATCGTTGCCAGCACATCTGTGGGAGCTGGGGGGGGGGGGGGAGAGCTCTTTCCCGCTGCCGCCTGCAGCTTCACAGGTATCTACGCCTGGCGCCTGCGGCTCCGCTCTCCGTGTCACACTTCAAACGGCGCCTCCACATTCCAGAGCCGTCTGACAAAAGGAAGCTAATAACCCTCAGAAATGGGGAGCGGGAGAAATGGCGGTTAGAGAGCGGAGGGGGGAGTGTTACCTGGTCAGCCGCAGATGTATCAGCGCCCCGGGCGCAGGGCGGAGAACGCCCATCTCTGCTTGTTTTCATAAATAAAATTCCGTGCTGTCAGCATTAGCATCTCGCTGCCAGGAAAACACCGCAGGAACTGCTTTGATTTCTGATTGGCCGACACCCCCAAAGCTGCTCAGTGCTCAGAAAACAAGGCCCATGTCTAGTCACGCCTCCTTTGTGGACTCTCAGCAAAATGTGTGGGTCGTGCTCACTGGGACCCTAAAGCACTCCAGGCCGCTCAGAACCTAAAACCGAAGCAGATCGCCTCTCTGACGCAGTGTTTCAATAACAAGGCTCGAAAATCTGCGGCTTCTCTCCATGGTAATTACAGACTTGGGGACAATGGCAATAAAACGCAAAGCACAAAAAACATCAATTAGGAGATATAGTATCCCGAAAAAAGGAAGAGAGACACAAACACACACATAAAACACTCCGCAATTTTGGAAATGAAATATGTCATGAATACGTTTTAATGAATCTGAGGGCACACGCCGTCGCCACGATCACGCAAGATGGCCCCTGTTAAGCCGTCCTACAAGGTGCCTGAAGAGCATTTCCCTCCTTTCCTTTGGCACAACATAGCAGGACCTGAACAGCCCTTATATTTGTGGGGTTAGGGTGGGTGGTATTCAAAAGAAAACATTAGAAATAGATTACAGGCCTACAGTCGTCCAGCAGGTCGATAAAATGTATGTCTTCCGTAATCTAACGAAAATATTGTTGTGAGGCTAATTTCCTATGTGGGGCCATGGACTAGCTGGGGGGCCATCAGAGACCCCCGTCGCCACGGCAGTGTGCGTCTGTGGCGAGGGGGCAGCTCCAGTTACGGCAACTTTGTTTTTGTTCCAAGACCCACCACCCCCCCCCCCCCCCATCAATCTGAGGCTCTTCCAGAGACTAGAGGAACCAAGGCTACATGAGATGGGGGGGGTTAGGGGGGCACAAGAGAGGCTGCTTTCTGGCTGCTTGTTCTCTGTTCACAGAGGCCTCATTTCCGGACACGGGAGCCAGTGAAAACGTGCATCACTGACATCGATGTTTTTTCCAGTAAAGCATTGATCCTCAAACCTCATGATGGGGGGGATTTATCACGATGTGCTGCGGAGTGATGGGGCTTAATGTAATTACAGTGAGCTCAGCTCAGGACCAGCAGGTGAAAAGGTCTCACATCGACCGATCCTTCTGCTAACATCTCCAGAGCCATCAAAAACCAATCAATGTTCTGTCCACCTCGATTAGCGTCCGTGTTGCGATTTTGGTGTCAGCACTTCCATGAGTCTCACAGTGGTGGGCCATGAGATCCAGACATGCAACCTCTTTGAAAGACACCTTAGAAAAACTGATCGGTGAGGTTTTCTGAAGATGTTCCTCAAGCACAGCTGTGTTGTGGCGGTGAGCCTTGACCTTGGTACAGTGACAATTTAACCTGACCTGATCACATGGTCGGGCTAAAGCACCACCCACACCAAACCCCCTCTAACACTCCACTTCCACCTCAGCCTTCCATCCCCAATGTACTGCAGCAAATGCCCATGAAGTTGGGAATAACTCACAATGTGAACTGAATCCCGACCATGTGATCTATGACAGCTTCACCGGACCCTGTGCCTGGTTCATCCACACATGGCCACAATACTCCAGGTGACTCACTTAGGACCAAGATCTCCAGATACACATAGCGATAAAAGTTTCTTTGCAATTTTTACTCCAAGCTTTCACGAGCGTTAGTAAAGGCGCGAAGCGATTCTTCATCAGGGCCAAAAGGAGCGTTTATATCCCCTGAGTTCCCGATCTCAGCCCCCTGCTAATGGCGGCCTTGCTGCAGTTAACGAGCATTGCTGTCTGTTGATGGCTTTGCTTCTCTTCATGTCATCACAGTTAATTCTGTATTAAGCTGAAGCAGCCAGGCTAGTGATGGAAAAAGTGAAGGGTGTGCCACAACTTTTAAAGCACCAGTCGTCTTTGTAATGTGAGATAATCTACCAGGGGCTGGTCGTTCAAGGATAGTGGATCCTCATCACCTTTACTGGTCCAGTACAACTGCCCCCCCCCCACTTCATGAATTTGAAATGCTAGTATGAGGTGATGAACATGATGGTGTTGACTGCAAACAGCTTTCGTTCTGTGTTAGCGTTCTGTTTAAGCTCTCTGGGTTACCATGCTGCAATGCCGTACTTCATTAGCGCTCTGCAATATCACTGTGTTAGCTCACTGCGATGTCGCTCTGTGTTAGTGCTCTGCAATGTTCCTCTACATTACTGTTCTGTATTAGCGACCAGCAATATCTTTCTTAGCGCACTGCAACATCGCTCTGCATCAGCACTCTACACTGACTCTCTGTCTTAGCACTCTACACTGTTGCTCTCCATTAGCACTTTACAATATCACTCTGTGTTAGAACTCTGTAATGTCACTTTGCGTTAGCACTCTGCAATAACGCTTTGCATTAGTGCTCTGCAATCTCACTCTGTAATGTCGCTCTTCGTTAGCATTCTGCATTATCGTTCTGCAATATTGCTCTACATTATTGGCATGCAATATCGCTCTGCATTAGTGCCCTGCAATATTGCTCTGCGTTAGCACTCTGCACTGTCACTCTATGTTAGCGCCCTGCAATGTCATTCTGCGTTAGCACTCTGCGCTGTCACTCTATGTTAGCGCTCTGCAATATTGCTCTGCACTGTCACTCTGCTCTGCATTAGCACTCCATGTTAGTGTTCTGTGATGTCGCTTTCATGCAGTGATCATGATACATGCATCTACGATACACACCACCCTAATTATCCTGCACGTGCCTCTTTTCTTGATACCAGGGGCAATTCTAGGTTTTTTTAAGGTGTGAAGTTTTGAACATTTTGAATTGGTGAGTGACAGGGGAGGGAGCATTCCTGGGGCCAATCAACTTTCAGCTGGGACCAGTGGCCCTGTGGCCCCGCCCCTGCACATGCTGTTCCATGAGGAATTTCTTCTGGAATAATGGAGAACTCGACGTTAGTGATGGGCGCCACGTGCGGGGATCTGCCCTTCAGCTGTCTTAACAGCTTTGTGTGAGTTTGGGCCCAAGTGGGGAAAAATATGACTGCTATTTAACCAAAGGCAATGGGGCCGCAGAATGGTTCCTAAGCTGATTAGGGTGTCTCAGAATCCTCCCCCCTGCCCCCCCCCAGGGCACAGGGGAGGTGTCACGAAAGCCAGGGCGGCCAGTTGGACCTCGGCCTGCTGCAGCGATGTTGGTGTGCTTCCCTGAAGGGGGCAGGTTCAAGACAGATGGCTGTCCCTCCTCACACCTGCGATGTCAGATCCCGGGGCGATAAGCAGGAGATATATGGCCCAAGTCGACTGCAGCTCTCCCTGTAACCTCCCCCCCCCCAGCAGAATACCCCGCCCCCCCGCCTCGTCGGTATCTCGCAGATACTGCGTTATTTATGACCAGTTAAGGTGAACACACACTTAGTGGCCATTCACGCCACCACCACCGTTGCCCTCCCCCCATTCCAAATAGTCAGGGGGATCATGTACAGCTCAGCTGGTTAGGTCTACGTGCCTGGGATCGGAAGGTGCCAGGTTCAAATCCCCTCCCCAGCAGAAGAGTCACATGTCCATCTGACCCTTAACCGCCCCTACAGCTCCACAAAGATGCATGACCCTGTGCTTGGGCTTCAGGCTTTGTGACTCACAGGAGAGTATGATGGAATACGTGAAAACGGAGGAATTCCAAAGTACATGCGCAAATGGCAACTAAAACCTCATTTCAGTTTCTCTGTTTTATTTGACCTGATTGCTCACAGGTATTCGGCTGATTCAGACCGGCGATTTGAACACAGGATCATGTGGCGAGACGGTTTGACCATCTAAAGTGACGAATGGTCTCCTGATTATCGCCTCTATCGGCTGAATTACCTGAGTGTCGGTGCTCGGGTCTGTGGGCAGGTGGAAATGCTCATCACACACGGAGGGTAAAATGCTTAACTAGACTGAGGTCTAACCCACAGGGCCACACGCCCCACCGTCCTGAGAGATGTTGCCCATGTGTCCGCAGTTTGGACTGCTGTCTCTCGGGTGGCCATGGCGTGGGAGCGAATGTCCTGCCATGCCGGGCCCCCAGTACCCGGCCGGCAGTGTCGCCGGGTGAAACAGGACCACGTTCCTAACGGACTCCCCACTGTCCAATGGTGGCGCGTTGCCCCTAGTGAAAGTGCAATGCTGAATGTCAGGCAGTGTGACGGGAGCCCCTTCTACGACCCCCCCCGCCATGGTCCTGACCTCCAGTGCAGAGCTGCAGTCTGGGCCGTCCCTTCACCGCCGTCCGGAAAGACTCCCCAGGCTGTGTGCGAAACACACAGGGCAGGAGTTCTGACATCTCAATAACTATGACTAATAATTAACAATAATTGCCTGATTAATATGTTTCACGGTATACACTGGGCAGCAGGGGAGGTCTGGTAATAACCCCCACCTTTATGGCACTGAGGCGGCTTTGATGCAGTCGAAATTCACACTATGGCATATGTGCCCCCCCCCCACAGACCGGATTGCCCCCCTTTCTCCCTCCCAAAACCCCCCATTTCCATCTCAAAAGGAAGATTAGACACCTAGTTAACCGCTCAGTGTGCAGGAATGAAACGGGCGAGGTCTTCATCCTCAGCACCTGTCGCCGTCTTCATCTCGCTGAGCTTATTTCCACGCCGTCAATGAAATGCCACCACAGGTTTTATTTCGCTCAGTTTATTCATAGTACCAACAAACTTTGGTAGTTTAGCAAATCGGCGCATCGGCAAAAACGCACCGTTGACGAAGTGTCTCGATGAGTGTGAAACGAATAAATAGCACAAATTCTGCTGATCTTACAGTCGAGTTTAGAAAGGAACAGACGAGTTTAAACAACATACACATGGGAGATGGTGTGGTGCTTACTTTACTTTTTTTTAAATAAAGCTTTATCGGTTCCTTGTGTACCTTCGGAAACACGTTATACTTTAATAAATAGCATGTAGTCCACTCTGACATGCACGACCCACTGAAGCTGGAAACATTCCTGCCTATTTACATTCGAACCCGGAACGGCGTGTCTTCTGCAGCCTTCACATAGCGGCCTCTAACACTCCGTCACTCTGTGGCTACAATGACTGACACACCCTACGGCGATTTCGCCAAACACACTTTAAGAAGAAAACATAGTGCCCACATATTTTTTTTTTACATCTTGGAATCACACAAATCCTTTTTTTTCTTTTTTCTATAAATCATTTCTGCTGCTGAATGTTCACATAGTAACGGTGAGTTCATGCACTTTGACACCTCCCTGCACTCCTGTCTTTGGGTGGGGAAGGGGAAGGGGTGTTTATTTGATCGACTGAGGTTTTTAAAAATCAGTGGCTTAGGTTACGCGCGTGTCCACATGGGCCGGTACAAGCGCAGCCCCTGGGGGGTCCTTAGGGGAGGGGGGTGAAGTCTTCAAGTCAGTTTTCAGCGCGTTTGGCTCAGAGGCAGAGAAAGGTCATCGTCTTTGTCTTTGTAGTCGTGTCGTGGGTTTTTGCCTTTTTTTTCCATTTTGATCAGGTTTTTTCTTTGCCCCAAGAGGTCCGGCGAGGTGTTCTGTGAGCCGCGCGCGTTTTCATGTCCGTTCCCGCCGCTTCCCCCAAAAGGCGCCTTCAGGATGCGAAGTAGGAACTCTGCATGGAGTAGAGTCGGTCGATGGGGTTTCCCACGCGCGCCTGCAGGGAGCCCACGTCGGACGAAGCCATGAAGCAGTCGCTCAGGCTGGTCAGGGAAGTGTCGCTGTCGATGTCATGCAAGATGGAGTCACTTCCTGTCAGGGTGACAAGACAGGGCAGGGGGGTTATTGGGGTGTTGCATTCAGTCAGACCGAAGTTTGCCCCCAGAAGGATGCCCCCGTCCTCGAGAACACGATCCCTCGATTAACCACGGGGCGGGAACCTTCTTGGATTCCATGTGTAATGAAAAATGAAAACGGGACACTGTTTATTACCGTGTCAGAGCAACGAAATAATCAGCCTGGACTTTCTAAATGACAGGCTTGTGGTCTGAAGACTCTAATTATGTGTCACTGAGCCCCAAAAGAATGTCTTAGTGAACAAGGCTGTGACAGGCACAGCATCACGGGCGCAGAGCCATCGGCTGACCTGGGAGTGGCCACGCACGGCACGACACAGCACTGGACCAGACCGGCCGCTTAGATGCGACTGCCTGCCTCCGCAGAAGCCTTAATTCTGCCTGGTACCAGGCTTTATTGGGCTCCCTGGCCAGAAAGAGTGTCACTACATCAGGGAAGGGACAGCTTGATGGAGCCTGCATTTTTAATGAGCACCCCACATTATTGCCTTTCTATCTTTCTCCCACGAAATTAGGGTAGGTGGGAGACGAGGCCAGGAGAGAGATGGGGCGCGAAGCAGAGGCCACAGCCTGGATCTTTCTGGAATGTGGAGGATCAGGCCAAGGAATTTTCTGCTGCCCTGCTCACCTAGCTGCTGGTCCGTTGGAATCCCTCCAGACCTTAAATTTCGGCTCGAATCTCTGCAATCTACTGTGGCTGGTCAGCGCTTCCGTCTACAGGAATTCACATCCTCATCCATGCCTTGCCAGATCCACCAAAGCAGCCTGAAGTCCAGCCAACGGCCCCACATCTCATCCCAGGATGTGAACCTGAAACCAGCTGATCTTGGTGTTCCAGCACTGCACCCTCTGATGGTTTAGCCTTAAAAAGACCATCTGCCTAAGATACACATCTCCTTATTACAAACTCTGGAAATACAGGGGCAGCCTCCTTAACATTAACGAAGGGGCCTCACCAGGCTGAAACGTGCATATGCATAAAGAAACCTAACATACGTGCAGACGATTAGCTAGCAGCAGCGAAAAGGGATTTTTGTTTTGCTGAACGTCACTCATGGTGATGTTTGCTCAGTGACAGCATGGTGGAACTGCGTCGCTTTCATTTTTGCCACCATTTAACTCCATTATATCATGCGTTCCACATGCCACGTACGAGCCTTCCCAGAATTCCTCGCCATGCTGACGGCTGAGGGCCGTGGCAAGGCTGGACACTGCATGCCAATACAGTGCACATGGGGGGAGTAACATACTGGTTTGATTTCAAAGGAAAATTCCAAAAATAGATCACAGGGCGTCCGACTGTGTTTGTGTCAGCTTATGGGGGGGGGCTGGCGGTGATGAGATTGCAGGGGGCCACTGTCCTACAGCAACAGTGTTGTGGTGGCTGGAAGGGGGAGGGCCGAGGTCTGTATCTCACCGTATGGGTTCATGTGGTCACCCGGCATCTGTGGGGGGGTCAGGCCCTGCTGGAAGGGGTCCGTGCTGTACCCGTTCTGCTCCATGGCCACCAGCGGCTGCTGTGGGGGGGGCAGTGGTGTGTACGAGCTCATCAGACCCTCCATGCGATTGGACATCACCTCTGCAGCACAGAACAAACACAAGCACCGTGAGAGGAATGTTTGAGGCCTCAGTTCTTCTGCTGGGACCAGTTTGGGGCCTGTGGTTAGTTTTCACTGAGACTCGTTTCCCAGTAGAGTACATGTGTGGAGAGCAAGCCCAAAGGCTACTCACATGGATAAACAGCATAAACAGCCGAAATTAGCCAGGGCGTCACTCTTTGATCTTCTTATAACCACCTTATTTATTGTCTAATAAGAGACTATAAGTGTAATTGTGTACACCTGTTATAAACTATAAAAACTGGCTGTTCTCATCAGGATGAAGTGACTGAGGTAAAATGATCTCCTCAAAGCCCTCAGGTGTGTGTGTGTGTGTGTGCATGTTTGTTGTGTGTATCTTTTAAACAGGCTGCCTGATCTATGCAGTAGGCCTCTTTGGGATTCAGGGCCAGTGGCAGAAGATGCTCCCACCCCACCAGACATTAACACACCATGTTTCTGGATGTCTCTGAGAGACCATTCCCCCATGACGGCTAAAACGTCATCCAAGCCCCAGAAACTAATCTCTACAAATGATATGACAAATTATACAGTTTTACACCTCGTACTGTTTCCCGTTTATCTGTTTCTGTTTGACATATAGCCAAGCAGGGCTCTGGATTTTCATTAATTACCTTTCTCCTTTTTGGATTTTTTTGGGCAGCCAGTACCATGGCGGCTAACATCAAGGACTCTGGAGCTGCCCGGCTCCCATCCAAAGCTGTCATCTGATCTCACACCCCTCAGCTAGTTACTAAACCTGGGCTGTTGCAATAAATAAATAATCCTTTATAGAGGTATCACCTAAGCAGCTTAAACCATGGTGATACGCTGTTTCCAGGCAAGCCTGCAGCTGTTTTCTTCAGTGGGTTGATCGAGATTTTTTTTTACAGTCTGTAATTCCCCCTCATTCGCACGGATGGTGGGGGAGACCTGCTCTATGGCAGGTGTGGTGGTCAGGGACCCAGGCTCTAAGCATTGCTGCCTCCATTTAGGCTCCAAGCCCCATCCCTCAACCCTGGTACTAAACCCCGCCCCTCATCCTCCATACACTAAGCCTCCCCCTCCAGACAAAGCCCCGCCCATCCCCACTCTAGACAATAAGCCACACCCTCAGACAATAAGCCCCGCTCCCAGACAACAAGCCCCGCCCCTCACCCATCACACAGTGAGCCCCGTCCCCAGACACTAAGCCCCACCCCCCGACACTAAGCCCCATCCATCCCCACTCTAGACACTAAGCCCCACCCTCAGACACTAAGGCCCACCGCAGGCACTAAGCCCCGCCCCCAGACAACAAGCCCTGCCCCTCAACCGCCACAAACTAAGCCCTGCCCCACCAGACACTAAGCCCCGCCCCCGTACATTAAGTACCACCCCCGAAACACTAAACCCCACCCCTCTTCCTCCACACACCAAGCCTTCCCCCTCCAGGAACTAAGCCCCGCCCCCAAACACTAAGCCCCACCCCTCTTCCTCCACACACCAAGCCCTGCCCCTCCAGGCACTAAGCCCCACCCACTCAGTGGCCTCTCCTCACCTTGTCCAAGCCTCTGTGAGTTCTGCTGCTCCTGCTGCTGCTGCTGTCTCCTGGCCAGCTTCTTCATCTGTGGGAGGAGGGGGAATGAGAAAAAGGGCGTGAGAATGGACAGCCGCCACTCAGCCGTTCACCCTGTAGTGAACCAGAGGCATGTGCAGCAACCCACATGAAGATGTGGTGGACAATCGGAGGTAGACCATGCATGGTCATGGTCGGGTCTATGTGTGTGGTGGGGGTGCCTTTCCAGGATTTAATGAGCGGCTGAGGTGGAAGTGTTCTTACCTTGGCCCTCTGGTTCTGAAACCACACCTGCACCACTCGCACGCTGAGGCCAGTTTCCGCAGCCAGCGTCTCCCGTACCTAGGGGCACACAGAGTGTCTGAACCACCTGTGAGTCAACACACCCAGCATGTTCCCCCCCAGCACTTTTTCGGGTTTTATGTGAAAAAGCCAGGTGGGTTTTGGTCTTGAATCTCCAGGGATGTGGCGGGGAAGGGGCAGGGATGTGGCGGGGAAGGGGCAGGGATGCGGCGGGGATGTGGCGGGGGCCGTAGCAGCACTGGGACCCGCAGCCCAGCAGATCGGAAAGCAACTTCAAAGCTGCTCTTTGATGGAGCTGAAATGTTTTGAATGGGTCCAATTTACAAGGAATCAACTGGAGCCTTCGACCCCCCCACCCACTCCACAAAAGTCCTGCGACACACACTGAGGTGCCCGAGAATGTCGCAGAATCTAGCAGGGGTCCAGAGCCTATCCTGAAGGCACAAGGCAGGGAACAGCCCAGAATGGGCTGCCAACCAATCACAGGGCACACTCACACACGCACATCTACGTGCAATTTGGTGACTCCGATTAGCTTCAGGCTGTTTTTGGACTGTGGGGGGAAACTGGAGAACCTGGTGGAAACCCCACGATGACAATTCAGGCATGTAGAGGTGGGCTGCAGCACAGATCGGGTCGGGCCACCTCGGTAAATGCAGAACCAGAACCAGAAGAGTGATGGGAACACCGCTCTGCACACCCACGGCACTCCGGATCAGACTCCCTACATCGCACACATTTTCCAACACCCTGATGGTTTCAGACAGCCTCCCCTAGTGGTCACCTTTTCTTTAGCACTGGTGTACCAAATTACACCAGCAGGGAGGCGCTATATGCCCACGTACCCCGGAGCCTCACCTTGCGGCAGGGCTTGGAGGAGACCTCGAAGGAGGCCTTGAAGGCACGGCGCTGCTGCGTGGTCAGGATGGTGCGTGGTCGCTTGGGCCGCCTCGGATCCTTCCCGTCATCCCCCTTGCCCTGCACCCCCGAGCCCTTCTCCAGCTTGATGTCCAGATCCTCGTCGTCGCTCTTGTCTGCGGAGAAGAAGAAAAAACGCGCGATTTAAAAAATTATTGCCATCTCGCCGGCACAGGAACGGACATGTTTTTAAAATCACAATTCTTCGACAAATGATGAATTTTTTATTTTTTTTGCTTTTAAGTTCACCGGGAATTAGACTCCGCACAAGTGCGGCGTAATGAAAAGAGTCCAAACATGTGGTTTTAATACTCTGTTATCAATCTGGTACTGAGAGATCAGGCCACATACATTATCAGGCGCCCAGAAAAGCACACAGCCATGAGGCAAACACGTCCATTTGTCACCGGGCTGCGCGGTTAATAATTCACCGCGCGGTATTTCAGCTGTTTTGCACAAAATAAATCTTTGATAAGAATCGTGCACATTTGCGGGTCCACCTTCATGCAGGATGTGGGCTGGAAGGACTGGAAAAAATGCACAAAACATGGTTTCTGAGGCAAATTAAAAAACAAAAAAACGACAGTAAAAAGATTATGGAGACCTGTCCCCCGGCTTTGTACTGGTGAGACACGAGGCGTCGGTACAGGCTGCTGTACTGGGGCTTTAAGATTAGTTCCTGAGCAGGCGGGTGAAGGGAGATATAATCCCCCAAACATTAACAATCCCTCAGCTCAGGGAACATCGGCGCTTTCCGCCAGCAATCTCATTTAACGTCCTGACGAAAGCACCCCCCACACCCCCCGAGCTGAAGTCTCCAGCCACTCAGGCTAAATCGCTCTGCTACTTTCATAATTATTATGAGCCCAGGAGGGGGCACTCTGTTTATTGTTCAGTGGATCAAAGTTTCATCTCTTACAAAATGATAACCATTATGCATAATGAAATAATGATTGCAATAAAAAAAGAAAAAAAAAGAAAAGCACAAAATAAAGGCGCTTGACTCTGCGGAGTTCACGTGCTGGAAATTCTCCCCCAGAGTTGGGGTTCCAGCAGTGCCGCAGAGAGCTGTCACGTCGCCCTGCTGCAGAGGGCCACCCCATCTTTCTGCCACCGATGGCAGCTGCATCACCCTGCCGCCAAGGGCCTGCATCTCGCCTTACCACATTGCCCTGCTGCAAAGGGCCACCACATTGCCCTGCCACTGACAGCCGTTGTATCGCCCTGCCTCATTGCCCTGTTGCCGAGGGCCCGCATTTCGCCCTGCCGCATTGCCCTCGCGCCAAGGGCTATTGTATTGCCATGTTACCAAGGGTCATCGCATTGACCAGTTTTCAAGGGCTATAGCATCATCCTTCCACCAAGGACGATCACCCTGTTACCAAGGGCCATTGCCTCGCCCTGCCAGTAAGAATCATCACACCGCCCTGCCACATCGCCCTGTCGTCGAGGGCAATTGCATCGTCTGGCTGCCAAGGACTGCCGCATTTGGTGATTAAACTGGCAAATCATTTGGAGGATCTGCAAATATCGGCAGATGTGAGTGGTGGTGGTGGGGGGGGGGGGGGGTTGTAAAAATTTTTTCATCCGCTGTCATCTGCTTTTAATACTGCTGCCCCCGGCTCGCTCCGCAGCTGACTGACAGGGAGGCAAACGGGACGCTGACGCCTCGAGGTCAGCATGGCTCCGTGTTAACGACTCCCGCTCCGCACGTCAGGGTGAAGAGAGAAAAGGGGAAGAGGCCCACTGTGTTTCGGGCTTGGCCGCGGGCGGACGCGCGTCCCAGAGCTGGGAGCAAGGATTCGCCCGGATGGGCCCGACAAATCTCCTGACCTTGGTCTCCAGCTAAATGAGAACCAGATGGAGCTGAACATGAAGGCTTGGCAGGAGGCCCTGTGGTGAAGGAATGAATGACAAGGAGGAGCAGATAAGGAGGGCGCCCCCCTCGCCACAGCTCGGGCCGAAACACCGCCGTCAGTCGGGGGACACGCAGAGATTCCAGCTTCCTCCAGTGCTCGGGGACGGAGCGCTAACACAGCGAAGCCGTGCCCTGTCAGGCCTCCTCGTCGGGGGTCTGATCCCAGCCTTTGTCATCGTTTAGTACAGCCCCCCCTTCCACTATGTGAACCTTTCAGGAATGCCGACCCTCCCCCCGCCCCCCTCACCGGAGTCGGAGTCGTCGGGGCTGACGGAGCTGAGCAGCTCCTTCTCCTTCTCGTAGTCGCTCTTGCAAAGCAGCTGGCCGTCCTTCAGCACGAACTCGTCGCCCTTGCGCAGCTGCCGCTCGCAGACGCAGCAACAGAAGCAGCCCAGGTGGTAGACACACTCCAGGGCGCGCATCACAAACTCGGTGGGCGCGATCTTCTCCAGGCAGCCGCTGCACTTTGTAGCGAATAACCTGACGAGGCAGAAGAATGTGAGGATTTGTCATTTTGGACACTGGAGACAAACTGAAACTCCCGACCAATGCTAACATTTTTCCCTACTGATGGTAACATCTCCTTTTCACTATTAGCACCCATTCCTACAGATGCGACAATTCATAAATATATGCTAACTATTGCCTTTCCTAGTCTCACTGATGATAAAATCCATAACCACCAATACTAAAATTTGTTCCTATTGGTGCTAACACATATTGGCTAATGCTAACCCTGTTTCTACCAATGTCAAAATCCATAACTACCAATGCAAACATTTGTTCCAGTACATGCTAATACATATAGCTGCCAATGCTATCCCTATTTCAACTGATGCTAAAATCCATAACCATCAATGTTAACATTCGTTCCTATTGATGCTAACACATATTAGCCAATGCTAACCCTGTTGCTACTAATGTCAAAATCCATAACTACCAATGCAAACATTTGTTCCAGTACATGCTAATACATATAGCTGCCAATGCTATCCC
>JAUMHC010000043.1:2411379-2425821 GCA_032359785.1 Heteromormyrus szaboi | reverse complement strand
GAGGCAGGGGAGGACTGACGGCAGACTGACCCCAGGCCCCCGATAACCCCCCCGATATTAAAGAATTAAAGAAAATCAAGTGAAAGGACAGACTCAGGGGGGAGGCAGGAGGAGAGCAAGCCCCTTCTTCTTACTGCCGCGTCTCCCGCCAAAACCTGCCACGTCTGACTGGGCAGAAAAAAGACAGAAAAAGCCTTTCAGGAAATATATGAGAGCTACACACCACGGCATGCAACCCACAGCAGCGAGGCATTATGGGAAAAGAGCGCGTCCAGCCACACAGGGATGGTCACACAGAAACGTGTGACCCATCACCCTGGGTCAGGCCTGCTTGAAACGGTCTGGACCAGATCCGGGTGACGATCTGATGTGGGCCTGTGTGTGTGTGTGTGGGGGGGGGTTACCTCACATAAATAATGCATGTGCTGGATGGGCCCAGCCGCTCTCATGTGCTGCAGAGGTATGAGTGACTTTATGCAAATGAGCGGCGACAGCCGTATTGTGTGAGGAATATCAATGGAGTAATTACCGTTATACGGTTACCACTCCCCCCCCCCCCTCTCATTTCTCGAAGACGGGGGGCAGCGCCAATGAGGCACATGCTCCTAAGTGCAGAACTAATAATGTGAGGCTCAGAAGCAGACCCCTGTGTGGACCACCCCAGAGGGTCCGAGCCGCGGGCTGCTAAGTCCCGTGGCACGGAAGAAATAAAACAAGACTGCCAAACCGGCCTGGCAATCACAGCCGCCCCCCCCGAGAGAGGACAAACATAACCCAGGTGATTTTGTCTGTGGGGGGGGGGGGGGGGGGGGGGGGGGGGGGTCTCTTGCTGAGATATTACACCATCTGGTCAAAGTGGGAAGCAGCAAATCATATACAGTCAGGAGTCCATTGTAGCCACTGTAAGCTTAATGCACTACAGACAGAAATGGCTGCTCCTCAGTTCAGCATCATCGCCTGTCACTGGAATCGCTGCTTTGAAACGAAAGGGGTTTCAGACAGAAATAACATCGATAACTGCTAACCTGGCACAGATGTGTGCGGGAAATAACGATCGGAGAACATGCATGAATACGAAGCTTATTCAGAGGAGCAGAGCGACGACAGGTGAGGAGTGACGCCCCTTTCCTCATTTCGACATTAGAGGCCCCATTAATTCAAAAATGTGCCTGATTTTGTTGCCGAGAGATGTGACGGGGTGTGCCGGGATAGAGCTGTATGTGCTGAATGGGAGCAGGTTCGACCAGCACCATCAAAAGGACGCCAACGTTTTCTGCGCTCCCAGATGCTCACACGCATCATGCCTGCCTGGGCGCCACATCCCTCCGAGGCCTCGCAAGGGTTCTGCCCCAACTTGTTGGGATCCGCTGGGTTCCCTTCCTGCTGTCCTGCCCTGCCTGGTCACCGCACTGACAGAAAGGAGAGTCTGACATCAGAGAGCGACTGTGCAGCCAACCCCCAAACGACACATCCAGCAAGCCAGGGAATCACTCGGGAGTGGTGAGTCTCCTAATTATCCTTTTCCGCATCTCTTGCATTATGTTTGCCATGCAGGTCAGGATGGCAGGAGCAGATGAAAGCTATGTTCTGGAACTGCGGTAAAGCACAAACGTAGCTAAAAGCACAGGACACGGAGCACACTGCTCTCGTCACGGAAAACCGGATGTGATCCTGTCACGGAAAACCCGACGTGTCGGACACTCCCTCCGCGCCGCTGTCCTGCACACAGCAGAGTGGGGGCTGCTCCTCTCCTTCTTGACTCGTTCTGCGCTCCCGTCAGTCTCCGCTGGGTTGGGTCTGCCTCCCTCTCCCCCCAGCTCCACGCCACTCCCAGCAGAAGACCTAGAGTCCCTCCGGGGCAATCCGGATATGTTTACGTGCAGCTCAAAAACACAGCGCAGTCAGGCCCCACCACAAACCAGTGTTCTCCCAGTGTGAAATTAAAAACTGTCTGGAAACAAAGACCCCGAATTCCTCCTTCCAATACCGGCTTATTTCCTAATAAATCAAGCGCATGGTACAATTACTCTGATATTGTTGTTTTTGTTTACCATCTATCATCTGATTAGTCCACTAAACCCTCTCATTGGGGGAGGATTACGGCCTCAGTGGTTTCCTCGCAGAAAATACTAGGTTGGAGCCGGTTGCTGGGAGGCAGAACGCAGGGCAGAGTGTCAGCTGGGCAAAAAAAAAGACGACTGCGGTATCCCCCAGCGAGACAAACAGCCCCTGCTTGTGGGCCAGAGGCCACGCTCGCAGAGAAACTGGGAAAAAGCCATCGGGCACGGCTTTGGCCGGTCGGTGGCTGCCCTCAGGCCCGGACAGAGAAAAGAAAACATTACAGCCCAATAAAAGGAAGACGAAAAGAGCGGGGAAAAGACAAGTGTGTTTTTCCCTCTTTTTATGGCTGTTGTTCTTCAGTTAAAGGCCTGTTTCTGATTTTCTGTCTCATTCGCTTATAGTAATAAAAACGGTTTACTCGGCAGCCTGCTCCGTCACGATGCGGCTCCCTGCTGTGGGCCATGCCGTAAACGGCACAGTTATACGATAACCCCTGGCAACTAACCCCCCCCGCCCGCCGATTATTGTACCTTCGGTCGGCCTTTGATCTTCAGGGTCTTATGGATCTTACACATAAAGTTCTGCCTGCCAGGGACAGTTTTAGAGCCACAGAACACTGCCATCCGGCGTCTGGCCGGAAGCCGGTGAAGAGATGAGGACTGCTGCCCCCCCCCTTCCAGTTGGCGAGGACAAACCAAAACATCCCCTGCAAACCAAAACACCCCCTGATTTTTGATCACATCACTTAGAATGGTGGGAAATGTTTCCTGAATGCCTGAGATAAAAACACCTGCTCTCTCATTGACCCCTAGAAGTCTGATTGATCTCAGTCTTATAAACAAATGAACAGCTGGCCATCTTTCCAAGATGCTACTTTATTCGGTGGGAAATTACCCACAATGCCCAGCCACATTGTGCCAATGCAATGAGGTCAAAGATATGAGCCTCTGAAGCTTGTACCATGGCGGCCCCACCATGGTCCACCTGCACAGATCCATCTCATGCTCCTGTATTGGGTTTCAAACAGTTGCTGAGCCGGGTTCAGGGGACATCTCAGGTGACCCTGCTGAAGGGCTCCATCAGGTGACTTTGACAGCAGAAAAGGGTCAGGTTGCATGGACCAGAAAAACAAGATGAAAACACGCTAAAGGCTACCAACCGTTTCCCGCAAAACCACACTAAACGCTACCATCCGCCTTCCCCCATACTGCGCTAAATGCTACCAACCGCTTCCTCAAATACTGTGCTAAATGCTGCCAAGCATTACCCGAGAAATCTCGTTAAGTACTACCAAGCATTACCCCCAAAACCACTCTAAATTTTACCAAGCATTACTCCCCAAAACATGCTAAATGCTACCAAGCATTACCCCCAATACATGCTAAATGCTATCAAGCGTCACCCCCAATACATGCTAAATGCTACCAAGCGTTACCCCCTAATACATGATAAATGCTACCAAACCCTACCCTGAAAACTGCGCTAATTCCTAACAAGTGTTACCCCTGAAAATCATGCTAAACGCTAACAAGTGTTACCCCTGAAAACCATGCTAAATGCTAACAAGTCTTACCCCCGAAAACCATGCTAAACCCTAACAAGTCTTACCCCTGAAAACCACGCTAAACACTAACAAATGTAACCCTGAAAACCATGCTAAACACTAATAAGTGTTACCCCGAAAACCATGCTAAACGCAGTGTTACCCCTGAAAACCACGCTAAACACTAACAAGTGTTACCCCTGAAAACCACGCTAAACACTAATAACTGTTACCCCCGAAAACCACGCTAAACACTAAGTGTTACCCCCGAAAATCACGCTAAACACTACCAAGCGCTCCCCCAAAAACTGCGCTAAAAAGTAGCAAATGTTACCTCCAAAAACCATGTTAAATGCTAACAAGCTTTATCCCCCAAAGCTGTGCTAACTGCTACCAGCGCAGTTCTATGGTCTGTGGTTCTATGGTTGCCATCTGTCCCTTATAATAAAGCATTGTCCTGCATTGGAAAATACATTGCTGCATCTTGCTTTATAAGGGACGGGTGGCAATCCTAAGCAAGCTGGAAGTTTGGCACATTTGCACCGGGTGTTAGCCATCGTCGGAAAGATTACATTTGATTTTGGTTGTTGACACAGAGATTAGTGAGCCTAGTCTGGCCTCTGGTTCACTCCCCTGCTTCCTTAACAGGCAGCCTTGCTACTGCAGGATGCTTGCTGTACCGGCTGTCAAATCTGTGCGTGGTAATTACCCTTAAGCTTCTAGATCGCGCACAAGGATGTGATGACGGACAGCTGATGTTCTCACACCGAGCCGCTTAAAATCGCTGTTTTCGGTAAGCCCGGGAAAGTGTCCGCAGCTGGCCTGCCAATCAGATCCCCTCATGCGTACGCGGATCGGTGGAGACCCAGGGGGAGGTACTCAGCACTACATGCGACTCTCCAACGACCTGCTTCTAAATAGTACGTTTTGCTTCAAAACGAGGCTGCCAAGCAGCCTGGCCTTAGATAAAAGGCCGGTTAGCGATGTGCCGTGTTTGTGGCCGTGGCAAGACCAAAGTTTCCCCAGGAGGTGGCACGGTCCACATAGCATACCTTACTCCACGTAGCATACCTTACTCCACGTAGCATACCTTACTCCACGTAGCATACCTTAATCCACACAAATGTTCAGATTCAGATTATTTACAGCTTCATCGGCCTTAATAATTACCAGACATTGCCGTCTTCCTCTTTATCTGTGCTTCTCTTGCTTGTTTTTCATGTATTTTTTTTTTTTGTAAAGCCATGTGTTCCTGCCTCTGTATCAAAGGCCCGGGGACAATAATTGTACAAATAAAAGGAAAGGCAACCAGAGAAGAGGCGATCGATGCCTGCACACTAAGAATTTCCACTGATGCTTGCCAAGGATCCATTAAATGCTACGGGCACACGGGGGCGCTGGGGTAGGCAGTGAGCCGGACAGAGTGGAGCTGGGCGGGCCGGCCTGCAAGTGACATCTGAACACTACACAGGGCCCCGTTTCAGGCTTCAATAGAGATCGCGGGAGTAACAGCCCACACGGCGCGCTAGGGTAGCAGACAACCCGGGGGAGGGACTTAAGCACGAATCACCCGGGAGAATCAGTGTGCGCACGCGAGCAAAAGCGGTGGGGCGGGTCGATGGCGTCCAGCCAACCAGCTAAACGTGGGACAGCCCCAGCAGTATTACACACATAAAGGCACTTCCCACTTAATAACTTCCTCGCGGTACCTGTAAAACAGATGATCAGAAGGATACTAAAACCGTGGGATGTAAATCTATTTTTAATACAATGTGTCACCCCCCCACCCCCTGGCAGGCTCCGAAAAACCAGCCATAACCCCCCCCCCACCACCACACTGGACTTTGTCCATTACGCATCGTCTGGTGGAGGGGCTGAAATTTTCACATCGCCTTATAAAATATTTCTAAGTGGTTTTTCAAAGTCGCAGCTGCCGTAAACCAGGCCAGCCAAGAGTCTGCAGCTTTTTTTGTGGGGGGGTTGGTGTTGGTTTGTTCTGAAAACGCTTCTTCAACGAGCCAAACCAGCAACAAAAAAATCCAACAATAACAATCAAAGGCTTACACAGCTTCTGCCTTCCACTTCATGCTACCTGGGAAGTTCATGCAGCCAAAATCCTGACAGCCTTCAGGTAGACAGGGGTGCGGGAGTCAGCTGGGGCTGGGCATTTTGATTTAGTGTGTCATGCAGTGTTTTCCTCCATCACCCAAATACGTGGGGATTTACTTTTAGCTTGCGTGCTGCCTCAGTTACCACCTGCTTCAAAAGCCAGCCAGGAGTACACAGGAGTACACAGGACATGCAAGAAAGCGGTTGCGGAACAGTGTAGATGGGCTCCCGTCGTCACTGACTGACTCCCAACGACATCCATGTCCCAGGGGAGGTGATGGCCCATCTTCTTGCAACACCCCCTGGCAAAGGTTTACCCACCCTGACAATCTTGGCATGGACATTTACAGGAGAAAGGGTCTTACTTAAACAGGCCCCAGAGCATCATGGGAATGGACCTAGCCACCCCCCCCACCACCATGTGGATATGAATCACTACTTTTAAAACACCCCCGACACTCCTCCACACTCCTCATTTTTATGTAGAACCCTTCCCAACAAAGCTGCCCCAAACTACGCAATGCGACATTACGAATGGACTTGGAACAATTGACTTGCATCAGCTTAGGACACTGCTAAGAGGTCCAGGGCTGGGAACTTTGGGACAGAACCACGAGCAACTGTCAGAAACCCTGTTACATTATGATTTATATTAATTACAGAGAGCCATTCTGAATTTCGGACGCAAAACATGTGTCTTCCTTTGTCCGCACTTTGCACGATGATAGTTCCCATTTAAGATTACTATTGCATTTATTTTCCCTTTTTAATTGCCACAGAATATCATCTGATAACTGATATTATTTCTTGCATTACTGTTATTTTTATTATCTGAAACCACAGTTTATTGCAGCTATAAAACACACCGAAATAGTTCCCAGATGAGTGAAAAACACAGCAATTTTTTGCAAAACAAGAGTGCAGGGCTCAGGCGGTGGCACGGCGGAGAGAGCCTCATGGCATGTGATTGCCTTGCTTTTGTCCATTTGGGTTCTGATCTAACACCGAACTGAGTTCTCTCACAAAGGTGAGGTCGTCACCCCCCCACACACACACACCTCCCTCACACAGGCAGCCATAACCAGAGGATCCACCTAACTGAAGATAAAAGTACGAGAGCCATGGGGACTGGAGGAGCAGTCCTCCACAAGACGGGGTGGGGGTGCTGCATGGGCCATCTCCCCCTGCTAAAGGCCGAGGCAAACATGGAGCTCACAATAAAATAACAAACAGCAGTTTTCTAGAGATGCCCCCCTAGCAGGAAAACAGAAACACATGACAGAGAGTGGGGCTGCAGTGACATCTCACAGGCCTGACTCTGGGGGGTGTTAATGAGGATGAGAGGTGTGGCTTAACCACGGCCCCTGGTGGCCGGCCATGCCCATCACTCCTGCTCTCGGGGGGGGGGGGCATCTTCTCCTGGTTTGTAGGTGAGCTGATATACAGTAACACTTAGCTGGCACAGCACTGCCTCACACTCTCATTTTTTAACAAATCTGGAAAAGCTACCTGTCCAGGCCTCCTGTCCTCTCTCCTGTCCATCCTTTCTAATCGTGTCTTTTGCAGCCCCTCTCTCATCCTCTCCTGCTCTGTCATGTCCTTTCTTGCTCTCTCCTGCCTCCTTACTTGTGTGTCCTCTCATGTTCTGTTACATTCTCTCCTCTCCTGTCCCCTCTCTCTCCTGTCCTCCCTCTCTCCTGTCCCCTTTGCCCATCTTCCTTTCCTGTCCTCACTCTCCCCATCCTTTCATTCCGGTCCCCTCTCCCGCCTGTCCCTCAATCTCTCCTGTCCCCCCTCCATCTCCTGTCCCACCATCTTGTTCGCTCCCTTTCCTCTCCTGTCCCCTACTTCTCCTGTTCCACTCTTTACCCTGTCGCCTGTCCTTCTCCTGTCACCCCCTTTCTCCTGTCCCCTCTCCTGTCACCCCCTCCTTCTCCTGTCCCCCCTTTCTCTCCTGTCCTTTCTCTGCCATACAGGCTAAACGCTCCGTCTCTGCAAGAATTTGGGCCAATCAATCTGACCACATGTGTAAGTACACATGAGACCATGTGGGGTGCAGATGTATGGGGGGGGGGCACACGTGTGAGTGACCCTTGGAGCCACCCGATCTGCCCCGTGTGGGAAACATGCTGCGCCGCACAGCCGCCCACGTGCCGACGCTCGGCATCTCGGAGCTCGACACCCCCTCCCCCAGGGGCTGAAAGGGTATCCTCCCTGTGGGAGGGGGCTGTGCCAGCTTCCCTTCACGCCTCACGTCACTGAGACAAACGTGTGGAGGAGGTCAAAGTCGAGGTGTGAGTGTGCAAACGTGGGGGGGGGGGGATTCGCTTGGGGAAAAGAGGAGCAGATAGCAGGAGGGAAAGAAAGTGAGAGAAACAGGAACCCGTCTGTTAACCCTCCTCGCCCCATTTGCAAACACAACACAGAGGCACTTACAGCTTGACCCCCCCACCCCCCCACTGATGAATGCACCTATTCTGCGGTGGCGTTTTGCTTCCGAATGCTGCCCTCTCCAGGGCCATGGCCCGCCCTCATGCTTTCGGTGTCCCGGTCCTGTGGGCGAGGGGCTGACAGATATGGGCCGGGTCAGGCAGCCGGGGAAAGGCGGCAATCTGGACCCTGGCCCAAACCCCCAGACCTCCCCCCCCACCTTTGCCTCCCCCGTGTTGACAGCTAGGATATAGCACTCATCTCCACCATCGCAGCATGCAGCATGTACTAGAAACTACACCATGACAGCTACAGCGGCAAGGCCGACGGGAAGCTGTCGGGTTGGGGAGCCAGTGATCTGCAGTGCTGCCAGTGAAAAGGGCGTGGCGTTCCCTCAGCCAAGACGCGGGCTGGGAGGGGCGCACTCACCTGCTGACCAGGGAACCCCCCCCCGGACTCCCCACAGCTGAGAGGGAAGCACAGCTCCAACAGCGCGCTGCTCACTGGGGGGGGCGTGGCTTTCCACTTCGCTGACTTTTAGGCACAGGACGCTGAGTTTGCTTTACGTCACGGAGAAAAGGCCGGAAGGGTGGAGGAGGAACAGGTGAGCAAGGAGGAGCCTGACCTGCGAAGTGCCCGTTTACCACCCCCAGGGCAGCTTTTGGTGCATTCAGGTGCTGGAAGCCTTCACTGATCTACATGGTCCTTTTCCAGTTCACATGGAGCTTCCTTCCTTCGAGATACTGATGCCCCCAGTGCCCATATTAAAGGTTTACCCACTGGCTCCGGCATGCTTTTGATGAATGGTGAACATGGCACCGCTTTCCATTTCTAATTAAAAAAAAGGACCGGTGCTTTGTATTGTGCGACACCCCACTCGCCGTCCCATTTCTGAATGGATTATGGATGCTTTGGCAAGGCAGGCTGACCCCATCCTCCAAAATAAAACAGCTAAGAAGAGAGGATTCAGTGGGTGGGGGGGGGGGGGCGGCCCCCCCCCCCAACATGACAACCAGGCTCTCCTGGGCAGGTCGCTGACATCATCGCTTAATCTTAATTGCTTAATTACTTAATGTTCTCCCTGTATCATCGTGGGGTTTCCTCCAGGTACTCCGGTATCCCAGATAACACATGCCGAGGCGGATTGGCGTTACCAAATTGCCCGTAGTTGTGTGTGTGAGTGACTGATGTGTGTGTGCGCCCTGCCATGGGTCGGCTCCCCCATCCTGAGTTATTCCTTGCCTTCCAGGATCGACCCTGAATAGGACAAGTGGGTGCAGAAAACGGATGGTAATACCAACAGACAAAGATGCAAGAAGACGAGGCAGGACAGCCCCGCAGACCGCTAAGATGAGAAAGAATGACAACTTTAGTGCTTGGACAGGAAGCCACAAGTGTAAAATCATATAGGAACCTTGGAGTAGCAATGCTAGGAACAAGCGGCTTTGTGATGGTAGCCAAGATATGGTCCATATATATACCCAAGTCAGCCAGGGGTAAAGCCTCAGCGGACACGTCTCACTTGCTGTTATCCCTTCACCACTTGAGCACCGCTTCACGTTCCCCATCAGGTCCTCCTGTATCTCGATCCAGTTCAGCTGCTTAACAATCTGGGGCTGGTCTACATGCACCCCATGTGGACACAAGTGTCATGTTGCCTGTTTAGCACTGAGGAAAGCTCAGCCCCCCCCCACCCACCAAGCCCACCTGCCAGCTTCACATTAGCTCTGACTGAGGGGGGGGTCAGGGTCTCTGAGGACCGTGGTCAGGGTAATGAGATTTGTTTCAGGGCACCTGATCTGTGGATTTCCAAACAGTCAGATGAGTAAATGAAGCCCCCCAGGGCACTTTCAGAGGTAACAGATTACCCGGGGGGGGGGGGGGCAGGCTCAGGAACATAAAGGAATTCAGGCAGCAGGGGACCACATGCAAGCTGTGGGTGGCAGGGGGTGCCAAGAGATGACGGCACTCCCCCCTCCAAAATTAAAAAAAAAAAAACTGGAGCTTTTCCTCCAAGTTTTCCCTCCAGGTAAAGTCCTCCAGGGCCAACCGACACCCCCCACTCTTGGCCCTGGTGCCCTGCGGCCTTGGAGCTGCCATCTTTCGCTTTCCGTGTTTCCATGTGCTCTGCCGTCACCCCCTGTTTTTCTGCTTGCCTCCGGGGAGTCATGGCAGGGTGAGCAGTTCTTCTTCACTTGGAGGTATTTACCAGGAACCCGGTCCTTGGGCCCCAGAAGCTCAGTCCCGGAAGGCAAGCGAGGTCGACAAAGGGGCAAAGTAAACATCAGCTGACTATTTAAGTGGAGGACAAAATCCTCCAAATTTTTCTGTGATGGCTTCCAACCTTCCATCCAGGGAAAAAGCGACAACATGTCTGGTTCTATTGTTGCACGGTATTCTGATACTACAGACGTACCGCGATACCCAGTTGTTAAAAACAATACTATTTTCCAATGTATTAGTATCTGTACTTGAGTATTTCCTATGTTACATTTTATCAGCAATGCCCTGCTTTTGCTCCCTCTTCCCGCATGCAAAGTGCGCTTGCCAACCATGTTTATCTCTGGTCCTTTTTTGGGACACAGTTCGTTTGATTAAGCTCACCTAAAAAAATCATTCTGATTTGTTCACTGGCACTGCCTGTTTGCATAAACAGATGTGAAACACTTGTGATCCGATATGTCAAAAAATAGCCTTATTTAGGCTAAATAGTGCTAAGGAGTAAGCTAAATACCACCAATAATTCATGTGAAAAAAATAACTTTTGTCTCAACATTACACCATAACTACTCATGGTTCTTAAAAATACACATCACGTAGTCAGCTAGCGAATCTTAACGGTAACAAACCCTGGTTAAAATCATGAATGTCGCACCATTACAGAGAAGCCGTGGCTGCTACCAGCCGTCCAGCTTGTCGAAAAAGCGGATGTGCAGAGCAAACTATGGCATTATTCTGCTTATGCTGTCGACAGTCAAGCCCACAGACACCGCAAAGCTTGTGTGTAAAAGCTGTTTTAGCGCAGACAAAGGGAGCCAACACACTGAACTTGACAAAGCATCCAAGCGACATCTCAACTTATTCAAAGAATTTAAAGAGCAGCAGCCTTGACTTCACAGACAAGTCAAACGACTGGGATCCATTTTGTGGCAAGCAAATTTTTTACCACTTCAGTTTGAGAAGCAAAATTAAGGGCAATGATAGCCTGATCCATTTGCCTTTATCTTTTTAGCTCAGCAATCAGGGCACACAGTACATTTGCGTGAATATTCTCTGCTACTAGAAAATGTAGGGGGGCCTCAGTAGAGTGCAGACCTCTGCCAAGGAGGTGTGTTGCTGGTTATTAAGTGGTATCTTGCAAATTTAAAAAACTGCAAAAGAAATAAGAAACTCAAGTATAAGGGACAATACTGGATACCATGTAAGCTTTGACACCACCATGACCTTGATCTAATGATTTACAATTATCAGTGCTATAAATGTATTAAAACATGTTAAAAGGCTCTATAGCTCTGCAGCTGCAACTGAATCATTTTAGTTTTGTTAAAACATGTTCAGTATGGCTCTGCACCTGTGACAAAATAGACTATATTTTGTTTGAGTGATATTGACAAAATATGTTAATCAATAAAAAACAAATAGTTTTAAATTCCATGTTCTGTCATCTGTTTACCCCTTAATTTTCATGATGTTTTAGTTTTTTGCTGTGGTATCATTTCAGTATCGATATTGGAATATCGCATGGCAGGTATCGCTTGGACGGCATGATTTGGTATCGTGACAGCACTAATTGGTTCACTGATCATGAGACTGCAAAGTAGCCTGGTGACTGGAGCACAGAGCGGGCTGATTCCCGGCCATGCCCACCCCCACGTTCCCCTGTGCCAGCCTGCCCTGACTGTTAGAACGGGTGAGTGAAAGAGGGGCGCTCATAAGATCAACCTCAAGCTCACTTGACTGTGGAGAAGGATGTGGGGGGTGGGGGTGTTATGGGCGGGGGGGGGAATTACAGGGGTATTATAGAGCTCCATCCAATTGCGCAGTATTCTTCCTTTTTTACCCTTGACATGAGTGAGGGGATTAGGGCCTGTCGCTTCCGCCAGCACCCCCCTAGGACAAAGGGGCGGAGAGCTTAGTGTTGCCACCCGTGACTGAAGGACAGCCCTCTGTCGCCCGTCCCGTGCGGAAATGCGGCTGTTTGTGGCCTAATCCCATTACAAGATAAAGCAGGGGGGAGGCAAGAAGCCGTGGGACTAAAGGGAGTGGGGGTGTCCGTCAGAGCCCCAGCACTGGCCAGGAGAGGGGCAGTCGTGACCCCCATTCAGGACATGCTCTCCGGCTGCATGGGTGACATGTTCCCTGAGGGATACGGATCGGTCCGAACATGCCAGCGAGCCCGGGCCCAGTATGTGGGAACGGGGTCACTGAGGCTGGGCCAGGAGCCACCCTAGTGTCACCGACCTCTAGATGGCAGGGGCAATGTTAGGAGGGGGGCGCTGAGGTCGGAGAAAGTGGATGGCTGGTGGCAGGAGCTGCAGATGTGGAGAGCCCAGTGTGGCTTTAATGATGGTATGAAGATGGCCCAAGATGTCTAAAGCGTGGTCACCTGGACAAATCCAACCCCCTGACTCTGTACAAACACATCCCCCTCAGACACACTGGAAGCAGATTCCCAGTCATGTGACAGCCCACCACAAATGAAAAATGGGGCAAGTTGTGACACCACCTTACTCCTGGGTCCACCTGACGATATTCAGCGGTCGTTCCTGTTTTAATTGAAGGATAGTCTCATGACGGATTCAGCCATTGTGGCCTCCTGATCTGACCACCTCCCCACTGCTCGATTAGCTTTGCTCACGCGCCACTGCCTTCCAGGCTGGTGTCTGGGCCTCGCCAGCCCTGCCACTGACCGCCGAAATCATCTCCCTCCAGAAAAGGTCGATCCGCGGGCGGCTATGGAAGGGGAAGGGAAGGGAAGAGCTCTTAGTGGAAGGACTGAGACGCAGGTACTTCCAAAAAAAAAAAAAAAGAAAAACACAAAAACATGTCTGGAAATCAGCCTGGAAATCCACAAAAACAAAAACTGTGAAAATGAGATGCCTGGTAGTGTGCATTTCAAAAGCGGATACATTTTAAGCTCCAACGTGACTGCATCCGGTAATAATGCAGATGCCTGCCAAATCAAACTCCAACCGAGAAAGACACATCTATCCCTGAATCAACAGACAAATTCCAGCAGAACAAATTTATTACACATATCATTTTACAGTAGACTACGTACATGTATACACATGCACAGCAACTTCTATTAATAATTACCATTCCCTTAGGTATGCCTGATAGTCAAATAAAATGCAAATTTTCTTTAGATATTTAACCAAAACATTAAGTGCAGCAACGAGCCAGTTAGTCCAACAAAGCAGTCTGACGAAAGCTAACTTTACGATATGACCCATATGTATAACTAATCATTTATTATTCCCAGTGCCCTTCAGCAGACGTTTGAAAGCAGAACACAGCAACAATAGCATAACTTCTGCTGCAGAACCGGGGTTATTAAAAACCAAAGAGCTAAATTCCCACAATTCCACTGGCCATTAACATTGCCGGCAAGCAAAGCAGAACAAAGTATCAATTTTCCAGAGACAAAAAAAACAGCTTGGCACACAAACAAGCCATAAAAACGAGAGAGAAAAGAAACATCTGAAATCTCGTGTTACTAAAGACACAGGGCAATGCTGTGTGGACAGAGTGTCACCTGAGATGCAGAATGATTGCATCATACCAGGCCAGCAGGGACGGGGAAACCCATGTTGATGCAGAACCCAATACTTCCTCGCACAGGAGCCGGCCCTGGCCCAGACCTGCTGAAGCCACATGGTAACACGGTACTGGTCGCCACAGCGACCTCCATGCTCCTTCATTCCTGGCCGCCTCGTAAGACTTATCGTGCCTAACTGAGGGTACTCAGAGCGGGACCGAAACGTGACATTTTGCAGCCACACAAACGGCGAGTTTTATGCCACTTTTTACAGGTTTGGATATTTACTAAAGGAATTCAAAATGTCTGTTTAAGGCCCCAACAGCCGAAGCCTCTGAGGACTGGAAGCTGGGGAGGCTTGGCGACGCACCCATAACTTTAACTGCTTCGCCACCTGCTGTTTGCCTTCTGTTCTTTTTCATCCTTTACATTAAAAAAGAAAACATCTCACAAAAGTCTCTGAAAAATGAGCAGCTACTGGTGGTTTAAAATCGGCTGCCTTGAGAATGGTGTTTATAAACTGTTTAAACCTTGGTCT
>JAUMHC010000043.1:2368711-2382226 GCA_032359785.1 Heteromormyrus szaboi | reverse complement strand
TACAGCACCCAGTTCTGCTAGCCTGCTTGGTTCTGCTACAGCACTCAGTTCCGCTAGCCTGCTTGGTTCTGCTACAGTACCCAGTTCCGCTAGCCTGCTTGGTTCTGCTGCAGCACCCAGTTCCGCTAGCCTGCTTGGTTCAGCTACAGCACCCAGTTCCGTTAGCCTACTAGGTTCTGCTACAGCACCCCGTTCAAATAGCCTGCCTGGTTCTGCTACAGCATCTGGTTCCGCTAGCCCAAATGCGCTGTTTTAGTTGTGTTGCAGATTCATCGTTATCAGTGCAGCCAGAAACCGGCAAGTATACAACAGCCGGCTCACCCTTTCACAGAGGAGCACAGGGAAATGACTGGAAATAAAACGGGATTCTAAGGGCTTTTTGACCTGTGCAGCTGAGGGTTGCAGCCGGCGTGGAGAGGAATAACTGGCCAGGACATGCAGTACTGGTCCATTTGCCATCCAGCAAGAACACCCATCCACAGCCTGCCTGACACTCTCTCAGGTTTAAGGGACAATTACAGTACTTAGCTTAGCTGGGAAAATATGCCAGACAACAAAACATATTAAAAAAGGGATTCCGGAAACACCCATTAAGCAATACATTGTAGAAATACACTGAGATTAGACTCCTTCTGGCAAGTTAAAATACTGCCCCCTGGTGTTCCTGTTTGCAAAATACAGGGTACCACATATTTATGGTTCAGTGATATAATCCAATAATGTAACCGCCTAACAGAGTGTGATGTGCGCTCTCTCAATACAAAATCAACAAATTACAGACAAGCAGCTCGAAATGAGTTCAGAATCACCGGGACGGATACCAGCTTGGTTCTGGAGTGGTCCAACTCTTGCGGCTGGAGCATTAGGGGAATGGCAAGGTTTACAAATGAGCTGAGCACGTTCTGCCATGCAAAATGAAAACACACCGAAACAACATTAACCAGACAGACATGGGATCTCACCCCAAAACCAAATTCAGTGTATTCCAGTGTCAGCCTGGTTGTCAGCGTGGGCACAGTGTTATGGCAGAATTCGTACTCCAGATTTGTACAAAATCATGGTCGTCTTGTTGATGAGCCAGAACATTCCTCTTGCACCAGGACAGTATTTCTTCATGGTGGACACACTTTCTCTGATTGTGTAAACATACTTTACACATAGCCGTCCTTGCATGGTGTGAGTCCAGACCAATGTGCTGCGTCTCATCATTTTAGCTTCAGTTCACGTGTGAGCGAGAGGAAAACCACTTATTGCACAGGAGTTTAAAAACAACCTGGATATAACAAGACCCACTGCAAAACAGGTAGGAAAGGGTCCTTCCAACAGCAGGGGGCGCCACAGTTTTATCTAATAGTTCTAGTGCTAGTGACATCCAGAGCAAGACTCTGTTCAGGTTATGCTGGTTCTCAGGTGGCTTCGGGATCAAACAGTAAGGTCATCATCCAATAGATAGAGAAGGTCATGCTTTCTAAACCCCAGTGAAACAGTGAAATAGAGGAAGTACACTTCAACAGAACAAAATTAAAATATATCTTATTATAAAACTGCTAAAACATATGGAGTGAACCAGTGTGACCTGGACAGACAGGATCTCATCCTGAGCACCTTCTGGGGACCAAACCTCTGATGGGCCAGGTGATACATTCATGCTGCAGGAGACCAAGCGTGCTCAACATGACCAGCTGACCAACCCCCCCCTAAACACACGTGGAATATGGGCAGGGGCTCACATCACCTGACCCAGGAAGGTGTCAGGCATCGTCACACCTCGGTGTGTGCCAGCTTGTTTCCTTGGCGATGGTTCCCATGGTTTCTGGAAGCTGAGCCTCGCACGCCTGGAGAGCAGCCCAGACCTGGCGGAGCGCAGACGCGCGTCACCCAGATGTGGCTTTTTAACGTGAGACGCAAGAGCCTACTGCACTGAGGAGGAGGTGCTACGAGTGCTCTGCACCTCCTTCAGGGGGGTGTGCGCGTCTCACTCTCTCGTCCCGCCTCCATAAACATAGTAGACTTCTGTGTTGGTGAAGGTCGACACACACACGCACACGCACACACACACACACACACACAGGGTGTCTGTGTTCTCCCTCCTGGGCGCAGCGCCCCAAGGCCCACCAGGTCAGCACTCAGAGCTCGGCAGGCCTGCCAAGGCGACATCTTCAGTGTGGAAACTGTACTCATACTGGAGAGGACAGAAAAAGACAAGAAAAAGGCAGAAGTGTGTTAAAGGGACGTGACCCGCCCTCAGGGCTCAGGACAGACAGGCGCTTACAGGTATGGCATGCATCAGAGCCAAAGCGTGTGTGTGCGACTACACTGCTCCTTCAGCTCCACTCCCACAGTCCCCTCACCCTTAGAAGATGAAGCTTTTTATTTGCTGCTTATGAAAGTATGAGAGCACTGGTGTGGGCTGTTTGCATATCCCTTCATGCTCTCCTTTTCTTTAAGACACACACACACGCACCTACCGGTGAGAGCGGAACTTGGGGTTTGAGTGCTGGGTTAGCCGATTATCCTGTGCCACTGGAGCATTTTTCGATGAGTTAAGGGTCTTGTTGCTACTCTGCCAAACAGGGGATTCAAACCAGCAACCTTCCGTTCACAGGCACAGAGACTGATACCGTTCAGTCACACACTACCTCTTGCATTAATGCTGAGGTGCACTGATGGTACATGATCATGCTCTTCGAGCCTTAATTTAACACACCTGATACAGATAATCTGGCCCTTCCATAGCATCTCAGGATTAGAGCCAAATAAGCTTCAACATAGCTGGCTGTACCTGTACCCGGTGTGTAACATTAAGGCTGCACCTAAAATCTGCGGAGTGGCAGATCGCGAGGGGCAGGGCTGGTGACCACTGTCCTAGAGATTCCTCTGCATTTCTCAGTCTGGCGAATGATGCTTCCTCTATGGGAAAGGGAGGGATACAAGCAACCAGTGCCCCCCAGTGGACACATCTGAGAAAGCAGGAGAGGAAATGCGTGCCAGCGCTAAGCCCCAAGGAGGGGGCCCGGTCCCCTGAAACAGCCTGCCTCTTAGCAAAAAGCATGAACTCCCCTCAACCTCTAACAGGCCGATAAGCTGTGCATCTGCTTGTGTTTCATGCAAACCTCCCTCTAGATCCCTCATGCAACACTGCCAAAGGAACATGCTTCAGCTGTTTACATGAGAAACTGCATTCGGCTACAGTTATGCATGACATTAGCAATTCTTAACGACTGCAGTAAAAACATTTATGCACATACAAAATGACAAAAGATTTCACAAAGCAGCGATTGCTTTGTAGTCTCACAGGGCCCTGAATGGGAGGTCCTGCCTGTCAGGGGACAAGCAATCAAACTGTCACTGCATTCCTCAGATGGTCGTATCATGTAGGAGCCAATCTGTACCAAAAAAGCCAACAGTGGCAGCCCGCATGCTGAACTGCAGCTGTAAGCCAGAACCAATCAAACACCCCCCCGGATCCCAATGCAGAGCTCAGCTGCTACTCCTACAGCAGCTCGGAGGGCACGGGGAGGGAGGGCGTGGGACCATGGGAAGAACCTGCAATACAATCCAGAGACACTAGGTGGTGCTGTGAGATCATAAACGGCTCCCCCCCCCCACGCCCCATCTCCGAGGCTGCAGCCAGCCAAGGAGGACGGCGCAGGAAAAGTGTCCTGCTCGCACCACGGCCCGTCTCGTGTCTACCAGAAAGTAACGAGTGCTACAAACAGCAGACGTGCCACTCTGCGGTTAGTTATAATAAAAGTCTGCGAGGGCTTTCCACGGAAGAGGGGGAAAAAAAAACCAGGAAATAAACAAATAAGCAAGCGGGGGGAGTGGGTGGCGGGGGGATGATGGATGGGGGGTGGGCCGCTATCGGGGGGAATGTATCACTGTCTGCCACTTTTTACACGCTGGTTGACAGGACAGTGACACCTGAGGAAGCGAGCGGCAGCTTGGGCGACGCGCAGGACTTCATTTCCGCTCCCCGCTCAGCAGGAGCACGGCGAATAAATAAAGAACACTGACATGTTGTCTTCATTAATGCAGGCTGTATCTGAATCGCTCCATCCTGCTTCCTCTCACACACACACACACACACACACACACACACACACACACACACACACACCCAACACAGACATACAACACACACTCCATATACAGACACACACACACAGACACACACTTGCACTCACACTAACGCTAACACACACTATTGGTAACACACACACAGACAGACTCATACCATACACACACCAACACACACACTCATATACACACACACAAACACACAGGCGCGCACACACACACACACACACACACACACACACACACACACACACACACACACACACACACACACACACACAAAGTCATTAAGCAGCCGGCAACAACAGAATCCTTCAGCAGTGTGAACTACATAGAGACATCAGCTCAAATTGCTTACTAATTAACACTTAAAAAGACACAAATTAGATATGCGTGGCTAAAAGCAATTATAATCTCCACAAGTTTCTTTAGTCATTTGGGAAATTAAAAGAATGCCTAATTGCTGGATCCAGCATCTCTTAAGGAATGGAAGAAATCGTGTAAGTGATGTGCGATCCCCATACCGCACACACCCACGGCATGGCCTTCCTCAGGAGTACACGCACGCTCAGTGCCACACACACCTACCCCAAAGCACGTATTTTCCAAGTACCTGTCAGTGACCATGAGCATTGCTGCCTGATACAGCCCACCTGAGCTGTCCAGCAGCTCAACACTGACCTCTGCTGGACAGAACAAATTTCCCACTTGTGCAGCCCTGAGATGAAGTGTCCTGAAGCTTGGTTTAAACAGAAATAGCATGTAATAATACTAGTTAAAATATTATTATAATATTATAAAATATTATAGGAACAAACACCAATGACCATGCTGTGATTATCTGATTGTTCTTTGAATTATATTTACTGTACTTGTTCAGTAATTTATATAAAATTTCTTAAGCATATGACATTTTGTAGATCACTAATCAATATTTCCAAATCTGCTTTTCCCAGCTTTTATATAAATTATCTCCAAAGCCCAAGAGATGCGATTAAAAATACAGTGAATTTTACCAGTAAAAAATAGCTAATGACATTTTTGTGGATTTGGAGTGACTCAAAATAACACAGATGTTTCTTCATGCACCACACAGAACGAAAATGGCAGGTAGACTCCCTCCCCATCTAAAAACAGGAGTATAAATGCAGTACCAGCCCGAGTGAGAGTGTGGGGGCGCAGTAATAAAGCTGGCCCAGGTCTCTGCCGGCCCTGATCACCTGCCAAGGCAGGACCTCACCTCCATCCTCCTGCTGCCAGCATCATCCTCCCGCTGTCATCCCGCGCACCACACACTGCCATATTCACTTCATTTCCACCGGCGTGGTGAATGACGAGTCCCGTGCCTAATTACACCCCTCCCCGTGGGGGCAGTTTGGCTTCACTGGCCCAGTTGGGTTTCACCGAGTTTTCCGCGTGTGTGAGTGGCCACCTTCAGGGCGTGTCCCCTGAAGTACAGACTCCGCGCGTCCCGTTACACCCAACGCGGCAATGCAGTGGCCGCAAACTCTCCAAACAGCCATCTGTGGGCCCCCGCATGTGAGACGAGGCAGCTGTTGCAGAGGGAGGGTTAGGGTGTATGGATCAGCGCACCGGGTCCGAAAAAGGCCACCGCCTTCACTTCTAAACAGAGGGCAGAGGACGCAAAGAGTCAGCACTGCCCACTTTTACTGATAGAGGGAATCAGGGATCAGTCCGCACTTCAAGTTTATTATATTCCCTCCTGGGACATGGTTTGAAACGCAGAGAATAATCAGGGATAAAGTTGAGTGTTACTCAAAGCTTGCTGGAGGTGTGGCACCCTCTGCTCTCACCTTGTACTCCTGCCCGGTGGCTCTCCTCTGGGGGCAGTGAATATCTTGGCAGCCGTTAGTGCCGGGGTTACGGTGCGACACTAATGACCGCGGAGCCGGTCACGCGTTCAAACCCACTGCTGTACTCACGAGGCGGGGTGCTTAACCTCACACCGACCCCCGTGCAACAGAGCACGTGCGAAACGGAAACAGACTGGAAGCAGATCCCTGCCTGTATGAAGACACCCCTTCTGCCATTAAGCACCTAAACTGCGCACAGCCAAAGCCCTAAAGAGAAACAAGCCGTTATTCTAGTCTACCCCAGACAGCAGTGTGTGAGGCCATACGGGTCTCACCCGACCTGCAGGAGGTGCTCTCTCACCCTGGAATGTGTCCATCTGAGGAACCTCTTAAACCTGCACTGTTTGAAGTTTGAAGGTCCAACATATGGGGCGCATCTGGAAATTGAGCTGAATCTTAAGGGCACAGACCTACCTGGAGTGCTTCTGAGAGACCACAGGCAACACAAAACAGGCTGCCTCCCTACAGCTCTGTGGAAAAGCTCTCCACTCACAGCAGGGATTATTTGATGTTTCACTGCGATTCATAGATGAGATTTTAAAAGCCCATGAAAGCGATGGCAGTGGATTGCCCACATCCACAGGGGCTTCACCGGACGTGACACTTTAACAACAAGGGAGCCTCGCTTTCTAGGATTAAAAGCCACAGACTTTAAAGGGAAAATGTTCTAGATTGAAAACATAAAAGCAAAACTGGATTTCCCTCCTAAATGAATACATTAAAATTTAACGCCGTGCACCCGCATGGATTAATACTCCTTAAAATAGGATATTAAGCTCTTTTTGGCCGAGCTGCTGATTGAAAAGCTGTTCGCTCATTAACATGGACAAAGGCGAAATTCTATCTGATGTCGGTCTCTCTGAGACGGATTAGACACCATCACCTCCCAACGGGCTTCTCAGGGGGGCCTCTCTGACCTGGGCCTCTCACGGAGGGGGTCTCTGGCTAGGGGCTTTCTGGGAGAGGTTCTGTACCTAGGGCCAGTCCGAGAGGGGGTCTCTGGCCAGGGGTCATTGGCAGGGGCCTGTCTGGAAGGGGGTCTCTGGCTGGGGCTATGGGCTGGAGCCACTCCGAAGATAAAGAATGGGGAGGGGTCGAATACACATTGCTGCCAGCTGAACGAGAGGCATCTCTGTGACACCTGAACGCAAAGGCGCCCTCATTCAGTCTGGGTTTAGCAGGGGTGCTATCACAGCACAGACATTTAATTATACCCCCCCCCCCCCCAAAAATCATCCCCCCTGTGCTGCTATTGTTACTCACTTCCTGCTCGATCTCTGCCAGGGACTTGATCGTGGTTTCCAGGATATCAGCCGGCTGCAGCTGGAATACAGATATGGGGCAGGAACATGATTGTCAGGCACACACTAAAGCCAGCACCCCCCCACACCAATCCGGGTGGGGCGTCTCATGAGGACGGGGCAGGAACATGACTGTCAGGCACATGCTGAAGCCAGCCCCCCCCTCCCCCCCCACACCAATCCGGGTCGAGCATCCCATGAGGACGGGGCAGGAACATGATTGTTAGGCACACGCTGAAGCCAGCCCCCTCCCACACAAATCCGGGTGGGGCGTCTCATGAGGACGCCCCACCCCCCACCAGATAGGGATGCTCATAAGCATGCACAAACATATGAGTATGTACCTGCATGCAAACACACACATACACACATATGCAGGCTTACACGTGCCAGAAACATACACACACATGTGCACCTTCACACATACACGAGCACAAAGGCATGCGAGTGGCCCCCGACAGGCCCGGCTGTGGCAGTCACACTGAGCCAGCAGGGCATCTCATGAACTTCCACCATTTCCCAGCTTCTGGTTGTTTAAAACGAAACCTTGGTCTGGATTTGTACTTTCTGGACCTGAACTTTCCTGCTTCCTGACCCCCCACACCTCCGTGCTGCATTGCTGAAGCTGGGAAATTCCAGTGGTGGAAGTTCGTCTGGACCTGAACTTTCCAGCTCTGGTCAGGGGTCAGATTCCGAGGCTGAGGCTGCGAGCATGTATCCCTGCCGGATCCTCCGCATACAGGCACTCAAGCTGAAATGCCACACCGGGCCTAAGATGGTCACCGTCACCTGTGGGCCTGACCCACCTGCTACGATGGGAAGGAGAGAGGGGCCAATTCTGAGCGGGACAGACAGGATCCGACAAAACGAAGACAGTGGGGACTGGGAGACCACATGGGGTCTGGCTCGACGGACAGCACAGGTACCCTGGTGCATAAACAGCACATCGGCGAGACTCACAGTCCAGGCGGCGACGTGCATGTACTTGTCAGAGATCAGGAACGGCACCCCGTCCATCGCTGAAAGACAGGGGCACAAAAATGTCAAAAGAGGACAAACAGAAGGCAAGTCCCTGCAGACAAACGCCACGCCAGCATTCAATACACCCCAACCCTCCCAAAGTCCATCCATCGTCTGGCCCGTCTTGTAGAAGGTACCCCCCCACACACCCACCCCGCCTGAAGTGTCCCAGTTTCCGTTGTCCCCCCCCCCACACCTTATTTTTCGAACTGATTGCTTTTGATTGCTCCCCATTTTGTCTTGTCTGCTGTCGGACCTTGAAACAAAAGCACACTCCAAAAAAAAAAAAAAAAAATGGGTGGGGGGGGGGGGGGGGGGGTGCAAGAATAATAATAAAAAAAAAACACCAGATATCAATTTGCATGAAAATAAGCCATTTTGTTCGATGGCAAAAAAAAAAAGGGGGATTGGAATGAGAAGTTGCCAAGAGCACGATGGTATAATTAGCATTCTCCCAAACAAACGAGCTTCAACAGAGCTATAATTAAGCAGGCCTGTAATTAAGTGCATGCCCTTTATCATGATGATCACGGTTAAAAATGGTTTGATGGGCCCCGGTTGGTTATTAATGGCGTAACCCCAGACTGAACGGGGCAGGCGCGGGACTCGACGGTGTCAGACCTGTCAGGCTCGAGTGCTGCCCTTTGTTTATAAAATACGTTAAAAACTAAATTAAGATGGGCTGACTGGAGGCACAATGGGGCCTCTTCCGGGGGGGGGGAGGGTTAGCCGGCACGCCGCCTCGCACTCAAACGCCAGGGTGCGGCTCCAGTGCCGCACTGAGAGCAGGCCGAGGGCTCCGGGATCAAAGGTGACAGGTCCAGCTGGTGACCTGGAGGTAAAGTGTACCACCTGTAGACATCCCATAGCCCTGCATGCTGTACTCCTGCCTTATGTGATGGCAGCTGCGAGTTTGGGCCGTGTGCAATAGGTGAGCCTGTCAGGGTGGTATGGACTGATCCATCCTTCCGATCCATTCTCCAGGTCCCCCCCCTCTTAGTCAGAGCGCAAATGTAGCATGTAAAAGGAATCATCCATGCGTGCTGGTGGTAGAGGACGCCCTGCAGGCTGGCACGTTTTGCCCCCCACTCACCGAAAAAGCCCCATGTCCCTGCTCAGGGACCCCCCCTCCCCAGCCCCATCACTGTGTGTGAGGAGGAATGTGGCTTGTTTAAGACCATGAGGATGCCTTTACGAGTCTGTAAACGCCAGCAGAGGGACACCTCAGATGGACCCGGGCACAAGACAAACCCAGCGTCCACGGCTGACCCCTAACGCTCGACTCATCACCCTGCTTGGTCGTGAGGGTCTCCCCGGCTGAGGTATCCATCTATGGCAAACAAACCCACTATCCTCACACCTAAAAAACACTGACAGGTCCACTAACTGCGCAGGTAGTGCGGGCGGGTGCTGCGGGCGGGTAGTGCGGGCGGGTGCTGCGGGCGGGTAGTGCTGGCGGGTGCTGCGGGCGGGTAGTGCTGGCGGGTGCTGCGGGCGGGTAGTGCGGGCGACGGCTCAGGTTGAGGCACAGAAAGACGGCGGCAGATGCAGGGGGGATACAGCAGGCGCCTACGTGCGGATCGTCGGCTTATTAATGACGATGCCAGGTAGGGGTGATGAAAAATGCGCCCGCTGTCACCGGCAGCCCCTGGGCACAGACGGATGGCTGGTCTGGGGGCAGAGAGCGGTGGGGGAAGCTCTCCGTGGCACAAAGTGCCCGCTGCAAATCCCTCATGCCGCCCCTGTCAAATGTGGCATTACAGGAAGCTTCCACAGCTCCAGGAGCACACCCCCTCCTGTGCGTGCCAGCTTACGCACGGGGCACCTCCCAAAGACGGATCAACAGAGGACTTGGCTCAGGTGCTAGGGCACGTGAGCAGAACACCAACCCCCCCCCCCCCCCCCCATCACCGGAAACCACGATTTGAACACAAACGGAGAAACCCCAGCGTCGCCTGTGGCTCACGGGGGACCGTATGTAGGCCGAGAGCCTAAAATATCAGCAGGCTGCTGGTATGATCTCCAGGGTTACCCCCCCAAAGCAAAAAGGCAGGTGGAGCCAAGGTGTGGGCCCAGCCGGGAGCTGACAGTCTGCTGTTAACCAACTCCCTCCCCACACCACACTCACCTCATGAAGGCCACGCTGACCGTAGCCCACTCCACCAGGGGCCACAAACGTTAGACAACCCCGCCACGCCTCTGCCAGCGAGCACTAGAAGTGGCCGGACATGGGGGGTGGGTGGTAATAGGAGGGTGCTTTGTGGCCCCTTTCTGGTCCTGACGTGAAAAATAGAGCCGGGGCCCGACGGAGCCGTGGAGACATATTGTGGTTTATTCTGTCGCCTGGACCCGCCATCTGTGCCAGTCAGGGAGGGCGGCGGCGGGCAGGCGGCAGGGAGCAGCCGCTCCCCCAGTAGCCGTGCAGCCACGGCCGGTCATTAGTCAAATTGCCTAATGAGAGAGAATAAAAAATGCCCCCCTCCCCCGCCGCCCCACACCCTGACAGGAGGAATTTCGGAGGTGTCACAGCTCCTGACCCGTACCATGAGAACAGATGATTGTGAGTTGCTATTTTCAGATTATTTTAATGACTCCGGCTCCATTCCTTATCCTTTTGTTGCCCCCCAAGTACCCCCCCCACCCCATCACGCTGCTACCCAGCAGCAGTCTGTAGCTCCTCCACAAGAAAACCCTTACAGATCGATATAATTCCCATGTTACGTTTGCCGATTTAATTGCAGTGACGAAGAAGGCGGGGAGATTGTCAGTGTGGATATGGGCCATGCTCTTTTGAGATTGGTTTACCATTTCCACGCTGAAGGCCAAACATGAGTGCCAGAAATTGCATACTTGTTTGCTATATAGTAGCCAAAATTTAGTATGCAACGTGAGCAGTATGAGTCCTAAGCATAGATGAGACAGTAGGCGAATGGGACCCGGATTCTACATTATGTGAAATTCCAAAGTACTCATCTGATGAACACCACGCTATCCCATAAGGCCACCAGAGCTGCAACCAGAGATGAAGAACGTTGTCTGCTCAAAAAATATTGTCAAGATGGCGATAGAAGTGCCTTCACTGTACAAATTTAAGTATAAAACAATGCCCAGTTACATTAGTCGACTTGAATATGTATTTTTTTCTTTTTTAAAATAGTTTTTAACTTTGGCAGGGGTCATGCTACGTCATTGGAAAAACATCTTGGCCCAGTAATAAGCAATAATTGCAATTGCTGTGTGCCTGAATACTGTTTTCATATACACCTAGTGCAAATTGAGTAGTAGGTTTCGGACCAAATTCAGTACCTGCTGTAGAAATATGCAATGTTGGACACACCCTCAGACTCCATGACGACACCGGTCATGGAAACAACGTCAACAGTCTGATCTCGCTATTGGTGCGGGATGAGGTCCGTGTTCCTGTGACATGAGGGGGAGATTATCCACACGACCACCCAGGCGGCATGCCGTTCCACCCGTCTTCAGGAAAACTGCAGAAAACCCCGGAAGGGAAGAGGTGGGGTGCTCTCGAAGCTGGCTGCATTAATGGTGTGTCCTGAGCACCTCAGGAAGCACGTCTTTAGTGTCAAACAGAACTGATAATGACGACGGAAATGCTGCCGCGTGGACTCCACAGGGCGACTTACTCCTGCCTGCTTAATAGCTCAATAGTTTTATTTACCAGAGGTTAATGAGTCATCTGCCGCTATGACATAAGTCGTCACACTGAAGAGCGGCACGCCGACAGGAAGCAGAGCGGGACTGTGGGTATGGCACCTTCAGGAACATCAGGGTCATTAGGCAGACGGGCCCTGGGTGTCTCTTCCTTCACCAGGACCCCATTCTGGAGCACAGCTGTGGCGGAGGGCGAGTGCCAAACCGGCGCCATGTATAAAGAAGGCGGTGCTCTCCGGACGGGCGCGCTGGCAGTGCGCTGACAATGAATCGCGCACCAGCACCGGATGGGGCACGCAGGAGGTGTAATTACACAAATCCCCTCTTAATTAGCAGTTCTGTGGGTACGCTAACCCGTAATGATTTAGAGGGGAGGGGAAGCGTCACGCTCAGGCCAGCAGACGTAGCGGGGAAGCGGCCGAACGCGGGGCCCCCACCTTGGCCGGCCGCCGTCATGCGCAGGAAGGACGGGAGACAGATCCAACACAAGAGGCTGTAAAATCGGGGGTGTTTATCTGGCTGAGCGGAGTGCCCCCCTCCCCCATGGGTGTTACCGAGTCTTCCCGCCCTCGCGGCACCACGTGGCGCAGGATAAGCAGTGGCAGGACCGCGGACGACAGCCAGAGACGGCCTCCCCGGCAGGCCGCAACCCAGACTTCATGCTCATTCATCATGCCGATAAGCCAATCCGCCGACACCTGGCCACCATTCCTCATTAATTATGCTAATCAGTGTGCCATTACTTTCCCGGTGACACGAGCACAGACTATTAGCTGGTTAAGGTGATCAGATGCGTGCTCCCCATGGCCGCAGCCTGCCATGGGGGGCGACGGGCTGGCCGACGGCATTATTGGGCCGGGTCTCTGCCGTCGCTCACGCCATCAGAACCACTTCAAACAAAAACCTCATGCTGACATTTAAATTTAACATGGCCTTTGATACCTGCCTAATGTGGTATTTAAAATGAAACAGCAGCGACGTCTCTATTGGTGTTCTGTGCGGTCTCTGTACACTAGGGGGCGCTCTCTTTGCGATAGCCCGGCTCCCGTCTACACGCCAGGGTCTGCTGGGGCGTGCAGACCTACGCGCTGGGAACCCGCCTGAGACTTGGCACCCTGGGCCCCGCGAGCATCCTGCACTTTGCTTTGAGCTCCATGCGGGGCCCGGACAGGCGAGGGAAGCGCGTTTCCTTCTGAGGTTGTGGCAGCAGCAGATGCCCGGCGTGCTGACGAGCCCTTCATTTACAGAACCTCCATCACTGTGCTCTTAATTCACACTATGGATTAGGCTCCCATTAATAACAGACTTAACAAGTGAGCCGGGCCATTAAAAGATCTTTAAGGCATATTTGACCATTAATCTCCTTAAACTATATTTAATGACTGGAGTTCTAGAAATATTTTTATCAAGTTCTAATTAGCAGTGTGATAACAAACCCTGCTGTACAGGACCAAAATGAGAAGCCTTTGACAGGCCCATATATTGAGGGAGCAGTTTGCGGGCCCCGGGAATAATGGGGCCCTGCTTTTATTCTAGGAAGAGTGCCTTCTGGGGGGGGGGGGAAG
>JAUMHC010000043.1:2354165-2368480 GCA_032359785.1 Heteromormyrus szaboi | reverse complement strand
GGGGGTGGGCGGGGGGGGGGGGGGGGGGGGGGGGGGGGGGGGGGGGGGGGGGGGGGGGGGGGGGGGGCACTGCTGGAGTTGGCCGGCAAGAGCCCACTGATGAGTACAGGTACTGCTGGCTGGACCAGGCTGGGGGGTCCTGCGTTATCCTTTACCCGGCTGACGTCACACGGAAGAGGAAGATAAGATGAAGGTTTTGTTTGAAGCCCCGATGAGGGGCTTCTTAATGAAAGCTCTGTGCAAAAATAATCTTTTTTCTCCATGTTAGTCAATCAAAAAATTGTGTGGTGGTGGGGGGGGCAGAAGGAGAAAGAAAGTAATTTTGCATAATCAGTGAGCACCATCTGGAACAATTAACCAAATTCCACAGGATGAGAAGGATCAGTCATATTAGCTTATTAAAGATCCAGAATTATACAAGTAATAAATCCTTAAAAAAATGAAGCATACCCGCGCCTGTCATCACTATTTTAACTTCAAATAGCGAGGAAGACTCGATAAGGCTGAAGAGAGGAGATTAATATATGCAAATTACGCCAAGCATTTAAACCCCCAACAACTGTGTCAGGTTTGGCGCTCTTATTATGGGCTTTATGTTTTATTCATATGCCGGCTCACCTGTCACTTCGTAAGCTATAATATTATGGGGTATCATTTAACAGTGCAGAGCAAGGCTTTAATTGGAGGCTCCGCTGTGTTTCCCAATCATGCCCGGCAAATTAAAAGCAGATGCACACTCTCTAATAAGGGACCCTAATATCAGTTCTGCAAAATCAGAAATCATTGTCACCGCACCGTCGCTGCATTTTGCAAACGGAACTTCATTTTCATCCTTTTCCCCCCCCCCTTGATATAAACGGCCGAGTATCTCGCCCCTCAATTAATTGTGCTTCTCTTAATGGGCACAAGAACGACAGAGCTCCACAAACCAGATTAAGGAGGCCGGATGAGGGACACAGACAGATTACCGTTTATGTGACTGCTCCCGGAGCAATGGGGGGTGGGGGGACCAAATGAGATTGCCGAACATCATAGGACCCACCCCCCAAGATGAGGGAGTTGTACCCGCCCGTATCAGGTGGAATTGCAGCCTTTGTGTATTTCCTTATTCACGATCGCAGGTCCAAGAACTTTACAGAAGTCTCCGGGAAGACTCGTACCTCAAGCAAGAGTGAAAGCGAGATTCAGACGATACAGGGCGGGGCAGACTGGTGAAGATCCCTGTCTGGGATCAAAGAGGGACAGGTGAGACAAGGAAGCGCCGTTTCGAGAAGCCCACCCCCCCCAGTGTGGCGCGGCGGCTGTCAGGAGCACGACGGCCGCCACATCGATGGGAGCCGGTTTTTAATATTCTGTTAATAAACGTCAGAGCATCTGTAGCTGCCCCCCCCCCCCCCCATCTGCCAATGATAGACTTTCAAGCCGTGAACCTCGACTTGCTCAGGGCTTCTCCGCTTTATTTTTTGAGGGTGGGCAATGGAGCCTAAGGGGGAGGGGTGGATGTTCTGTTTTGAAGTGATGACCCCCAGGAAGCTGTCAGCCCCCAAACACATCCGCTCTGACGACTGCAATGAACTCGGCGTGATGGTCGTCGCAGAGCAGGGCTTTTACCAAATTACAGAGAGCAAGACAGGGAGGGAGGGGCAGGTGTCCGGACCCCTGGAGCAGATCGATAGCACCCCCCCGTGGAGACAGAGTGTCACCCCCACACGTGCCTTCCTGTCACTTAAAGCTCTGCTCCCACAGAGATGCCTCGCAGAATGACACTGGCCACCACGCCCCCTTTTGGCGATCCCCGCAGCCATGTTGGAAAAAAAAAAAAAAACTGTAAAAAACGGTAGTCACTGTGCTGGGCTGAATCTTATGTGACAGAGCCTGAACACAGGGCCGGGGGGGCATACAGAGAGGCGGGAGCCCGGCTGGCCGTGGGGGGGGATGGGGGCAGGGCATACAGAGAGGCGGGGGCCCGGCTGGCCGTGGGCCGGCACTTCCAGCAGAGCGCGCTCTCTGCCGCTTGGTGTCTCTCTCCCGCTGGATAAGAGCTGCTGCTGCAGTCGCCGACTCCTTCCTTAGCGTCACCGAGGGCCAGTTCTCTCCATGCAGCCCCCTGCCCCCCCCAGCCCAGAACGAATGCAGGGAAGACGCAGCTGCCACGACTCCGCGAGGAACGGCAGGCTCTTACGCAGGCCTGCTGCTGTGTAGTGACATGAGATCACCATAAAATAAACACGGTGAAACTCTTTAAAGGGAAACACGGGGCCATTTCAAGGCACAAAGGAGCCCCGCCGCACATTCAGGGCCGTGGGGGTGACAGGCTTCCTGTCAGGGAAGAAGACAGGAATTGTGCTTATTCACAAGAGGCCTCTGGACCCGCTGACGGCGGCCGGGTACGGCTACGACCACAAACCTTCATGACAGAATTAGAATTTAGTGATCAGTGGTCATTGTTGACACACCACAGCACACAGTGCGCAACAATGAAATGTGTCCTCTGCATTTAACCCATATGTGACATCGTGACATAGCAGGGGGCAGCTAATTCAGCGCCCGGGGAGCAGTGCTTGGGGGCGGTACCTTGCTCAGGGTACCTCAGTGGTGCCTTGCTGGTCTAGGATTCGAACCAGCAATCTTTCAATTATAAGTGTGCTTCCCTAACCATTAAGCCACCACTGCCCACCACGGACAGAGCAGGATTATTACCATGCAAACACCACAAACAACATACAGTTTAAGGTACAGGACCTGCACATACTGAGATACCTGAATATGTAATAAATGTAAAGATCACTTCATTGGTATTTGTTAATTGTAACAATATCTGTATTTAAGAACTCTGAGGAGATTAGTATGGGCTTAATGAGATTGTGATTATGGACCAAGGGCTCACCTGAGGTGGCACACAGGCTGATGCAGTGCCGCTGGATGGGGGACGAGGGCGCTGACTTCCCATGAAAGCAGGCGGGGGGCGTTGTGAGGGAGTGCCTGGAAGACAGAAGCCAGCTGAACCCATGGGGGCGCCAACCTTGGGGGATACGACAGGAGAGGGAACAGATGCATGGAGGGCGTGGCCCAAGGAGGAGGAGGAGCTTAGTGGTCTAAGACCCGCCTCCTCTCACACAGTGATCAAAGAGTCTGCAATGAGTAGTGCAGGAGAAAGATACTGCCCAACATACTCCACCCAGCAGACTTCTGGGTAGCATGTCCACCTGTGCACACAGACTCCACCAAAAAGGCCGTCCTCCACACGCCTAATCTCTGCCAGCAAGGGGTGAACGTCACCCTAAGGCAGGGGTCTCCCACTTGGGTCCCAGAGGAAGCCAGGTAGGATATAAACCCTACTGCACAGTAGCCCTCCAGCACCCGAATTGGAGACGCCTGCCCTGAGGTCACCTCCGTCATAGACGCAGTCACGCAACAAAACTCGGTTCTCGACGTGAATGCCGCACCGCTAGCTGTAACACCACTGTGTGTGTGGGAATAGCAGCTTTAACATTAAACATCTACCACAAAAAAGGATAACAAAGGTAGCACGCTGGGGGCATTAGTTATGCAGTGATGCACCACAGTCGTACACGTGGAATATTAGCATGTTGCGAACAAAATCGTTTTTAACAAAATTGTTTGTAGCAAATCTGCGAAAAAAAAAAGTATACATTTAAGGGCAAACTGGCTGTTTTATAAACACCGTTTTGCACGATGCAGCTTTCAAAGCAATCTGTGGGCTGTCTGCATAGTCTCCCAGGCCATACAGAGAAAAATCAATGAAATTACCGCAACATCACTAAATAACCTGCAACTCTGCGGAGGGCTGCAGCCAATTCCACATAGCTATTTTTCCCAGTGGACCAGCAAGGGGAAGGCAGACATACTTACTAGGATTGAGATCGCAATGGGCCTCTTGAGTAAACAATCACGTCTGCTTAAAGCTTTTTTTTTTTAAAAAAAATAAGCGAATCAAAATGTATTAATGCTGTGAAGCCAGACTGAAGAATAAGCTGCAATACGTGTGGAGGTACGAAATGAAAGGTAGAGTGGAGAGAGAAGGACGAGGAAAGTGCGAGGACATTTATAGATTTGTTTGCCTATATTTGTTTCTATGTTTTTTCATACCTTTGTTTTCTTGGTTGCTTGTCCTTTTGTCTGTTTTGACTTTTTTGTTAATCGCGCATGTGAAGGTGAAAGTTCCAGAAATAAAATCAATATAATAATAGCAACGATGATGAGGTGAATTATCATTTGCTATGTCTGATAAGAGCCCCCAGTCAGCACTTTACAGACGTGCCTCGACTTGTGCTAAGGTATTTCGGTGTTTGGGCCTCAATTGTCATGAGGCGTTTTAGCCGGTAAAACGGCAAGTGGGGCATTTCCCCACTCTGCGTGAGCACTGCAGGTCAGCTGGGGGGCTGTGGACAACTCCGACGAGCCTCCCAAACAGCTCCTTATTCTCTCAGAACAAACTCCAACTGGGGTTAATTAATTCTAAATTTATCACCAAAAGCTAGTGATGAGTGATACAGCCCCCCTATGGGTTTAAATTTAACCTCACTGAACATCTCAGTAGCAGAATGAGGAGATGCTCCAAACAAACCACGCTGGCCTCTGTACGGGCATGATTTAAATATCTTTGTCAGCCATGCTAAACTGCCGCCCCCCTCCAATGACATTAGGTGGGACAGTCTGGCATTTCCACCCCACCCCCTCCGCCCCAGTGCCTGACAACAGGCAGTCATCTTACCACCCCCCCACCCCCCCCACCCCAGGGAAGATGGGAGGCTGTGAAATGGAGACATGTGCCGTGTGGCCAGTTACACACCTCTCCCTCTTCTGGGGTCTACGAGGTGGTGCAGGATCTTGGCAGCCCAGCGTTATAGATGATTTAAACTCCGAGAAACACAGTCTGGCATCCTGTTCTATTAATAATAATAAAAAAAATAAAAAAAACACTGTACACTGTGTCATAGTGACGTAGCTAATTTGTTCCCAGAACAAAGTGACAAAAATAATCTAGCTGGTCAGTCGATATTCAATATTAAATTATAAATGATTAAAACTCATCAGTGTAACAAAGAGTGTGATAGTGCACTAGCGTGGTCGCATTTCCACTGCGAGCATGACAACCGACGCTGGATCGATGGGTGTGCGAAAGAGAAAACCCTGCAGCGTCACACCGAGCCGTCGTGAGACCACCGTGACAGCAAGGAAGGATACTCTATCGCCCCCTGGAGGCCACAAAGCTCTTACACCGAATGGTTCAGAAAACAGAGGGAAAGGGATTTTGGTGACTGTCTGGCCTCTTCCCAAAGCCAAAATATAGTTAGAAAAGGAGGGCAATTACAGGGATGCATTTGATTTTGTCTTTCATGTGTTAAAATTTTCCTGTCATTTTTAATCAAATAAATAAACGGGATAATAAAACAGGCTGCCTAGCAGGTTGCAATATTTATGAGCTAAAGTCTCAAACTCTGATTTATTTGCCTTGATAGGGTCGACCCCCCTCCCCCTTTTATTTACATCAGCATTTGGCTGTGTTAAATCTAAGCCAGTGGTGAATTTTTAAAAGGTTGGCATCAATCTTGCGGGACCGATTGGCACGTTTAATGAAGACCTGCCTCGTCCTACCGTAGGGAGAATGCGGATCGACACGACTTTCCATACGGAGAGACATTTCACAAACGCAGATAAACCGCAAGAGATTGTTTGGATGCTCTTTCCACGCGTCTAAATCTGTCTAGATGGTTTAGCTACCAGAATTGCAGAAAGAAAAGGAACAACCATTTATGGAAAACAATTCAGGATAAGCTTAGCCTGTGAATATGCATCATTCAAGATAAGCTTTTTGATAAGGTTACGCATGAAACTACTGCATTTTATGACCATTTCAAGAATTCTGTGAAACTGCAATTTCATCTCGTTTCACAAAGGGTTAAAGGAATTTATACATTTTTGAATTTATTAAAAGGTTAATAACAGCTCCTGCTGACAGCAGCAGACTGGAAACTGACCGGAGGGATGGACTGTGGCAGGGCCTTGGTGACACACGAACCATATAAAACATTCAACTTCTCTGCAACCTTCTCCACACACAAACTGTGCAAAACCAACCAACACTCTTCATCTAGAAGGGAAGAGTCACGAAATAAACCCATAAAGAAATGCAGCAGTCAGAGTTTTTAAGAAAGGATATTAACATATCGCTAAGAAACTTTCCTGTTTGGAGCACAAGGAACATGAGCGTAATGTAGATGGCAGGATTTGCGAGCACCTTTTAAGCACACTGGCTGAAGGAGCATATGGCAAATCAATTACCAGCCTAATTCTTAAAACAAAAACATGGCAAGTGTATTGCTACATAATCAGCAGCAGCGGCTTGGTTCAGATTATGTCGGCCACTGGAGTTTTGAACACAATTAATCATCATTCTAGGCAACGAGAAGCCATATTGACACTTATTTTTAATTTGAATATTTAATTACAGTGTAGTTCCTCATTAAATTACTGTGAAAGTGGGAATGCAGTCTGGACGATTTAAACAATTACAGCTTTTAACTCATTAGCCACTGGGCCAATGAAGGAAAATACCAAAAACTCAGAGAGACACGCATGCAGAAACGCGCATACACTTGCACACACATGCGTGCGCATATGCAATCGCAATGTTGGCTCTGATACAGCATCCCCATGGAAATCATCTATGTGTGTGTTAATACTTCTGCATTTAATATTTGATTTGCTTATTTGGTTTGTTTAATTTATTCCTTCCCCCAGAAAATCAAAAGGGTTAATTCCCCCTCATACTCCACCTACAGAAATTATCAGCCATATGATGAAAACCAAAAATCCGGCAGCAAACTAATTGTTATGCAGAACAGAACCAGAACAAAGAGCCGAGCGCACAAGCTAATGTGCTGGATTTGTATGAGCATGAGGCGCTTTGAGGAGAACGCTGAGCGAAGCCCACAGACGGCGCCAGCAACCCACTTCACCACAGGAGCAATACAGAACCGACCCAAACAAGGTGCTGACTTCTCCGACACGGCCTCGGGGGGGCGGCTAGCATTTCCGCGACCAGAGAGGGGACCCCATCCGATGCTGGCGCGTTCCCGTTGCCATGGCAGTATTGGGGGTCCCCAACAAGATGGTTTTGATTACGAAGTTAACCCAGCAGGACATGAACTTTGGACTTTTAGGACGGCCCAGCAACATCTTCAGTGCCCTTTAAAAAGACACACCACTTATTTTCTAATATAAAACTTTGTTTCAACCCCTGAAGAATATTTCTTCCTGCATACACAGAGCTAAAGCAAACAAAATCATTCTTACAATTTTTTTCATAAAAAAAAAACAGAAAAAACGCAAAATGTTTCTATCCGATTAAAACTTTCCAGCAATATTAACATGAATATTTACTGGCATCACTAATATTAATGCCAGTGTGTTTTTTTCCTATTTCTATTCCGTTTTCATTTACAGGTATCCCCTGCTTTACGAGTGTTTTGCTTTTACGAAAGACGAACATTATATTATTAAGGCCCACATTAGCACCTGTTTTCGCTAAAGTGGGTTTTGGCTTCTTAACGAAAAAAGAAAGAAAAGCAAAAAAAGCATTTAGCATTTGTGATGAACAAAGCGAGCCAATTAAATATAGTCATGGGCCGCATGATGTTTCGGTCAAAGTACCGCATGGAGCCGAAAAATTACTATTGTCTAGTGATGTCATAGCCGTCGTAACGTCATATTGCAACAAATTACACCAGTATCACCACAAACACGTGAGTAAACAAACCTACTGCACTGCCAGTCACACAAAAGTAAAGCTTGTACAGTTATGTACAGTACAGTACACATTACATGATAACTATGCTACGGCTTTCGGTGTGATTTGAGAGGTTCTTTTCTCAGTCTGGGAATGCTCAGGTTCTTTTTTGCCATAACAGTAATTGCTTCTTTGCTTTACCCATTTCATCTTACCTAAGGTTTCACAGGAACATTCTACCTCTAACACGGGGGATACCGGTATATGTTTTATTGTTTCGTATAGAAAACATTCTACATCACTGGTGGTGTTGTACTGTGCACTGAAAGAGGTAAGATTTGATCTGCCACCAACAGCAATAACTTAATAGACCTTAAAATAGCTGCCTGGACTGTCCTTAAGCTAAGCCACTGCAAGCACATTAGCATGTTAGTGGAAAGGCTAGGGTCTGTACAGAGGCCTTGGGGGGGGTCAGGCAGGACAGCTGAGTGGGCCTTTATCTCAAACACGTAGTCACACAGTACCACGACGTGGCAGTGGAATGTGCCGTCAGCCTAGAAAAACTTAAAAGCCGCTGTAATAGTTCTCTTTTCAATTAAAGCATCCAGATCATTTTTTACAGTAACAGTAACTAGGCTAAATAGAATCTCCAAATTCACGTCCTAGTGTAAGGCTTGTTGTGATATGGACGTGGTATCCTGCCAGATATCCTGCAGGTGATGAGATGGGGTGGCCATTGACCCCTCTCCCCCCAACTAGTGTTATAACCTCCACCACCATGTGGGGCGTCACGGGGTGAGGAAGGCTTAGATATTTGGCGTCTCCATGACAACACCTCGGTACAACCAGCCAATCCCATGGGGACGCCACAGACATCGGTGGCTCTGCCAGGCATGGTTGAATTTTTTACTTTTTAAAAATAATCGCGAGTTTATTCAGTTGTTACTTTATCACCAAATCGCGTGACTGTGGCTTGTGACTGGCCCAGCGGGGCCACCGTAGGCTCTGGCCCGTGGATACACACCTGTTTTTTTTATGGCCAGCCCTCTCACAGGCTGGTCGGCCAAGGGGCCCAAATTCTTGTTACTTCTGAAACTGGGAACTGCTAGCGCCGCTGTTATTTTTAGTCATTTATATTCACCGACCTTCCTCGGAGACACGCTCTAAATCATCACCAGCTTCGGAGTTTGAAATAGCAGTGAAAAAAAATCTGTGTGGGTTAACGACACAAAAAAACACATTTGGCCTCAATATTTCTATGGTTGTGCCTCAATTTAAAAATATGTTTAGTGATATTCAGAGCTATCAGTTTGTGACAAACGCCAAAAGCCATCATCCATTGAAGGCAGATTTACTCCTACAGTCCGTTTGGAGGGGAGCCTTCCCGTGATTGGTCATTTCATTGGGTTTGGCGAGAGAAGCAGGGCTTGATGACCAGACAGTGCAAGCAGCTCCAGTGGAACAGACAGCAGGTAACGAGCTTACTGCAATTTGCTGAGGGTCACAGGGCATCACTGAGAGTCACTAGGAGTCATTGTGGGTCACTTGCAATCATTCTGGGTAAATGAGATTACTGAGAGTCACTGCAGATCACAGAGTCACTGTGGATCACTACACATAATTACAGATAACTGGGAGTCACTCACTGCCAGCACTGTGGGTCACTATGGGTCACAAAGTTGCTACGAAACCCATGTTCCAACAATGTGAGACTGGATGGCTTCCTGCAGGAGACCTTTCTGGAGGACAATGAGCCGCACAGCACTTATGGAGCCAGACTTCACCTGGTAAATACCAGGCAAGCAGTTTTCTTAAGCTTGCATGAAAGAAAACCGGTCAAGGGAAGTGTTTCTCATTGAATTGTATAATTCAACTGAATAGAGTGTGTTAACTTGAATCCAGAAAAAATAAGACAAGCCCTCCTGGGAGAAATGTACTGTTCTGATTTTGATTATGCCATATTAAAATAAGTGAGATATAACTGAATGTTGTCATGTTCAGTAATCATTACTGAATGTAAAACCCAATCAGCCTAAACCACGCAGCCAACTCTGCTCCCCCCCCCCCCCCCCCACATAAAAACCACAGGTAGATACTTACAAACTAGGACTAGTGATTAGCTCATGCAGACATTACCAAAATAAAGATCTTGTGAAAAATATATGGGCCAGAAACAGAATCTTTCCTCTGTGTTTGTTCCATAGGAGATCACATGACCGCTGCCCAGTGTTCGATCAAAGCGATTCCCTGATTTAGGTGCTCACTGGTCTGAGAAAAGTCAAATAATACAAGACATCTCATATGAGGGCTTGGCAATTATTCAGCCTGAGGCTCTGAGGAGCTGTGGGCCAGACTTCTGCATCCTGTATTTCTCTCTCTCACACATGCACACACACCTGTACTCATATCTTTGTGGGGACTGTCCATTAATTTCTATGGGCATAACCCTAATCCTAACAATAACAACCTTAACTCCTACCCAGCCCTAACCTTAACTAAATAACCAAGCAAAATAAATGTCTTTTGGCATTTTTAGTTTTTTGATTGCAGTCACAGATTTTTCTAAAATTGAGTTTCCCCACCATCAAAATAACAGGTTATCATTACATTGTGGTGATATTTGTAATGTATACCTGGATCTCACACACACACACACACACACACACACACACACACACACACACACACACACAGGAGACCCAGACCTGTGACCAAGAGCAGGTCCCAGTGACACAGAGAGGCCTGAATCTCTGTGGTAATTTGGCGACCCAGCCCTGTGATCCCAGGAAGCTCTGGCGACAGAGAGAGGCCTGAATCTCTGTGGTAATTTGGCGACCCAGCCCTGTGATCACAGCAGGCCCTAGCAGGAGAGCTGCTCCAAGGTACAAATCATTTTTCACCCTGTGCCTTGTTGCCTTGGAGGAGGAAGGATTTCCGGGAAGAGTGCACCCCATGCAAGTACACAACCTGAACCTGAAAACGGGTACTCAGTATCTGGGACTAAACGGCCTGAGAGTGATGCCTGTTTTATACACAAACAAGCAGCACTAGCTGACCGAGAGCCCCATTACCTGCAGGTATGAACCACAGCTAGACGGCTCTGTTAAAACAGATATGGCTCAGCAGACATCCATGGGCTTCTGACCTGACCACAGGGCTGATGGTGCGAGACACAGCTACTCTCTCTCTCTGAAGAACAGCAGAGGTCCTCCCCCATGTTCCCGGTCCCCAAACCTCAGAGGGGAACCAGCTTGTTTACTTACAATGTGCTACAGGCTTCTGGAACTGGACTCAGTTATTTAAAAAAAAAAAAAAAAACACACAACCACTCTCTTGGCTGAGGGTAGGGGGCAGGAGTCACAACGGACACCCCTCTTCTACAGCTGTCTCCCCCCACTCCACCCCTGTCATAAAATGAGGCTGGATGAGGTGGATTTCACGCTTCGTTGTTACCCGGCCCCACAGAAGCCACCATCTGCTCCGCGTGGGAGGAGCTCTGCCTTCCGGATGCGGAAAATTACAATATCCCATTACAGGCTTTTCAGCTGGGAATGATGGTAGCCAGCTTATGCACGCGGACCTCCTACCCCTCCCAGGGAAAGTTCCAGCATGGCTCCTCAGAGCTGTCAGCTTGGCGCCGGGGAAGCCATGCAAACGAGCGTGCCGCCGGCCGACACTTGTCATGTAACCCCCCTCTGAGGGGGACACTATCCCGCTTCCAAGTCCCAGCAAGACCCTCAGGCGTCGCCCATTCTGCAGCTGAAGTGAGACTCAGAAGGTGGTTCCGGAGGGAGGGGTTCTGGATGGTGACATACCTGGACGGACCGGGGGCCTGCATTTCGCTCCACGTGCCACCAGGATGATCGTGCCTGGTCTCATGCGTCTTCGGGACCTTTCCCATTCCGTACCAAATTCGTATGCTGTTCAGTTCTCTGCGGGAAAGAGCGGAACATTCCCTCAGGTGATGCTCTTGTGCACAGTGCAGTGCTGCTAACCGGAAAGCGACTGATATCAGCCTCCTGCTAACGTGAACGTTCAGCGTGCTGGTAAATATCAGCTGGGGGCAGTCATTTCTACAAGGGGTGTAAAAGCACAGAGTGTATCCAAACTGGCAGGTTCACTGGAGGAAAGCAGTCCCCCTGGCACCATCTCTAAAGAGCTTCCAGAGGGATCGAGGCATTTATAAAACACTGGTCGGGATGGGGAGAGGGAATCTTGTCTGTGACTCAGAGTCAAAGATGGAGTCTGGAACAGCTGGAAGTGGTGCCTTTAGACAGGCTGTTCAGTGGCTCTCACCAATAACATAAAAATAACGTAACAGGGAGGAAAATACCGCTTTGGTCCACTATTTCTTTGTGGAAATCATGTGGGTGTTGTCATGTGATTACAGTGGACGACGACCTTCTCACCCCACGAACGTATACTGGGGGGGGGGCACCCTGGACCTCCCGAGGACCTGGACATCACAGACAGCCGTCTCAGTGGAGTCACGGGGGATGAACTTAACGCAGAGCCTCCTCTTCCGGAAGGCTCTCTCCTCTGTGTGGGAAATGAGAGCAGCCTGGGTGTGGAGATCCTCTGACTGCCCCCCTGACACCGTCGCAGCTCGGGGGGGGGATACAAAAAACCAATGTGATTACAGCCATACTCACATGAACATATTTAGAGCAAAAGAAGCCCCCCAGTAGCTCAGGTTAAAGGTTGAGCGCGCAAGATACCTGCTCACTTCATGGTAATTCAATTTGTACCTTTTTGTCATGGTGGGTGATTCTTGAGTTTTGCTACCAGAATTTAAATTTATAGATTTCCTCAATAAAACAATTTCCAGTCAAAATGATATTCCAAAAACACCACACATAAAAAGAAAATGATACAATAAATCTTCATTACAATACATTTTATTAATTATTTATATCAAATCACTGTTTCCTGCTTCAACTTTTCCCTCAGTTTTTCTAGTTAAATTTGGGAAATATTGTTTTTACCACTTAATGAAATTAGGTTTTCGATTTATTTTCTTTTCAAATGTGTATTACTTTGTCTAAAACCGGTTTTCTTAAGTCACCTTTACTGTTTATAGACATTTTAGAACTCAATGCATTTCCCTCATACGTACTTGAATCAATTTCGATATAGTACTGTGCAACAGCCCAGTGCTGGTCAGGCTGTAAAGTTAGCATATGGTACTAACCAACTTTGAATGTATGACCTTTAAAGTAATAATCTCTCTTTCCTACTTCTTTATTCCACCTAAGAACATGTGCATATAACACCCCTGTGTTTATAATACTGCAGGGGTGGGGCACTGCGGCATCAATTCCACAATAATGAAAATAATAAACTTGCCATTCTCACCTCTCATACAAAGAACATTATTATGTTTTCCAGGCACAGATAGCGGTAAGAAAATACAGAGCAGTCAGAAGCCATTAAACCAGTGGGGAATGTGTTTCATTAATATTAGATAACCAGCATCCACTCATACTCTTCACAAATAAATACATAAACAAACATGCCCCCCCTTAAAGGCAGAGCACCACCACAGATAAACAATGAGTCATGATTCCTTTACCCTCCCTCCCTACAGGGCAAAATGTTTATTTTATTCCCACCGTCTCTCATAAATTTAGCCAACCTGTGCCCATAAAATATTCACACTCTCCAGCAAAGCTGTCTCAGGGGATGTGGCAAGACGCTGGCCAGTGATGGTGGGGGGGGGGGGGGAGCGGCAGGGGGCCAAAAAGGTGCGGTCTAGGGGGGGCTGTTTACTCACGAGTGTCTATGGTTTCCTGGATGGCGATGAAGCCCACCGGCAACGTGTCCTTCAGATCGATCACCCTCATGTCGACCAGAACATTCCCTAAATGGCTCTTCAAGGGGCCGTGGAAATAAAGAGAAAAACGTCTGCCCCAGGATTACCTGGACACACTTCATTTTTCAGCAGAGAAAAAATCTGAGTATGAGACTCACCCCCCAGCCCCCACCTCCCACCCAGGGGGGTCCGTCTCATTTAATTACGGGGCTCAGAAATGAAGAGGCAAAGTGAAAAGATAATCTGCGAAAATCAAAGGGCCACTGATGTCATTCAATCGATTCTTAAAAAAAACATTATTAACATACAACTATTATTTAGCAAGTGCTTTTTCTGAGAAAAATAAACATCTTTTTCATCTCTTCTGCGGAGCAGTAATTGGAAAAACGTTGGCCAAATAAAAAATAAAACAACGAAACAACAAAAATAATAATAAAGATGAAGATGATGACAGTACTTTGGGCACATACAGAGCCACGCCTGCCCCCACCCACCCCCGGCAAAGTGGCCATGTCCCAGAGCGGTTTAAACCCGATCAGGGGTCTGTTTAGCTGCCATTTTCAAGCTAACTTGCCCCAGCCTCTCTGCTCCTGCTCATTACGGACTCATTTCCACCCATAATAAATTGCAATAAAGCTGAACAGGCAGAGAGGAGTGGGGTGATGTGGACGTGGCCCCCCCCGCCGCCGAGCCCGTCTCCCCCCTGCCGCCGAGCCAGTGTCCCCCCGCCGCCCACCCCGCCGCCGTGCC
>JAUMHC010000043.1:2315962-2326938 GCA_032359785.1 Heteromormyrus szaboi | reverse complement strand
AGAACTCCCATGCTCTGTTTATGCGATCCTTTGGGAACAGCTGTATCCCCACCCCTGACACACACACACACACACACGCGTGTGCACACCCTGAGGAATCGCTGATTTCCATTATTATTAATACCTGCCTGTTTAATTTTGGGCGCCGTCATGCCATGTCTGGCTAAACTACAAGAGACAGCCCCTTATTGATTACCTTCCCAGAAGCCCCGGCGTGCGGCCCAGCTGATCGCGCCTTTCACGAGCGGGCGGCTCGCGCACGCCGGATAATAAGCCGCCGCATCCTTCGTTGAAACAAATTGGATGTGCAGTCAGTCACTGTCCAAGCGAATCGCGTTTTGGCCTGTCAGGGGGTCTGGGCGCAGATTAGCGTCTCCCCAAGTGGTAAAAATGGGGGTGGGGGGAACTCCGGCAAGTGTCTCACAGCACAACAAGAGGCTCTCTGCGATGGAAACGGCCAAACGTTCTGTCCCCGTGCCGACACGTCAAGCCCACGTTTCCGTTTGCTGCAGTATAGATCCTAGCAGGACGCTTTGTCGCTCAGCAGGTTTGAACACAATGATTGTGATGGGAAGGTTGCTGGTTCAAATCCTGGGGTAGGCAGAGTGATTTTATCGTCAGGCCCTTGCACAAGACCCTTCAGGGACGGCTTTCCCTGCTATCTGCTTAAGATAAAAGCTGATGCTAAATGAATAAAATGTAGCCTCTGTGTAGCTCCAGTGACGCTCTACAAGTGACAGAACTTGCTTTCTATTGTCTTATAAGGAATATATTTGAAGAATAGCAGCATATTGATGATCAGAGTGATGGAGGTGATATACTGGGATCAAAGGACTTAAAGTTATCAAAACCTGATTTGGGCTATTTACCTGCATCTATAATGATAGACTGTTGTCTATATATTGTGATCATCACAATTCCATCTTCTGAGCTGATTTTTTTGTCTCATAAGGAGAAGGGAGATAATGGTTTTGACCACTGAAAGATCAGATTGTTAACCTCCCATTTGAGTCCATGGATGTTTTGATCCATGTGCCCATAACAATAGGAATTCCTGTCACATTCCGCTTTCCGCAGTCCCAACAGTCGATGTTCCCCAGACATTGCAGAGAAATCAATTCCTCTGCCGATGAAGATTGAACTCATCGATTTCCTCCAAACCCCCTTCGAAGTCATATTTAGCCAGGAGCCGGCCTGGTCCTTTCTGTGCTGCACGTCTGTGAATGGGAGATGATTAGCCGACCATGAAATTCACATGATCGTGGCAGCAGGAAGAAGATCACACGCCAGAAGCTTCTCAGTGTGTAGTAACTTCAGCCTTGGGTTGCTGTGATCTCGGGAGGAGAGGCTGTGGGATAAAGTGCATGAGACCATTTTGTGCACAGTCACAGCCTACGGCCAGTATAGAGCCCTTGGTTCACGTAAGCACTGTGTTTTTGAATAGAAGGGTTTGCAGGAACGTCATACCAACCTGGGGAGAGTGCAGCCTCTGGAATCACAGCCCCAGACAGCTGGCGGCCACGGCAATGCTCCCTGAAGATTTTTGACGGAAAAGATAACGCAGACGAGCAGGGAACAAGCATTTTCTACTGATGCTGGGAGGAAGCAAAATCCAATATGGAACCTCAGGCTCCAAGATTTAATGCCGCTGTACCAGAAAGTCAAGGATGCCGTGGGAGAAATTCTCCCATAAACTAGTCAGCCGTCGTTAATAATGTATCAGGACTGGAGTTTTGCCTCTCCGAGAAACCTGCGGGGGAGTTAGGGTGAACAACAAGGCGAGCGGCGGAGCCACTGTGTACGCAGCACGTTTGGCACTGGGGAACGAGCAGGAAGAAGATCGCCGCTTTGTTTGGTCTCCTGAGAGCGCGAGCTGTTAATCGACAGCACATAGAGAGTATTTAACGTAATAATAGAGATTGCCATCGCATGAAAATGTTCCTTTTAAATGTCAAACACTGGGGAATGAATGAGAAGTAGAGGAGGAGGCGGCCGGAACAATGCGGCGATGTCTGCAGTGTGCCGCGCGGCCGGCGGACAGCAGTAATTGGCACGCCGGCACATGGCTCCTTTTGTGCCGCACCCGGCGCTTAAAATATGGATGATACTGTTTTCATTGTTGGGTTTTTATTGGATTCTGCCGGGGTGGAGCGGCACAATCCGCAGACTCTGACCTTTTCCTGGCTTGCCGGCGAAATAAACAAACGACGGCGCTGATGTATTTTCTGCCGGAGCCGAAGGCTTGGTTGTGGCTGCGAACGGGGTGCGTCAGGGACGGAGGAGTGACAGACGCTTTCTCCAGGGAACAGATCCACTGTGGTTTGGGAACGAGGGGTGAGGTGTGGTGGGTGGTGGGGTTTGGGAACAGGCCGTGTTAATGACTGATGTTCTCCCAATAGAAACCCAGTGAGTTCAGGCTTTCTCTGTCTTGACCTCCTGGTGTCCTGACCTCTTGGTATCCTGTTCTCCTGGTATTCTGATCTTCTGTCGTTCTGTTCTCCTGGTATCTTGATCTCCAGGCCTCCTGGCGTTGGGATGACTGTCATATAAACATCGATTTAAGTTACGTCTCAGTGTGGAAATGTTTCATCTTTTCCAACTGTTAATATTTCACCGCCATGCTTTTGCTGCTCTGTGTGAAGTAGGAATGTCTTATAGATATCTGAAGACACGTACAGCTCTCCCTGGATCTCATTCCCGATCTCTAGCTCTCCTCCTTCTCCTCCCTCCAAAGCCATTATACTCATCCCAGTCTCTGCTCTCTCAGTCCACTCCGACCATCCATTGTTAACCCCTGCATAAATACAAAGAGAGTTGAATTATTAAATTAAAGGTGCACTGTCACCTTAAATCATGCATGAACGTGATAACAATCCAGAGCCAGGCCCAGTGGGGGGGGGTCTGTATCTCTGCAGCTTCAAATCCAATCAGCACCCCCGACTCGATCGTTATAATCGACCACCTATCAGGGCCATTGAGGAGCCACCTGACTCTGCCTACAGCCAATAAGCCTTCGTGATCATCGCTAATTACCGATAACGACGGCAACTCGCATCGGGCAGCGGCCTGGATCACGCTGGGTCTTGTGACCGGGGTGCACAAGCTCTGGGGAAACGTGAATTCACGTTCACAAGACAAACGGATAGCTAGACGCGGGGAGGCCACGCTCATTTAAAAGACCCTTAACATTAGAATGTATAATTACATTTCATACAAGAAGTTAAATCTGTTTTATATATGGAACACCGGAGTGTCATGCTTTAACTATATTTTACATATTTAAAATATATTTTAGGTATTTTTAATTGCATAGTTTTGGTGTAATAACTACTATGTCTCTAATAGCATCAACTAATTAACTTAACAGAAAGTGAGCACCATCTGTCAGTGTTTGTGGTGTAACTTGATATCCGGCATTGAACTCTTCAGAAAATGTTTGTTCAACAATTAATGAATTACCCTGATGTTCAGTGACATGTAAATGAAAAGTCAATATTTAGGTAATAAGCGATGAACAGGAGACTGGCGCCGTTTGACAAGGTGAACAGGAAGTAGGACGCTTGCTCTGTATCTCTGTTTTATTACTGTGCTATTAGGGGTTTTCAAAAAAATTATAAATCTGCTGTTTCTTTGTATTAGCCTTTAGCCTTTTAGCATTTCTGCTGTGCAGTTCCTTTGGTTTGTGTGGGTCATATGATGAAAGTAGCCTTGAAATCCACAGTGGGTGGGATTTCCATGTGTTGTCAATCACAGACCAGTTACTATAGGTTACTTTGTGCGTTCCCATTGGGTTAAACCGGGCAGTGATTGACAGCTGAGGGTAAATCCCACCTACCATGGGTTTTCTGAGTTTCTTGGTTCGTTTACAAGTTTGCAGCACCGCTGTAGCTGTGGTAATGAAAAATTAACCATTTATATTTTTACACTAGAGCTGCCAAAAATATTGAATTATTTTGGAGGTATGCATGTGCTCTCCATGACAGGCAGGTTTCCAGCTGGTATCGTGTTTTGCTCCAAAGACGCAGCTCTAAATGGAATGTAGCTCCTGCGTGTCCCAAACAAACGTTCGTTTGAGATGCTGGTGATGGTCCGGGGCATGACAATACATCCCAGTCAGAGGAGCACATCCACCGGTAAAGACCACCCCGGTGCTGTTTAGAAAAGGATAACGATTCACTGAGAACAGCTAATGATGTTGCTCACAACATCCTGGAGAAATGGATGGTGGTATGGTTTCTTTGGGGGGGGTCCCCAGTGTGATGGCAATGCCCTGTACGGCGTTTCCACATTTTCTCATAACCTCCATCCTTTTGTCTCAGTGACACCAACATCAAAAAATAAGGGTGCAGAAGCGTTTTCTTATGACTCCTCTTAGGTTGCCCGAGTCTTATAAGTGTTGTTTTTTCCCCCAGCAGAATAAACCGGGAGAACTGAGCAGGCAAATGTGCTCAGGAAATGGGAGGGCGACCTGCCTCCAGTGAGCCCCTTTGTGTCGGTGTTGTCTGCCAAAACAAAGAGGTATTAAAAGTGCATCGGTTTCAAGGGCAAAGCACTCATCAGTGCTGGGGGGTCATTACAGCGCCGTGGCTGTTCAGGCTGTGTGTCCAAGCTGTGCCAGGCGAGTCATGGGCAAAATTCATTAGTGACATCCCATGACGTCCCTGAAGAGACCCCCCCTTTCCGGTTCGACCCGGACACGCGGGCCTTTACGGCAGACCCAAACTCCCAATCCTTTTCTCCAGCACTCCTCAAATAAAGAGCAGCACTGCACTGTTGACCTTCTTCACTGCTGAGCCCACGTTTCCACACAGTTCAGAAACCAGAGCGAAAGCCCAGCCTTCCTTCGCCCCATCAGGGGCAGAGCCACAGGGGAGCTAACCCCATCTGAAAGCCAATTGGCCCTGAGAGTGTCCCTTCCCCTGTCACTCACCAATTTAAAGCATATCAATGGACCCTCTGTATGAGTTATGCCTAGAATGGCCCCTGCTATCTGCACATATGATGTTGCGAGGCACACGAGATAAGGTGGGCAAAGCTGAACAAAGCAGAGGCAGAGCTACAGAGGAAGCTGTTGCACGAATGAGGGAATGACAGAAAGATGGAGAGAGAGCGCTGTTCTCCGTCATGATGTGCATGCAGCATTTGCACCCCCTGTGTAACTTACAGAGGAAGTCCCTGGGGAGGCTGGGTGGCGAGAAGTTGCTCCTTCTTCCTCACGCATCCGCTGGAGCGCTTAGTTAGGCAGCTCTCATCCTTTTTCCTGTCCCGCTCACGTGTCCGCGCTCTAAAGCCCGAAAACACGCCGCTTCTCAGCCCCGACTCCCAGCGGGTCCCCGGAACAGCACAGCACGCCACAACCGCGCTTATGTTTCATTGGATAGTCGCAGACAAATAAATCCAAATATGTATTTTGGCCGCGTGTTTGCAGAGTGTGTGTGTGTACTCGGGGCAGACCCAGAGGGCTTTGGAAATGATTACTAAACATAAATAAAAGGAGAAAGATGCAGATTTGTCTACGTTCTGTTAAAAATACAGACGCACCCAAAGTTTGTGTCTTTTTTTTTGTTACTGTTAGAGGAGAAGGGAGATTGTCTTCTGGAGGGAGATGTTCTGAGCTCCCTCTCAGCGGCAAAGAGGAAGCAAGGGGTGGGGTGGAGGGGGGGGATCAGAGTGCGGGCCCAGGTGAAGCACATCTGGCCAGGCATTTATATAATAAACACAATGTCGCAGATAAAAGTCACGGCAATATTGAGGCCTGCCAGCCCGCCACAAATCAAGCTGTCCATTACCGTCTGTGTGGGGTGTGTGCTCTTAATGAAACGGTTTAGGCCGTCTGACGAGGGTGAAGGGAAGTCGATGGGGGGGGGGGGGGGGGGGGTGGTGAGGCGGTGAGTGGACATCGCGGGGGAATGTCGGCAGGGAGGTGGGTGTATGTCAGTGGGGGGGAGTGTCGATGAGAAGGTGGGCGCACATCGATGGCGGGAGGGGGGTGGGGGGGGTGGGGCTGCAGACACTCCTGCTGCCTCCTGCTTGATGGGCTTATCATGGGCGGCTGTTGCAGGCCCAGACGCAGCCTTGAGAACCCAGCACGATGCTCAGGTGCTCCAGCACGATGCTCTGGTCCTCCAGCACGACGCTCCAGTGCTCGAGCATGATGCTCAGGTGCTCCAGCACAATGTCCCTGTGTTCCAGCACAACACTCCTGAGCCCCAGTAAAGCATGATGCTCCAGTGCTCTGGCACAAAGCTCTGGTGCTCTGGCACGGTGCTCCAGTGCCCCATCACAGCACAACGCTCCGGTGCTCCAACATGACACTCCGGTGCTCAGGCATGACGCTCCGGTGCTCAGGCACAAAGCTCTGGTGCTCTGGCACGGTGCTCCGGTGCTCCAGTATAATGTTCCTGTACTCCAGTGTAATGCTCCAGTGCTCTAGCATGAGACTTCGGTGCTCCAACACTAGACTCCGCTGTCAATGCATCACCTCACAGACCATGTGGGCTCTGGGGTTCTCGCAGGGAAGACCACCAGGCCTGAGCGCTGTGCCTTACAGTCACCGTTAGTCTGTATGCTTCCGGGTTCATGTTTCTTTGCTCTATGTGCTTTATTCTTAAAACATCCCAGTATGTGCAACAGTCATGTGGCATATCTGCTTACGCAATGTTCATATATCATTCCTGAACGCGTGACATTTATGTAACATACATGTACATGCAGGATTAATGTAACATTCCTGAATGTGTAACAAATACATACATGTGAATGCAGCATTCATGCAACAGTCCTATACATGAATGTAACATGCATGTACATGCAGAATCCATGTATTGTTACTGTAAACGCAACATTTGTGTTTATTAACATGTAACATTAATGTAACACATGACTACATGCAGCATTTATGTAATGTTCCTGCACATTAATGTGACATACATGTATATGCATGATTCATGTAACATTCTTGTACATTAATATAATATACATGCAGTACAGAAGTCATGTAATGCAACTACATATGCAACATGCATGTAACATTTCTTTACAAGTAACAATGTAACACACATGTACATGCAACATTTGAATAATATTCCTGTTCGTGTAACATTAATGTAATGCACACATAAATGTATCCATGTAATGTTCCTATAAATACAGCATACATGTGACAATCCTGGACATGCTATTGACTTATTATTGACCATGAATATCATGGATTAAAAAATAGTATTATTAAAAATCTACTTCTGCTACTACTACGGATGCCAATATGATTAAAAAGTAAAAATCTTCAGTGCTTGCAAAAACATGACGAGTGAAAATCCTTAGAATTTATTTTGAAAAGGGCCCGTTCTTTTGATGAAATATCCAAAACATGTAAATTATGCAGCAGCTCTCAGTCAAACTCTCAGTCAGACTCTCAGTCAGACTCTCAGTCAGGTCACACTGCACATTTTTAAAGGTGGGGAACACATAAGGGTTGTGTCTCCTTTTGAGATCTGCCATTTGGGGGGTGAAGCAAAGGAGGGAATAGGAAGGAAGTGAAGGAGGAGAGCTAATGGAGGGAAAAGGAAGGAATGAAGGAGATAACCAGAGGAGGACAGCCAATGGAGGGAACAGAAAAAACTGAAAGAGGGAAGTGAAGGAGGAGAGCCAATAGAGGGAAAAGGAAGTGAAGGAGATAAGCGAAGAAGGAGAGCCGATGGAGGGAACAGAAAGAACTGAAAGAGGGAAATGAAGGAGGAGAGCTGATGGAGGGAACAGAAAGAACTGAAGGAGGGAAGTGAAGGAGGGAACAGAAAGAGGAGAGCTAATGGAGAGAACAGAAGGGACTGAAAGAGGAAAGTGAAGGAGGAGAGCCGATGGAGGGAACAGAAAGAGCTGAAAGAGGGAAGTGAAGGAGGAGAGCCGATGGAGGGAAGTGAAGAAGCTGAAGGACACGGTTGACATTTCTGTCAGAATGTCAGCACAAAGCTCGGCCAGCCGAGAGCCAGCGAAATAAATAAAATGCATTTGATCATATCTTTGTGTTGCTTTTTAAAGTGTGCAGCCTTTTATATGAGATTACACTGACCCTAAATCCTCACCAGAACACGTGTTTTTAATATATGATTGATAAATGTTTCACATTAAAATCAAACTTACTACATATCAGTATGAAAAAGAGGCAGTGTTTTGCTTGGTAACACTCTTTTTATATCACTTTTACATCAGTTTTATTATTTTGACATTAGTAAAGTCTCTATATGTACAGACACAGAAAATGAGAATCAATACACAGACTGTACATGCTGATTATGAGGTTAGCGTAAATGTTGCTAAAATAATAGTTTGGCGGAGTTAAGTGCAAAAAGACAACAGCTTGACAAAGACGAGCTTAGGTGATACCTGCATTTAGATCATCGCAGACAACAGCACGTTGCAGACAAAAAAAAAACAACAACCTGTGAATCAAAACATAAATTTAACCATTTCCCTTGTGGAAAATAAAAACATTTGCTGCAATTATCTGTCACGGTGACAAAAGAAGTCTATCTGCCTGTGTTGCTTTTCTCCCTCCTCTCCCTCCCTCCCTCCCTCTAGCGTTTGGCACTCCTCCCTGCTAAACTCAGAGCAGACCCTTGCGTTTCCCGGTCACAAGGGGGTAGTGTTGACACGGTTGTGTGGCGCCCTCTGCCAGCGTCGGCACGGCGAGAGGTGCGTCGGGTTTGATGTAATTGAGGTCTTGGACCTCTACCGGGAGCACATATTGGTTTGCATGGGGGAAACGTTGGAATGAACAAAGGATTTCCATAAGTGGATATAAAATTGTATTTGGACCCTCCCTAGCATGCTAACAGCTCTCTAAACAATAACGAAATGGACTGCTTTAAGGACGGGACTTTCTCGCTGCTCACGGCTGGAAACGAGATTAGATAAAGCGCTCAGATTCAATATCTGCCACGGTAAAGATGAGGAATAGCGGTGGGAGGGGGGACCCCTTGGTTATGTATGTCCTGCTCATTCATGGGTCATTAAAACAAAGGTCTGTGCCAGTCAGGGAAGATGATGAACCAGTAAAGAAAGACAGAACAACTGACTGAAAACAACCCATGTAGAAGTTTGCTCCAAAAATCAATCCGGAATAACTGGCTCCATAATGCTGCATGACTAAAAAAAATGCATTTTTTACCGTTTCATTTGTCTCCCCAGCACTGCGGTGCGGAGAGGGCTGGCAGCCTCCTCTTATACCGTCCATTGAAAAAAAAAAAGGCTACATCAGTCCACAAAGGAAATACACGCTAGACATTAATTAAAACATTGTTTCGTTTTCACAAATGGTGACCAAAATAAAGCCAATTAATTTCCTGTCATGTTCCGGCCTTCTTAAAGAGCTGGCTAATAATGTTTGATGTCAGTTTATCTTAGCATGTAAGTAATACTTCATAGCAATGGCGGAAGACTCTCATAAATAAATGTAACACATTTACATTTTTGTTTACTCATAAATATTTCATACTACGAACATAAAAATTCAAATATACACTTTGTAAAATATTATCCCAGCCCAGCAAAAAAGGGCTCACTCTGAATTTCGTTTACATGTCTTTGTTTTGCATTGTAATATTCACCTCTTCCCGTTTTTATAAATAATGAAGGAGATATTTTACCCCATGTTATAACGGCTCCGGCTTAGCTCTTCTGGTTTTTTTCTTTTTCTTTTTTTGAACCTGCTTATGTCTGAAGGCAGAGCCCCAGCCCCAGGTTAACGAGGATTTCTGAACCCGGAAGAAAATTTGGGATCTTAATACGGGTCCCCCGCAAATAAGACACTTCTCCTTCAGGGCAGTTCAGCGGAGATACCCTGCTGTCAGGAATAAACAACGTTAAATCTATCAGTGTATCTGGAAGGTGCGCGAAACACCAGTGGAACAATGGTGCGGCCGATTGGAAGCTGATCGTTTCCAGTCCAGCGGTTGACTTTCACTGGAATTTAACACATCGTGTCGCCGGGAACAGCTGAGTCCCGCAGACGGGGCCCACAAATCTTAGCGTAATTCCGACGCACAAATTCACCGCAGGACGCCTTGTTAGGCGATAACTTTGTGTTAACATAGCTTATCGCGATTTTTTACTGTCGCCATCTTTCGAGCTTCCATACTGTAATTCAAAGTACTGCTTTATATTATGATTACAAATCGCTTTTGTCGCAAGCTATGTGATCACCTAACCTACTGGCCTAAGTGAGAGAGATTTAATTTTTTTTTTTATAAATTCTTGGTACCACAGATCTTTCAGCTGTGGTTTTCTTAATAAAAATAATAGAAGGCCAATAAAGTACCCTGCATGTCGTTTATATCAGCCTTTATATAAGCTAGTGAACTTCACTGTTATAATTCATGCGCAAATCAAAAAGATTCTTCCAGAAGGTAAACTTGATTACGCCTTTTTATGATCGAGCGCAGGTTACGTTCTTCGCAATTTTTTTTTAACACTAATTCTGTTTCATTCGATTTCACATACTGTAAAATGACAATTGATAATTTTAATGTTATTGAATGAGGCACGTTAGAAAGATGGATAATCTGTTTCAGTGCTGTTGGCTTCTCAAACCATGAGCTCATGATCTAAGTTAAATAGTAATATGTGATTTACAAAGCTCACTAAGAAAATGCAGGACAAATCAGAACTAGCTGGCAAAACAAATTAAAAAATATAATTCCTAACATAAATGTAGGCAGGCCTCCCTATTCCTGGCATAAAAACCAAAATAGGAACTTATTGTGGATAAGCAATCCGATATTCGCCTCATCCCAACTAGTTAACCCAAAACTGTAGCATCTACAAATGTATTTCAGCAAAAGAAAATGACCTCAGTCCCCTGAAAGGGAACTAATCTCTGCTCGCATGACACAGGACAGGAAGGGCCTCTTACTGTTATTATGATGTGTCGGCTTGCGTTAGCTGTGGGGGTGGGGGGGGGGGGGGTGATGCCTGAACGC
>JAUMHC010000043.1:2275726-2299775 GCA_032359785.1 Heteromormyrus szaboi | reverse complement strand
CCCCCCCCCCCCCCCCGGCCGGAGGCATGCTGGGATAGGCTGGGGCCAAGTCCGGCTCCTGGGGAAAGGCCCAGTTAGGCGGCCCACACAGAGGGTCTGGTATGGAGTATGGTAGGACACTCCATTAAATTGTGAATATTTAATATAATAATCATTCAGTTAAGAAACTTGTGTAGAAACTGCCACTGCTGATGTGTATAAGCTGAACACAATATATCAACCACTGTCACTGCGAGGGGAAACATGTCTCTACAGGACTGAGCAGGGAACATCGAACAGCCAACACTGGCCCAGGTTCGAGCCTGCAATTTAAAATCCCCATCCTCAGATACTACAGAAAGGGCCTGTCTGTGAAAAAAATGTTATTGAAAGTCGTGTAATGAAGCGGGTATGAAAAAAACAGGACAAGGAGAGCTCGCTTCATGCAACGGCGCTTTATAAATGAAACACTGCATCACGCCACAGTGCGCTCAGTGGCCAGTTTGCTCAGTGCACCCACTTGTCACTGCAAACCGCCCGCGCCTCCTAACAGCCAATCACGTGGCTGCAGCTCAATCCCCACAGCAGGCCCTCGGGGCTGAGAGGCTCACCTGTTTCATAAGCGTCAGGGTGGCTAAGGCGTGTGATCCAGGTGATTTTAAACTTGTTGTGATTGCTGGTGCCAGATGTGCTGGTTCCAGCATCTCAGACTACAGTGTGTAGAATGTTCTGAAAATGAACAGAGTGAAAAAAGAACTATCCACTCAGACGCGTTTCCGTGGCGTGAAGCAGTTTGTTACTGAGGGAAGTGAGGAGAGAGGGGTTGGCCTCATTAAAGCCACCATTAAGGCCACACATGTAGATAACTGCCACAGAGCAGTGCAGAAAGGCGTCTGTGCACATGGCAGAGTCCTCTGCCCTTGCGGTTCTGGAGGCAAAAGTGGCCACTTAGTGTAGCGCATGGAGGTGCGGCAGCAGAGGAAATGGGAGGCTGTCATTTAAGAAAGGGGGCGACCAGGAACCTCTTAAGGTGGAAGTTCCAAAGTTAGACGGTTAGACAATCGGACCCTGGCGCCCACTCTGGAATGTCACTGCAGCCTTTTCTTTGGCCCGATGCACATTTTGTTCCCCCGTTTCCTGAAACCGAAACAGCTGCCTTTTTGTCCCCCTGCTGTTCAGGGGTGATTTTAGTTTTTTTTTTAGGGGTGGGGGGGCATAAGAGGGGTCATAATTCATACTGAGGGGCCAGTCCTATCATTAAGCAATTATATGTTTTGAATTAATGAGTGGCAAGGGAGGGGGCACACCAGCGACCAATCAGCTTTCAGCTGGGGCAGATGCCTCTCTGGCCCCACCCCTGTACAGTATATGTCCCCTGCTGCTGCTGCTGGTTCTTTTAAATCCTGTTTCTTCCTTCCATCCTCATGTCACACACGGTGTTTATCAATATGCACCCCTGACTGTACCTGTGTCATGTCATCTTCCATTGACGAAGACCAGTTCCAATACTAAGAATAGAAGTACGGAGGATAGTAAAAAGCCCCGGATGTCATTCTTGACCTGGCACAAATATTAAAGATACGCTGGATGTGTCCAATGAGAACAATCCCATGATTCATTGCACCTACGTTTTGTTTTTGAGAGGCAAGTCAGCAAGAACACACTTGGCAGGAAGTTCTTGGTTCTTGGTATCGGAAAACACCCCTGGTTTCTTCACACTGTCCCGCCTGAGGCAATTCTTATTCAGATTATCAGCTGACCAAACAAATACATCTCTGAGTGTCGGGGTGACGTACAGTTCAAATGAGTGAAGTTGCAGTCTTTATACTCCTTTGATGCTGATTTTATTCTCTCCTGTTATAAAGTATATATTCAGGTTAATAAAATCCTGTAATCATGCATTTGGCTGGATTTATAAGAAATACTAGGTTTGGAAATTTAGGAATAATTTTAATGCATTTGAATGACATTGTTAGTGTTAAAGCTGTATATACCTTAATTAGGGATAAATAAGCATCAGGTCCTATTACATATCAGAGGTAAACTACAGTGACATCCCTGCTTCTCCTACATAAAAGGAATAACTCTGTGACAGAAACGAGACTTGCTGCTTATATGCATGCTTGTGCAAGATCATTAATAAGTGCATAGGAGACCCTGTCACCATCATGATTGTGGTTACGGTCAGACAGAAATATGGCCGCTGACTATAGAGAAGAATATTCCGTAGTACTGACTTTTCTTGGTGGGATCTCATCTGAGGAAAACAAAGAATGTCACTGTGAACTGGCACATGCATGTCAATCTGATAAAACAGCTACAACTGTGTGTGTGACATGAAGGCACCTGCTCTGCGGCCCTCATTTGGACTGACATCCGGTCCAGGGCATACCCCAGCCTCGTGCCCTGTGATTGGCTGGCATCCCAATGAGGGTGTACCCCAGCCTCATGCCCCGTGATTGGCTGGCATCCTGGCTAGGGTTTACCCCACCTTTTGCCCTGTGATTGCTGGCTTTCCATCCAAGATGTTCCCCATGAAATCCCCCACAACTCTACACAGGATATGCAGTTGGATGGATGGATGGCTCGCATGTGTAATTCTGTTCAGAACTACATCTGCTTGCTAAATGCCCTGCTTACGGCCTGATGTTAACATGTACAGTTTGTACAGCAAGATGAATCTGGCAGCGTCCTGAACAGATGAAAATGCGTTTAAAAGACAAACAGACAAACGCGTGGGGGATGGGGGGGTTGGGGTTAGAGACTTTGAGGCGCGACACCTGACGATGACGGAGATGGAAGCGTGATGTCATAACCCTGGCAGCTGGTGCAGCAGGGGCTTGTGACGTGATTGGACAGATCCCAGCGTCTGGGATCTGTCCAAATCTTTCCATTTCTAATGCTGAGCCCACATCTCTTCTTTTCAAGCCTCAGATATACGCTACTCTTCCATTTCTGCTACTCGGCCAAAAGTTTCATCTTCTGCTAAACGCTCTGGGATGGAATGACCCTTTCGTGGTAATGATGGATGCTGTCTATTTAGGGTACAGCTAATGTGAATCTAAAACAGCTCTTTTACAGAATTTCTAAATCGTCTATCGTGGCATATAATGTAGGCATTTCTAGGGCAAAATGCCAAACAAATCGAATAATAATAAAAACAATAACAATTATTATTACTACTATTATTATTACTAAAATAAAACAATCAAACGAATAAAGGTTTTCATAAATGGGTTTTTTAATGTCTGTTACACGATGAGATAAAACAGACTTGATTCGTTTGCCTGGGCTATACCTGCCGATGTATATTACGATATGATGATGTGATATTTTATTACACTCATTTGAGAGGAATGCTGCTTAAGCAGCTATTAAATTTTGCTAAGATGTGAAATGTAAATTTCCCCTTTATGTCGAGGGAATGCTAGGAAAGTTTCCGAAAGCATCTGGCAGGATTGTGGAACTATCGAGGACGTCGCCGTCGCGAATTCTCCGCGAAGACGCGACATCGCGCGACAGTGAAGGGGGCGCTGCCACGCGGCGCCGCCGGGGGTACCCCACAGAGGAGCAGAACATCAGAGAGCTAATCTCTTTGAACGCTCGTCTCTTTGTTGTCTGACTGTAATCCCGTAAAAAAGCCTCATACGTCTATGAACTATAAACACTAAAGGCGTGTGTTTTTTCCCTTATTAAGATCCGGAACGGCAGAGCTGGTGAGGACAATGGGCGCTTTAATAGCACCGAAGGGCATGGAGGTTTATCACAATCGCCGAAACCATATTGCATTTACCAAGGTTACCATTGACGGCGAATTAATCACCGTCTGGCTAAATTAAAAAGTATAATCCTCATTAAAGAAGTTTCACATTTACTGTACTCTTAAGTGGCTCCGTGTTAGAGCTTATCATTGGTGTACTGATAATAAGATTTTAAATATCAAGCGCTTTGTACAAAGATCACACAGGCCCTTTCCTGCGGGGCGATACGGATCCCCGTTAATTAAGGGTGTCGCCCCCCCCTCGCCCGTCGCTTTCCCTGGTTACATCACGCAAGGCACCGAATGACTGTCAAATTAAGTCCCACACTTCCTAGGATTTTTCATTTACATTTTTTCTTTAACTTAATCTCCAGGAAAAAGAAAAAAGCTTGAAACTCCTGTGCCAGCTTGCTGCCGTCTCGTGCCGCGGAGCCGTCACGAGCGCAAACGAGGCCTGCGTCCCCTTCTCAGGTAACGTCTCGCGGATCGGCACAGGCTTGCATTTCTCCTCTTTTATTATGTTCAGAAAATTAATAAGTGAGAATAGTGTCTGGGTAAAAAAACAAATATAAAAGCGTGTACGTTGCGTTTATTAAAACGCACATCCTCTAAAGGTTACAAGTAGCTATTGTGGAAGTACAATGTGTGAAATGTAATTAAAGGATGTGCGCGCGCGGGCTAGCCACCGCGCCCCGCTCCCTCATGCAATATTCGCTTCTCCCCCAGAAACTTATTCTCTCAGAACTAATTTTGCATGACATATTGTGTTTCTGGCTCAGCTATCATGAGTCTACCTGTGAATTAAACAGGGTTTGATATAGAGCAAATCCAAAGATTACACTACAGGCAAGCAGATGTCGCATCGCCATGATTTATTCATTTCGGCCAAACGGAGGCCAGCCGCGTCACGTGCGATCGCATTCCTCCTTGCCAGCGTGCAGCCACCGCCGGCAAGGGAGGGGTGGGGATGCAGATGGGTTCGAAGGCGAAAGGTGGGGGTGATGGATGGTTAGACAGTAATGGCAGTTGACGAGATTGACTGAATGCTGCAGTTGGATTAGCAGGCCGTCGAGCACCACTGTATCTGTCCCACTGGCTGAAGATGCTGCTGAATGTGATCTACTTTGCTTTTACATTTGTTTACACCTTTTACATTCTTATTTCTGTTATTGTTCTTGTTGCTAGCATATTATATTCACGCTGAAGTATAGAATACCGACTAATAAGTTAACGAGGCCCTGTTTCCCGCTCTTTTGGTAAAGGACCTTCAGACCCTTGTCCTGCGTCTGCACAAGTGGTCACTGCTTTTAGTCCAGCTGCCAACGTGCTATGGGGCTAGCAGGATATTTCCTGGGGTGTTTACAGTTTTCCACAAATGAGGACACAAGTCTTAACAGTGATTTCAAACCATTTAAATAGGGTGACTAATTATATAAATTGTTGAAAAAATGTTTTATTTACTTATTATCCTTGCCAAGAAAGAACACATTTGGGTATGTTTTATGACGCTGACAGAAGGTTTAAATTAGATCAATAAAACAGGAAGAGCAAATATAACCGCAAGTGGCAATTACAGCGGCCTGAGTGAAACAGCTGACCTTGGCCAAGACTGCTACAAACGTTAACAAAGGAGAAGAAACACCCACAGGCACATTTTTAAATTAAAATTTGCTTTTTGATTGTCTTATGGGGGGACAGTCAGCTCTAAACAGAGTTAATGAAATGAATTTTAGACTCTTTTGTACTGTACAGCAGAATGAATATTTACTGCGTCGCTTCTGTATACTGTCAGTATTTATCATTTGTCACAGATATCTTACAGCTTTCAAAATGGCTGCCATTCCTGAAGACTATTTTAAGACACTTCGTTTTTAGCACGGCTGGAACACATTGCTGGCTATTGCATTCACACGTCAAATGAAGTACCAGGCAGCTTTCCCATGTTTGTGTGATACCATCGTGACCCTCATTTTAACAGCTCTGGGACAAATTCATCAACAGAGTGTGGCAGCACCTATTCCTAATATCAAAACCCATCATCGGTGGGCTAAAAGCCAAAAAAAAAAATATAAATGGCCGCATGTACACTTGCCTCCTCTTCCCTTCCTGTTTCGTATTTCGATTAAAGCCAGGCATCTGCGGGAAAACCGATACCCGCTTTTCACCGGACGAGGATTACGATGTCAACAGCAGCTCATGATTCTGTTTTAGGGGCACATCGGTGAAGGTATTACGCTATCGATAGGATGTTTACTGGGGTGAGAGCCCAGCCCGGAGTGCCGTTAAACGCGAGTGTTGTTAAGAGTGCAATAATAGAAAATTGGTTTATACTATCCTTTGTGTCTACTGCGGCGCACTGTCTGGGTCACTGTCTGGACAGGAAAGAACCTGTTTATATTAAATCAATTTCCGAGCGCTGGCCAATCACCAGCGAAGTGGCCTAAGTGCACTTCATCCCCTTAAGAGTGAGGTTTTAAATACCAGGTACTTGTTACGCACCGATAGTGCCAGTCGCTGTTCTCGTTCGACAGAAGCCCTGCAGATGTGTGGCGCATTTTCACTGGGTGCCTGTTTTTGACCATGGAATGAAAAGCGCGTAACATAAAGGAGCGTCTTTGGTAATTGTGTATCAGGAGGTTAAGGAGATCCGAGATGGTAGCTGTAGCTCTCATACGAGGCACTCGCTTTGAAATGGCGTTCCATTACAGCCATGCCAAGAGGATGACAGCGGACATAAATTGATCTACAAGCAAAGCCGGCTCCCGCCGCAGACTGTAATGGTCCGAGGCGGCCTATCTGGGGGATGGACACTCAGCGGGCCATCGAAAACGAGGTCTAACTTGCGAATCGTTCTCCTGGGGATCATTCCAGGTGCCACTGGGCGCTGATATTAAATAAAACACAGAGGGCTGGCAAACATTAAAATCACGCTGACTGTGACGTTTACAGAAACATGGGAAATGTGGCCCAGGTTCTGTTCCTTGGTCTGGGGCCTTCAGCTCCGTTACGTTTGGTGATCCTTTATTTAATGTTTCCTAAAGGGTATTTCTTTGTACTCGGTGAATGACCCGGGAGAAGACAGAAGATTTAATGGCTCGTAAGGAGATTTAAACAGCTGTGTCTTCGCCGCCTCTGTCAGTGGCCATTGCGTGCCATTTGAGAGGCCAGGAGTCACTGACGTACACTTACATTTAGCTGATTTAACCGCTGGCGGAGACAAAAAAAGATAAAAAGGAAGCAGAAATGTGAAGGTCAAAAATCTTGGCCTAAATTAGCGATAAGCGTGTTTAGCTACTGCTTGTCCTCAGACTAGGTCTCCATGGAAACTACTTCCTGTTGTCCTATTCTCTTTGTGTAAGTAAATCCAGCACGCATAAAGCAGACCAGTGTCTGTATTATTGCTGCTTAGACAATTGCCGTTTTCACTATGATGATATGATTTCATTAACATTACGTAATATTACTTGCACATCAGTGAATGTTAACGTCAGTTGCCTTGAACTGATGAATTAAATATAATAATTCTAGGTTTAAAGTTTCACTCAGAAATATTAAGTGATTAGTTGTCATTGTTGACACACCACAGCACAACAACAAAATGTCTTCTCTGCATTTAACCCATATGTGTCTTCGTGCCATAGCAGCTAATTCTGCGCCTGGGGAGTAGGGCTTGGGGTGGTACCACACTCAGGGTACCTCAGTCATCTTTTGAAGAGCACTTCCCTAACCATTATTCCACCACTGTATTTGCACTAAAGCTGCAACCCTATCCAGGATGTAACCTGACGCTGAGCCCTGCCTCTGGCCCTCTGCTCAAGGCACATTGTGACCCTGTGCTGGATAAGTGGGTAGGTGGATGGATGGATAGTTTGTGTAATGTAAACCTATAATTTACATACATATTTTCCCACCTTGTACATGTTTTATTATTACATTTTTAAAAGAATGATGGGAATATAAGTCATTTACTATTTGGTCTTACATTTGATGAAGCTCTCCATGACGTATTTGGTGACGTGGAGGTGTGTGGGTATTTAAGATGGCTCTCTCGTGTGGCTAATGACCTGTGCGCAGCGTAGCCCGCTGAGGGTAGTGTGCGGCTCACCTCTCCGCTTTCACATGGCTTGCACAATGTTGGCAGAGCAGTCCTACACCCTGCTGACACGGCGTGGCGAGCGGAGGGTAAGGTGACAGTGGCCCTGCCTGACACTGTTAGCGAGCTCCGCTAATACAGCTGTCAGTAATTGTGTGCGGTATAGTATTTGGGCACTGTTGTGTCTTATGACCAATAAGGCATTCTCTGCTGAGCAGATCTGTAACTATTATTCATTATTGTATTAATTTACTTTTCTGAGGATAGTCCTACAGGCAATGGCGAGGTCAGCTAAATTATTATTTAGGGTGACAGAAACTATAGCAAAAATAATTTTTAAACGTGGACAAGGTAATTTTTCATGTACCACTAGCTTTTAAATTTTATAAAACTAGTGTTGTTTTTATAGCTTAAATTAGTGAATTTATGTGGTATTATTAATTAATATTATATTATTACTGTTAGTAATAAAAATGGCTTGAAGACATGAGTTACATCTCAGCTGGACTTCAGGTGAAAACAATGAGTGTTAGGTCTGTGTTTTTATACTGGGGGGTGAAGTTGGAGTGCGCGGAATAACCACCGTGGAATTTCCAGTAGATTCTCCCACGGTTCCCAGGTATTCCAGTTCGGCAAAGTCCTCGACGGACCTCAGTGCCTCTTAATGACTCCCCTTCATAAGCAAACGGAGATAACAGGAGTGGAGCCGGCCGAAAGCCGGGCTCAGATCCGGGGGGGGGCCGTGATTGAAGAACCTTATTAAAAGCAGCCTTGTGGAGTGGCGCACGTGACGGGCACGCATTACGATGCCTGATCCCTTTCAAACGACGCCACGGTACCCCGAACAGGCAGGGGGAAGAGGGAGGAAAAAAAACCTGATTAGAGTGACAAGCACTGAGTGATACTGCAAACCTGTTAATAACATGAAAATTAGAAGAGGCTCATGCAAAGAAAGGAGATTAATTTAGCCGAGTCCATCTCGCGCAAATTGCGAAGTTGTGAATATGTTCTCATATAATGAGGCTTCCTGCTTGTCAGCCCACTTGTCATCTCCTGTAATTAATGTTAAGGAAGACTCCTTCCTGATGGTTCGTATTACTCATGTACCAAGAAAATTTCTTCGGAGAAATAATTTACATTTATTATCATCAGTCTGTTTGTGTGCTGTGTTTGGCGCTGCAGTAATTTATTGCAGCACCATTTCGTGCGCCTTGATTAGTCACTCGTCAGACTGAGATGTAATTTTTTTCTTCAGATGTCTGGGGCTGGGAAATTGAAAGTGTTGCTGCATCACATCAGGGCTCCTGCCCGCTCCACCTCTCCCTCGCCTCCCTGCTCCTTGCGCCTCCCTTCCTGCTCCCCGTGCCTCCCTCCCAAACTAGTGGGGCTGCCATCCAAGCTGAGGTGCCCTGCTGGAGATAGATGCCACTGCTCTCTACAGGTCTGAATCCGGGACGTCAGATGCCTAGCCATGTCCCCCTGCGCTCTCATGATTATGGGTGGGGGGGCGTGTGTTAGCCAGCTGGGGGGTATTGCTGATACTTGTGACACACTGCATTTCACCTCTCAGTGTGATCTTCACCGCACATTTTTACATTTTATTTATTTAGCAGATGCTTCTAAACAAAGTACATTTCAGAAAGCAGGATCAGTAATTGACTCTGGAGTAATTGGGGATTAAGAGTCTTTCTCATCACACTGCTGACCCTGGGATTTAACCTGCCGACCTTCTGATCACAGGCACAACACGTTGATCTGCTGAGCCCCACGCTGGCCAGCAGCTTCATCCATGATGTGAGTGAGGGCAGGTTTCCGTCCATGGGAAGAGAGCCGAATAAGCGAATGGGCGGAAATATGGCCCAGTGCCGATTCGCCGGCCTGGCCGACGGGACGGATGGCAGTGACGCTCAGTTTCAGAAGGCCGCCATTTTTTGGCACAAGCTTGGTGTGAATAAGGGCCAAAAAATAAACCGGCATGTTATGCTGCCGCACAAATATCAAGCAATTATTTGTGAGGAGAACCACTATGAAACGGTAATGTTTATTTGCCGTAAATTCATAGGTGGAATATTACGAGAACTGACACACTCGTCATTTACAGGACAGCAAAACAGTGAAGTGTCATTTGTTTTGTTAACGGCGTTTTGTTTAGAACGCAAAGCATGATGCGATTTTTTTTTTTGAATATTTAGTAGCTTGGCGAATACGGCGGCCACCAGCGGTGACCTGCATCACGGGCACACGCGTGTATCGAGGACCACCGTGTATCGACTAATTTAAGGCAAGTTTATGGATGCTGCTCTGATTTTTTTTAAACACTGATATCAAATCACAAGTCAAAAAAACAAGTTTCTGTTCATTTGTGTGTTTTCTTTCCGCCAGAAAAAAAGGTCTCCCTTTACGCCGTAACCATAACTCAAGAAATATCCATTTGAGATGTATATTTAAATCAAGCTCGCTTTGCTTTGTGTTGGGAAATTTATTAGGTTACCACTTAAATGTATTATTCAACAGAGCCTGTAAATAATGCATGGCCGCTTCTATAGCAAATTAACCCGTTCGCTTGCCGTGGGTGTGTCACTCGCTGTTCTGAATGGCAAGCCTTTTAATTAACGCTGTAATTAATACCGTAATTAGCTTAAATACTCTGGAACCAGGTGCCCTCGTGAGTTGTCTTAATTAAAACAACCAACGATTTTTATGTCTGTTTTGTCCCCTGTCTGTTTGCATATGAATGGGTCGGGCCAAAAGCACACACGGTGGATTAATGCATTTTTTTCCACCCTTCATGATCCTGAGGACAGAGTGCATCGATAAAAACAGCCCTCAGTTATCCTCAGCTTTTATAAGCCTTTATAAGCTTTATGTGGTTCGCGCCGGCAGTACAATCATTTGCCGCCTGTGCCAGACAACCGCTGGCTCCCCTATCGCGGGCCCTCATTTCTGAAGGGCCCTAGCTTTCTGGGTGTCAGCAGTGAGCTGAGAAAAGGAATTATCAGGCAGAATAAATCCCATATAACTACTTACAAAATGAGAGCAAGTGAACCTGTGGCCGACACAGTGTACTCCAGTATTTCATTACTCGGAGAAGGCAGAGAGGCAGTGAGGCAGAGAGGCAGCTAATCCAGCAGCTTTTTTTTATCCTTGCCCTACCTGACAGTGATAGAAAGTGTTTTCCCCGAACTAGAAAAATAGTTGAGAGAAGATGAAATAGCAGGATGGTCAGTGACTGCAGAAGGCTTCCCAACCCACTGTCTTAGGCCTCTAGCTTCCCGTTTGTATTCATGGCCCGTCTTGCCTCCTGCCGTGTGCCAAGGACTGTATATATAGGGCGATGCAACCGTCCTCTTGAAGTGGTTTATACAAAACCACATTCTTTTGCTTAAACAATTCGTTCTTCTTCAGAAGTGAGAACCCCCCCCCCCCTCCCGCGCGCCCGAGTATACTTTTTAAAAATCCAAGGGGATAGCTATTAGCATATGGGTCGATGCGTCGGGCGTATGCTACCTGGTGTCTGAACGCGTACTATGGCTGAATTCGATGCTCACTGGCTGAAACGTGCACAGGAAGGCCTGCAGGTTAACAGCCCCCGGGAAGAACACGGCTGCATGTTCTCAGAAGTCGAAACGCAACACGGCTCTCAGATGCGGCTGTCATGAAGATGGGCGTGCTCCTGCCGAGTGATCCGGGGATGGACGCCTGCTTAAGGCGCCAAGCTGTCCCGCGTTTTGTACCATATAGCGTTTTTTTTTTTTTTTTTTTTTTTGGCTTCCAGATTCTCTGATTAAACAGTAACAGGGTTAATTTTAACCTAAAGCTCCTGGTCGATTGACTGTTCCAGCCTCCTTAAATGACATCCAGCCTCCTTAAATGGCATCCAGCCTCCTTAAATGACAGACACAGATAAACAAATCCACATTTACTGTAGAATTGTATTGTAATTTTTTGCTGCTTAGGTATACTGCACGTTCACAGAACATTCATTCATTCACTGTACAGTCCCCTATGCAATAGTATTTATTTCTGTGTTGTTACTAGGGAATTCTGTGAAATATTTTCCCTGACATTCTTTGCAACGTTACTGTTTATTGTCATTTACTATCTATTTTTACTGTCTATTAATGTCTAAATGTCTTTTGCTATGTGTGTGTGCTGTGTACTGTCAACTTGCAATTTCCTTCGGGATTAATAAAGTATCTATTCATTAGGTTTTTCATTAATTAGGAGTCAGTTGTAGACAATTGACTGAAGTAAAACTAAACAGCTGAATTGCTCCATTTATGATTCTGAATTGACGTCATGCCTTATACTGTAAACATACAAACGGTTGTCACAAGGTTTAATTGTCATGTTGTAGCTCCGAGTCGCTGCCAATAATTTGCCATTTTCAGCTCTATTTCATTGTCTAATCACTTTCCGACAGCATTTTAGTGACTGGTGTTATAAAACAAATGAGAAAAAACTGAAGGGAGTCACTACAGAGAACAAAAGTATGGAAAAGATGCAGTTGAAGAGAGAGGTTTGTGCTGTCGGCCCTGTGTACATAATGCACAGCCCTCACCAGCGTGCAAAAGCTGCTGCTTATTGTGCTCTCGGTGATTTTATCAACGTTGTTAGAACATTCATTGAGCTAAGTGAGATATCCATCAAGGGGTGACAGCAAGCAGCGGACTAATGGCTGTTAGACGATAATAATTTTTAATATGATTTTTATTTCGCTTAATTTCATCTCTTCTTGACAGAGGTCCCATGTCATTGGAGGTCCTTCCTGAGCGGGGAATTTGTTTATGTGGGAGTCCATAATGCAAACTGCCTTTTCAAACTCCACAAAGAAAAACAGGCCACATTTGCAAATGGTCGCTGAAAAGCTTAATATGATTCCACGCTTAACGCGATTGTGTCAGGCACTGTGGTAGTTTATTATGATTATTTTTTAACGTGCAGTTTCACGTTTGGATGCTTCAGCTACACTAAGATGCTCTCCTGCTCTAAACACACGCAAAAAAGCCTACAGATTTCTACACATGGCTTTTATTGAGAAAAGATAAAAATAAAACTGGAAAAAGCAGGGGGAGCAGCCATCATTAACCTCACCACGGTTACTGTTGCTAACCTCACATTTCCTCTTTTACCCAGTAGTTTGTGAAGTATCCGGCAGTCGGAAAAAAATCCTATTTATTTTTAATAAATGTCTGAAATGTGAGAGACTGTGTACTGCCAAAGTTTGTAGAAAAGGCTGTGTATAATGAGGTCTTATAATCAAAGCGATGATAACTTATTTGGTTTTTATCAAAGTATGCAATCTTTTAAACCTGATTAATTTCATTGAGCCTGCCATTTTGACTTGTGTTTTTATTGCGGGCTGATGTGATCGGGAGGATATTACGCATGCCCTCCGCCTGCGCCGTAAATCTGTCCTTTTTGTTTTTCTCCTGCTCTTGGCCCGACTCCCACTCTCATCCCCTTACCTGCCACTGCTCCTGTTAAACTCCTCCCTCCTCTGATCCACTTTAAAATCACTCCTCTTTGTTTCTGCGTGTCCCGCTGTTTCCGTTTAACCCCCTCTGATCCGTGACCCAAATAAAACGGCTCCTCCTACTCCCAAGATCTTCGCTCACCGTCCTGAAAGGATCACCTCTCTCGCATTATGCTTCATAAAAACGTAATTTTATTTCCGGTACTTTCCCAGGGCCCCTTTAATTTGTGTTCCGCTGATTCATAGGCGTCTTTACCCAGAGACGCTTAAAGAGAGCTGCAACGTCAGTCTTGTTCCAATTTCCCATTTACCTGTTTACAGAGCTAGTTCTGCCATGGAACCGGCATTTTGGAATACTAGTGCAGTTTGCGACTGGTTCATAGGAGCCACTCTTTGTTTGTTTGCGCTCCGGTGGCTTGAGTGACATGGATACGAACAGGTTGGATCCACGCGGACGCATGGAAGGCCAACCCAAAATGCTTTTAGCTCATCTGTGACCCCTCAGTGCTCCCCCCCCGGTTGGGAGAAACACCCTCTCCCCCTTCCTCTAAAGGTCACGCATTCCTGCCAGGTAAAGCCAACCTCCCTGTCAGGGATGAGAGAGCAGAATCCGCCCCTGGCATCAAGGCCCAGTCTGGCTTTGCCAGTTTCCGGATCTTTCTTTAGATCTGCAGGGCTTCGGAGCAAGCCCAGAGAATCCCCTCACATGATTGGCCGACCTGAGGTACTGGTGTCACGGTTTAGCCAGTGGCACTTTGAGGCCACCTCAAAAAGGACGACTCTGCTCCCTGTCCCCCCCCCCCCCCATCCATCCAGTGCCAAAGACTTCCCCTGTTTATTAATACTTTGCGTAATTAGCCTCTCCTGTTCCCCACTATGTGCCATTCCTCATATGGATCGAAGTTCAAATATATATTTTTAAATCATTCCATAGATATATGTTCTGTTTCTTATGTAAAGAGAGCTTTCATTTGCATGTACGGTACTTGCACTATTCTCTGAGGGTTTGTAACGTCTCCTAAGGACTGAAAGAACGCAGTGTTTCCACTCCAAATGTTTGAGTGTCGTCTGTGTAGTGCGGCCTGGAATATTTATACTCATTTTAAGTTTATGATTTAATATTTTAGCTTAGACTACGAATGCAGAACAACATTGTATTTCAATGTGACTCTCGGTTTTGCCTACGTAACCTAAACACCATTGACATCTCCTTTAAACACCAGGATGGATGAAATGTAAATTATTATTATTATTAATTTTTTTTGTTCCTAAGAGGATTGTCACCATTGTCTTCCGTAAAGTCTCCCTGTCCCTGTTTGTGCGATAACATAAGACAACGATAATTTAAAAATTAATTATAGGGCCCACCGTGCCCCACCCTCCACCATTAAATGAAATATCGTTTAGGAAAAGCCTCATCCCATGATTTGTAACCCGAGGTTTCAATTGTCTTCATCTCAGCTATATTAATGGGTAGGTTAATGGCCTACAGAAATCCTTTAATTTATGCCAGGATAAATTAGGGAGAAGTAATGGATTTTGCTTTTCAAAATGTCCGGTTGGGGCATTTTCACTGAACTTATCTGAGAAATCAAATTATCGCATTATCTTCGTGAATGAGTCTTTAGAAGGCGTGCTCTGTGACAGTTCCCGGGAATGCTTCAGACAGTCCTGACATGATTCCCTCTTTATTGTGGCTTGATAGTATATGTTTTGACAAAATGAGGTAATCATTTCCTGAATATTACTACCCATGGCTGGGTTTTAATACCCAGCCGTGGATCAGAAAGAGCCAGAGCAGGAGGGAAAAATGAGCCGTCGCAAAATAAGGCAGCAGCAATGCCGCTGTAGGCTTCCCGGCACTCTGCGGTCGCAGGAGATGCCAGTCCTCGCAAGATTGCAGACGAGCTTCCATTTTATGCGTGTGCGAACGCATTCTGGCAGGTTCCTGCTCAGCTCGCGACTGCCTGTCTCACATTCCACTATTTAAAAGTAAAAATGAAGAACCTGGAAGTATTTTTTATTATTATTTTTTATTATTTATATTTTTTATTCCCCTGAAAAAAACAGGATAAGTGAAATATGAGATATATATATGGAAAGGTTATGCACTGAGTGTTGTTCAGGTAACACTAATTTATTTGCTATAACGTAACATATTTCTCAATTATTAACAAAAATATACATTTTTGTAAAATGATATTTGGAATTTAAAACTACAGGAGCTGGCAGAAGTGTCCCATGCCTAAGTTACAGTTCTGAAAAATGTGGAATGCAGAATTCTTCACTTTCTCCATCAATGCCCCCCTCTCCCAAATGAAACAATAGCCCTTTGTCCTCTTAGATGAGGCCTGCACTCCATTCACCTTCCAGTCGACCTGCGGATAGCTGACCACTGTACCCTCCCACTCACTGTCTTTCCCAGGTGACTCCTTTGACTCCCTGGCCAGCAGGTGGAGTAATGCTTATGGATACAGAAGAATCAACCCAGAAGGGGCCTTATTGTAACCTTAAGAAAGTCACTCCATCAGAATTTAATGTATAGGTGTATTTAATGTATGTATGATGTATATGCTGTTTTCCATTCATAGTCTAAACTACATAAAGGCAACTTTGAGTCAATCGAACAAACAACCCAGGCAGCCAGGATATAAACATATGACTTTCAGGAGGTAGCAGGTGGGAATGTTCTGTTGGTCTGGAGCCTCCACTGTAGTGCTCACAGCAGCAATACCACAGAGAGATGGCTTCATTATTATTTTTATTTACCGCATAGTGCCAAAACATGGCGAAGTAATGAGAAAAATGATAATTGATAATAATCCAGTGGCACATTAATTTCATATCCTGTGGATTTTGCATGGTCCTTATTATTCGGAACAAATTATTATTATTATTCTCTGCGAACATCACTCAGGGTTCCAAATGTCACTCAGCGCTGTGAATGTCACTCAGCGTTCTGAACATCACTCAGCTTCCTGAATGTTGCTCAGTGTTCTGAATGTCACTCAGCGTTCTGAACATCACTCAGCTTCCTGAATGTTGCTCAGTGTTCTGAATGTCACTCGGCGTTCTGAACATCACTCGGCGTTCTGAATGTTGCTCAGTGTCCCAAATGTCAGTCAGAGTTCAGAATGTCGCTCAGTATTCCGAATGTCGCTCAGTATTCCGAATGTCGCTCTGCATTCCGAACATCGCTTGCCGTTCTGAATGTCGCTCAGCGTTCCCAACATCACTCAGCATTCCAAAATGTCACTCAGCATTCCGAACCTTGCTCAGCGTTCTGGGTGTCGCTCAGCATTCCGAACGTCACTCAGCTGCTGCCGATCTGTTGTGTTCCCTAAGCCTCCTGCCAGGTGTATAACATATCAGAACCTCCTCACCTTCAAATATCTTGAAGTGTAAACCATCAAACATGGTAAAACCATACCGCGTTCCCCTGAAAAAAACAGGATAAGTGAAATATGAGATATATATATGGAAAGGTTATGCACTGAGTGTTGTTCAGGTAACACTAATTTATTTGCTATAACGTAACATATTTCTCAATTATTAACAAAAATATACATTTTTGTAAAATGATATTTGGAATTTAAAACTACAGGAGCTGGCAGAAGTGTCCCATGCCTAAGTTACAGTTCTGAAAAATGTGGAATGCAGAATTCTTCACTTTCTCCATCAATGCCCCCCTCTCCCAAATGAAACAATAGCCCTTTGTCCTCTTAGATGAGGCCTGCACTCCATTCACCTTCCAGTCGACCTGCGGATAGCTGACCACTGTACCCTCCCACTCACTGTCTTTCCCAGGTGACTCCTTTGACTCCCTGGCCAGCAGGTGGAGTAATGCTTATGGATACAGAAGAATCAACCCAGAAGGGGCCTTATTGTAGGTGTTTAAGTCGTCATAATATGCAGTTATACCTGTGATTTTCCTTGTTGATTAAGAAGTGTGATTTGCGGCCTAAACACTTAACCAACGCCCCCCACTGACCATTGGTTTCCGTTTCTGGCAGACAGGGCTGTTGTGCTGCCCAGCTCCATGTCCGACGCCCCCCCAGAGGGTAGCTACCACTCTAAGCAGAAACCTCACGCTAGTGGCGTATGGTTTTGGCAGATATTTGGGGTTTGCTGCTAATCCTTGCAGGCGTGTTGTCAGTGAGGCAAGTGTGATATTAGCAAGGGCGCGCCGTCCCTCCGGCGGTGTCACACTCAATTAGTGTCCCCAGGTAGCGACTCCATTAGTATTACGAAGCGGAGTAGTGGTGGAGGGAGGGGGGTGATGAGGCAGGGCCCCCGGTCCTCTTTGTGTCCCAGCATGCCTCAGGTCATGCCATAGGCTCCGATTGTGTGCGCGCGCACACACACACACACATACACACACACACAGACCTATACTCATGTCTTTGTGGGGACCATCCATTCATTTCTACGGGCAAAATCCTAATCCCAACATGACAACCTTAACCCCAACCCAGCCCTAACCTTAACCATAAGTAACCAAACAAAATACAAGACTTTTGGCATTTTTTGGTTTTTTTGATTGTAGTCACAGATTTTCATAAAATTCAGTTTCTTCTTGTGGGGACCGAAAAAATGCCCTCACAATGTGAAAATAACAGGTTTCTATCATATATGTATATGTGATGTATATCTGACCTCTGTTTACACTTTACGTTACACAGTCACACCCTTATGGTAACGGGAACCTGTACATTTGAATCGAATGCTTGTCTGAAGCAAACAAGTTGACAAATTTACATCCCAGTATAGACACTTATCTGCTACTATGACAGTCGGTAAAGCAAATATAACTGTAAATTAACGGTGTGCACAGCATATTCTCCGTGGCCTCAATTTTTATTTAATCAGCTCTACTTATGTATATCTATCTATCCATCCATCCATGCATCCATCCATCCATCCATCCATCCATCCCATTGCTTACCCAGAGCAGGATTGTAGGCTTTCTCCATTTTGTTTTTCTTATTTTTGGTGAAAAATGTCCACTCTTTTCCTAAAGCACAAGTTATATTAGCGGACAATTTCACATAAAATGTAATGTCCAACATTACAAAAAGCTGGGGTATCCGTCCACGTCACTCAGCTCGATCTCTCTGTCTCTCTTCAGGTCCTCTGTGTCATGCCCCCCCCCCCCCAACTTGGTATGAGGCCACGCCCTCTAAGAATGCCCCCGCCCCCTCCAGATATCAGCATCTCCAAGCTCAGAGCACCTACATGGAAAGGGGGCCTTGCAGGAACAGGAAGGGGCACACATGCCAGCTACACATCAGCCCATGAAAGTGGCCAGATAAATAAATAAACAAACCAGAAACCAGATAAAGAAATAGGCCAAAAAATGGAGGAGAGTGAAAATATGAGATGACAGTGCGGCTATGGAGAGCAGGGCCCAATTTGGCTGATAAAGCTGCAGGTGCAGTAGATATAACCTCAGTCGCATCTTAGCCCTTAAGGAGAGGGAGAGAGACAGAAACTTTTCCCCCTGACAGGCAGCAGAAACCCCCCCTCCCCAGCCCACATGCTTTTAAAGCTGCTCTTTATGATATTATCAATTATCCTTTATAAATAGACTCCAGCGTGCTGAGCTTCACCCACTTCCTCCATCACCCCCCCCCCCCTCGAACCCACAGCAGCACCCCCCCTCCAGAAGTCATCACTCAGGCTGCAGCCCACATGGCATGCCAAGCCCCACTTCCTCTCACCGCGATGCCCACTTCCTTGCGCGTCTGTAATTGCGCTCGAGCCTGACAGCTCTTTGCCGAGACGAAGTCCCCCCCCCCCCCCCCACGTCACCGCCTGGCTCCGGCCCAGCCTCCGCGGAATGGTCCCTCTCGCGGCACATGTCTCCGGCACCTGACAGGCCGCCTTAATGCTGCGCTTGGAAGGCCTGGCTAGCCGCCCCTGCCGGCATGGTTCTTTCAGCCAGATTTAGGACCATCGGGCTAACCGCGATGGGCTGGCCGATGCTGGTGCCTGCTTACGCTCTTACACAGCTGCGCTGTTACACCAACTGCTCTGCGCTTCCCAAACCCGCGCCGTTGTCCTGGTAACGACCCCAGTGGCGTAACGTGCATCCTGTGCCATCTCCTACCGAGGATTCATGAATGTCACCGAGTGTCACATTGCTGGTAAGTTAGCAGTGCTGCACCGGGAAGGTAAATTCGGAGCAGGAAGCAGGTGACAGCGGGGTTTCCTTAACTACGCGCCGCACGCTCTGGACAGCCTATGGCTGCCGAAAGCATGTCAGCATCACCACATCAAAGTGAATCACCACCCAGACGCACCTGGCAACCCGCAGTTAAGGTGCACTTATTCTGAGGACAAAGAAACTCAATACGATTGGCTCGTTATTAATTCCTTCGACCAATTGTACACTGCTAAACCAAATCGTGGTCCGGTAAATAATTATTTGCCTAATTAATGATTACTTAACAGTTCCCAGTCTCTAAACAATCTGACCGATGAATAACTGATTGGCTTTAATTAACTTCTGTACAAGTTTCACTGTTTTATTTCATGAGCACAAATGCACCAAGCAGAATATCAAAATATATTTCACTACCTACTGCGAAACACACTGGACTAGAGATCTGATCAAGTCCAGTCAAGCCGGATTAAATGGCTGGCGAGTGACCCACTGATCACGGTGGCATGGATCAGCCTCTGAGCTCGATGTACTGACAACAACAATTATTATTATTATTATTAATAATAATATTAATAATTAATAATGAATGAAGATGTTGTGCCCATAGCAGGGAAAGCTGCTGAACAGCTGAGAATAATTCTGTTACTTTTGGGTTATAGCCAAATCAAAATCCTGAGTATAGCTACTCAAAACCACAATTATCTATTCTTTAAACTTAATACATGTTTCTGTTATAGAGTTAACTCTGGCTCATTTAGTCTTTTGTTCTGTTGATCAATGAGCACTGTCCCCGTTAATAAATAAAAACAATCAAATAAATAACCTAGTAGTGGAAATTGGCTTTATGCACTAGTGAATCAATATTTCAGTGAGAGCATGAGTGTTCTGCATGTGTGCAGGTACGGAGGTGGCAGTGCCCTGGCCTGGGCTCTCTTTGCTGGGGACAGAGTCAATGATCTATGATGTCAAATTCATGGTAATCCCAACCAGTATGGCCAGCCACAGGAGGTATGACACCCTAGGGTCATGGCTGATTGGACAGAGATTCAGGAAGATAATGACCCAAAACACACCTCAGTCTGGTATCTGGTACCAAGAAGGAAAGTGAAGGACAATTCAAACTAATGACCCAGCCTGCATAGTCTCCAGAGTGCAAGCCCAGGGAACTTGTATGAGATGAAGAGAAGAGCCTAAGCAAGGCAGACCACAAACAGCTACAGCAGCCTGGCGATGGCTACAGACAAACTGGGAGAGGCATGCCGGGTTATTTCCAGGTAAAACCTTTCAGACAAATGCCTTGTTCAACATTGCAACTAGTAGCTATTTTGAGAAATCCAAGATTATATTGAATTTCACTGCTGTGGTACACTGCTTTGGTACTCCCTATATATTTTTTTCATTTTCATGTATTATATGATGTAAAACATGAAGGAACCTATTTTTTACTTGTACCTTATGTTCATTACAGTATAACCCTACCCCAGCCCTTGGCATAAAGTCTATTTGATGGTCTGGAGATACATCTGCAAGAACCCCCCACCTCCGAGATGGTATCTGGGTGGAATGAGTCCAACAGAAACAAGAAAAATGAGAGAATGGCAGAGAGGAATCGAGAGGGAACCATTTTAGTCCAGAGGACTGTGTCAGGAAGCAGCTCTTTCTGGGCGCATCTGTGTCCAGCGGTTCAACGGGGATCGCATAACGAGAACGCAGCTGAAACTGCAGCTGGGGCCATGATGTCTGTGCAAAAGACAGAAGGCAGTGAGGGATTTCATCCCCATGCTGCCATCCGGCTCCAGCGGATTCGCTAACGAACTCAAAGTGTTCTTGTTTATCACCAGTGCAGCAATGTTACCGAAAGGTGGGAGGTGGTTCTCAAAGCAAAAATCAAAGGCTGATTTTGTCCAGGTTCATCTCATTCCCAGTGGGACCTGAGCATGGTTTCCATCACGAGGCATCTGTGGATTCCTCAGTGCAGGGCATAAAAAAGATAGTGTGAGCTAAGCTGAGCCATTTGGTGCTGGTAGTCATGGGTTACTGGCAAATTAAGTGCATGAATCCTATAATAAAAACATGCTAGGTGAGCCATTAATGCGGGTTGTGACTTGGTGGAAGGAGACCTGGGGACAGATGATTCGCGGTGAGCTTGGACGTCGCTGGGCATTGTGGGACGCCCTGGTCCCCTTGTGCGTGCTCTCAATCACCCAGCCGGCTTCATCAGCACGGGACATAAACCGAAATGAGTTCACAGGAACTTCCTGCAGCAGCCGGAATAGTTTGCTGGAGAGTTATAGCTGTGGGTAAAATTAGATGTGCTTAGAGCCCCAGGCAGAGCGAAATAAAAGAGATGCTTTTAAATGGAGTGTAGATTTCATATCCCTCAGTCAGCTCCAATAAATAAATCTTTGACAATTTGTTCGGTAAACATTGGTTACACTGTGTTTCCATTGTCTGTGTTTTTTTTACCCGTTCTTCTCCCGGCTATCTGTCTTGTGAGACACTGCACGCGGCTCATCCCTGCACGTCTGTTTCAGTCACAGATTGTTTAAACATGCGTGCATTTTGAATATTCCGAGATGTCCCACTGTATTTTACGACTCCTCCTCGGACTGATGAATATGGAAATGTGCAGCGCGCAGCTTTGTTCGGGAATATAAATGCAATGGGTTTTTTTCCCAAGAAAGTACACGATCAGACATTAGGGTGCAAGCAGGCCCGTGGTTCATTTTAACACTGGACAGATAAGATAAAAAAAAATAAAATAAAGCAATTGGAAATCATCATTCCCCTGAATTGAAATGGTCTGTCAAACGGGGACATATTGTGTTGAAACAAATAAATAAAACCAGAGACTCTCATTTGATTTGAACAAAAACTGGAGTTTCAAAGGACAAACGAGGCCTGTTTACATGCGACCGCATTGTGACTACATGTGACCGCATTGTGAGCGCTGAGCCTCAGAAGCTGATCTGTATCGCCCTGCGGTTAATAACGGCGGTGTTTGTTGCGGGGGTTGGCACTTGAGTTCTGTCGCAATAAAATGCACCAATCCTGCAATTCGCAAACAAGAAAATAACCTAAATGAGGACAGCGGCTGTGCACCGGAGAGTTATGGAATTAGGCTGCACATTTTCGTTTCCCAGGCAAAAAATGGAGAGAGAATTAAATATCTTGCGACACAGATGGCACTCGGTCAAAGGCGCGGTGAGGCCATTGTTCTCCGCGCTTAATGATTTGGATCTCTACTATTTGGCTGCGGTTTCAGGGCCTTCATAGAAAGGTTTTTGCCAAAAGAGTCTTAATGAAGGCGCAGAGAGAGGAAAACGAGGCAGAAACCGGGATCTGCTGCGGCCCGCCTCGTTGCTTTCAGCCGGCACACGGCGGTAATGCCTCCGCCCTTAACTATTGCATTAAGCATCTGCTGGAGTCTTTTATGGATCAGATAGCATTGTCCTGCCTGGATGTTTGATTTCATTACCTCCCTCAGAATGAGCCAAACAAGTGTTCCTATTGATTTGCACGTTAAATATATTAGTAATAAAACAATCTCTGGGCAAACCAATTGTAAAATCAATAGTAATTGGTACCAAAATATTATGAGCGCCTGGTTTGCAGTCATAGTGCCTTTGTGTAACTGACCAGTAAAAGCCTTGACATTTCCATGCACTCTGTACCATGAATGTGATAAACATTGACTGCATCCGCCCTGCGACCCCCTCTAACTCTGACTGCTTGGCTACCCACATTGGGTCTCTCGAAGTAAAACAGGTTAACACCTATGGCAAAACAAAATGCTCCCACAGAGCTGAATTTTTCTAGCTATATAAATATTAATGATAAGATCAACACAGAGACTCTCCAGCAGGAGAGATTTGCTTGACAAAGTTATTGTACATGGTTCTGAGAATAAAATTTTATTCCTCTTTGCAGGTAGTCCATTTGCTGTTTTTGTTATTCATGAAGAACATATGATGGGCAGCACCAATGGGGAAAAACACAGGAAGCCAATGGGAGAAAAAAAGGACAAAATCATCTAGGATCTGATTGAACAATTGAGATAAGCAACATCAGCTGGGACTGCTCAGTAACGGCTTAATGAAAACACCCCCTGCCAACATCCAGTATTTCTGCAGGATAATTCTTGGAGCTGTTTGGCTCAGTGGTTTAGGCGCATGTGATCAGAAAGCTGCAGGTTCGAATTCTGAGGCTAGCAGGGTGACTTTGCCCAATGGGCCCTTCTGCATGACCCTCAACCCATAACCATTGCATTCTCAAATTTGTATTGCTAAATAAATAAAAACATACAAGACCAAATGTGAGAATGTACCCCTTCTACACTGCGTATCTGGTACATGGTTGTGGTGACATTACTCAGGTTGAACAAGGACTCGGAACCATGATGTTTAGTTATAGAGATAATTGTGCGCACTCAACAGTGGGCAGGGAATACTGGGTAGTGCTGTCTCTTAAGTTCCTTCTCCTCATTTCCTGTGCATGCGATGAGTTGGGGGCCATGTGAACCCGGAATGGGGGGGGGGGGGGGGGGGGCATGGAACAAAGAACCATTGGCCGGTT
>JAUMHC010000043.1:2261598-2275716 GCA_032359785.1 Heteromormyrus szaboi | reverse complement strand
CCCCCCCCCCCCCCCCCCCCCCCCCCCCCCCCCCCCCCCCCCCCCCCCCCCCCCCCCCCCCCCATGGAACAAAGAAGCATGTGCCGGTTCTCTTCCACGGGACACCCCCCCAAGGGCTCGGGGATCGAGCCAGCTGCCATCGCACTTCCATGCACTTCCAGGAAAGCGGGCGAGTCGTTATCAGGCGACCTGTATTCCGCGAGGCGACACCACGGAGAGGCTCCGTTCGGGCCGCACACCTGCCGCACGCCGGCCGGTCACCACCCCCCGACCCCATCCCAGCATGACGGATGGCTTTTGTTCTCCCCGACTCCCGAGAGCACCGGGCCGGCCCCTGTTGTCTTGTCATTTAAATAATTCAGGTACAAGATGAAGCACATCTGGAACAAAATCCCTGCAGAAGAAAGATGTGCGAGAAGGAGAAAAACACCAGGGCTGGAGGTTTCCAAGAGGACGTAGCAAGCGTGCTTCAGGGCGGTTTGCAGGCACAGTAACCTGAAGCTGGATTCTCTGATTCAGTTCCGCAGTTCTCCTACAGGACTGATTGGCTTGGTACTGAGCCCGGCTGAAGCTGATTTCCAAACAGAAGGTTCGGTTTTGAATGATTCAGCGAGCCCGATTCATACTGCTGGACCGTGAGCTCAAAGCATACTCAAAGTGCTCCAGGTATGTACAGGGTTCAGTGAGTCAATGATTCACAAGCTGTACTGTCATTTGTACAAGTAAGAGTACAATAAAGGATCTGCTTGCATTCCTCCCTGCAGACGACAGCATATAATGATGAAGAACAATGAAGAGCAAATAAGTGAATAGTAAACGACAACATACAATATATATATACAATATAAAAGGATTACATAATACGCATGAAATATACAGTATTCAATATACATACGATACAACAAGAATGGCAACAAGGTGCGGAGGCTTAAAGTGGCAGTGGTTAATAAATACCAGTGATGACTGGATTATAATGCCAGTTATCAGCGAGTATTTAACAGTCTTTTCACTGATGGGATAAAGCTGCCCTGAATCTCGAAGTGTGGTTCACTATGCCACCTCCCTACAATTATGTCGGGGCCTTTCGTGTTAATCTTCATCCAGCTGTGTACTTCTGCCTGTGGTCACAGATTTAGATCTGCTCTGGGAGTGAATCTATGTCCAGCAATAGTCTTTGTCTAGTTATGGGCACATCCACTTGTGTGGGGTAAAGTACAAACAGCTAAGACCTCAAATCTACATCCAGGTGTGTGGGGTAAGGTACAACCAGCTAAGACCCCAAATCTACATCCAGCTGTGTAGGGTAAGGTACTTGTAGCTAAGACCCCAAATCTACATCCAGCTGTGTGGGGTAAGGTACAACCAGCTAAGATCCCAAATCTACATCCAGCTGTGTAGGGTAAGGTACAACCAGCTAAGATCCCAAATCTACTTCCAGCTGTGTGGGGTAAGGTGCAAGCAGCTAACACCCCAAGTCTACTTCCAGCTATCGGCATGAATCTCTACACCCAACTGTGTCCAGTGTGCAAACACAACGTAACTCATCAAAGTCGCCTTCAATAACAGCTAAGCTCCACCAGCGCCGACTGCTCGGATGAACCTGCGCTGCAGTTCCTTGAGCGATGAAGCAAATCAGACGAATGGCAACATCTTCTCTTCCCTCTGCCTGTCCATTTGGCAGTAAAGAGTCTCAGTCGCCACTGGCTTATGATCAGGACATGTAACCTCGTGGGGACTGGGTGGTGGGGGGCACGGCAGAACAAGGACGTGAGAATGGGGTGGGGGGGTATGTAATTTCAGGTAACCTATCTTCCTGCCGATGGTGCCGTGGTTTATGGGAACTCACACATATAGAATACAGGCCCAGTGCTCTGTACCATGTGCAGGAATATTTGCTCAGTCCACTGAAGGAGGAGATTTGAATATGAATGCCAGTACCAGAGGGACAAGCGTGTCTGGTGATCAGGATCTCCGCCCACAGCATCTGCGGGCACCGTGTGCCATTCCGGCACTTATTATGGTCATCTGCTGACATGTATTGAACCTTTTTGCACCATTGGCTCCCAGTACAGGAGATGACATCACAGTCATGTAAGTGGGCCTGTGTTTGATGAGATTTGCATTCACATATCTAAGGCTGAACTCATCCCTAAGAAAGGAGATAAACATTGTGAATTCTTTTGGTGAAATCTTCTTGTTGTAGAGCAGGCCGTGGGAAATGTGGAATTTGTGGCAAACAGGTGTGTATTATTAGATGTGCCACCCCTGGGGGACGGGGATCAAAATACAGGGCAGTGAGAGAAGAGAATAAAAAACAACACAAAAAGGGACACAAAACGCCTTTCTTAACAGAACAGGAGGGAAACAGGCTGTCGGGCAAAAACTTAGATGGCTGGTGTTGTCTCCGGGTTTGGGAAGGGCCCTGAGGTTTCGTCTCCGTATGGGTAAAGGGAAGATGCAGACATATTTACAAACAGGAACCGTTTTGTGGGACTGTTTAGGAGTCAGAAAAGGACCATGAACACTTTTCACATGGCCCCCATTCTTGGTCCCCACAATAAACAAGAGTAAGAGCTATTTAGACAGAAGAGGAGCCTCCTAAGAAAATGGCTCTCGGCTGGGCATACAGGTACAGCCACTGACTCAAAAGGAGCGGGAAGGCTTCAGCCATGGGAGGGGCCATGCTGTCAGCCTATCCCTGAGTGTTACTGGGAGTCAGCTGACCCAGAGATCCTGATGGATGTGAGGGGCATTTGGGGTGTGAGGAGGCTGTGACCATCCCTCACTTAGTGCACACTGTCCGCTGGCGTTCTCCAAACACAGTCACCCTCCTAACAGTATTTTTTTTTTTCTACTTTTTTTTTTTCCCCTCGTTCTGCCCCCCCCCCCCCCGAAAGAAAGGATGAGAAATGAAAAGGGATGGACCAGAGCAGGAGGAGGTGATGAATGGCAAGACCATCAATTCCTGAAAGGCGCGTCTTCCTGGGTAACAGAGTCCATGGAATTTACATTATTAATCTGGTGTAATAATGTAGGACTTGGGCAGAAGGCTGGAAAACAGAGGCTATGGCAGGCGAGTTAGCGGGAGGGCGGGGCGGGGCAAGGTGAGGCAGGGGGAGGCAAGGCGAGTGGGCAGGGTGAAGCGAGTAGGTGGGGGCGGGGCGAGGCAAGGTGAGGCAAAGGCGAGGCGAGGCAGACTCACCATCAGTGCTACTGCCGTGAGAGCAGCTGGACAGGCTGTGTCACATAAATAACAGGCCTTCCCGCAGCTTAATTGTACTCCAGTGGATATCGTCTGCATGGGCCTCTAATTACTTCACTTTCATTAGGTCCGGCAAAAGATGCGTCAGCCCGGGGGGGGGGGGTCTATTGTGCTCGGCAACAATGAAAAATTCATATTCTCGCCTTTTCCCTCCTCTCTCTCTCCATTCCCTCCTTCTGTCTGCCGACTCTCTCTCGCTCCCTCTCTTATTCTGTGATATATTTAAATGTTAATAACCATTCAGTCTTGACACCTTATCTACCCAGCGCCGAGTTTAACAGGAAATCTATTTAATCTGAAGAATCTCATTACACGATCATGGCGGCGCGGCTGGGAAGAGGGGAAGATGGAGAGGGAAGAAAGGAGGAAAGACAGAGAGGGAGGGAGAAAAGAAGGGATAAAAGGGAGGGCAAAATGGCCGCAGAGAAGGAGATTCTTTAATTTAATTTATCGCCGGGCATGGAGCGACGGAAGAGAGAAATGAAGGGCCAGCCTCTGTTTCAGCAGATAATGATTAAATGTTTTCTATTGTGCTACAGCTGGTAGGTTTCATCATCGCAGGAGAGGTGGATGGGAGGAAGAAAAGGAGAAAAACGGAGAGACCCTCGGTGCTTTTGAGTGCGTTCCAAATATTAACTCCTTTTAAGGGCATTAAAAGATTATCAGTGATTTAAGTGAATGTCTGTCAGGGACATTAGTGGCAGGCAGGCTGTTCCCAAAAGCCCAGCAACACAAGCCTCCCTTCCCATCTCGATTATCTCATTCACCCAGCAGTATTTAATTTCATTTCCATGAATATGCAATGAATTTAATTTTGAACACTATTTTCATCTGCTCCTGTAATCACAAAAAATGCCAGTGTAATTAGTTTCTAATTACTTGCTTTAATTGTTGTAGTAATCATTTTAATTACCCAAATGCGCAGACATTAAAAGCAGAAAGGGAAAGTAAACCCACCCACACCTCCTACCTCGCGATCCCCACACTGGAGCTGGGCGTCTTGCTTTTAAAATGGGGCGGCCTGCGCTCTCAGGACAGCAGAACCAGGGGTGCGTTGCGTGGACACTTGATAATTTCACTGCGGGGGCGGGGGGGTGCTGAAAAACAGGGGTTTTGGACTCCCTTCAGAGCCGCGCATCGGTGCAATCTGCTCTGAGGAAATTTGCATGCCCTGCAAAGCCATTACGCTAAAATATACAGTTATTGTACCTTTCTGGGAGCAGAGCCATACAAATGCTCATCGCATGTGCTTATAGCTCAGTCTAGCAGATGGTAAATCATGAAATTTTATGAAATGATTATGCCGGCGAGGTGTTTTGAAAAGGAGCAGCTGTGAGAGAGACGGCCTGCTATAAACACTCACAGGTGTTGCGACTTTGCCCCACTGCCAGCCACAACATAAAAAATTAAATTATAAACAAACCGCCGAACGTTGTAATCTCCTTCACAGACACACTACTTACAGGGGGAAATTGCTTAAACTAAGCAAAGAATTAAATTTTAATTTCCATAAAATATTTATCGGGGCTAAGGAATTTCATAGCAGGCCCGCACTCGCCTGCCAAGTTTGGAAATTGCCGGGAAGTGTGCCGTGGTTGGGCCTCAGCGCCGGCACGGACGACGATCCATTAGGCAGGACCCTAATGGCCGCTTCAGCCGAGCCCATATGGGCGAGCGGCCTTAATCGAGCCGGAACGGGCCGTGCCAGCTCCCTCAACAAGCTTGCTTTTCTCATTAAGGTTTTATTCCTACCTTAGTATTTAATTAGCCACCCAGCACAGAGGCCGTCATTGTCCAGCGGAACCCCCTGGCCCCTACCTCCCTCAAAATGCGACTGCCGCCCGCCAGTTAAAGGGCTATAATTTCGTAACCCCCCTGTGGCCATTGGAGTTTGTATCTCACCTGAGGGCCGTGGCCTGGTGCCGGCGCGTATGCCTGTGCCTGTGTGTGCGTGTCGGCACAGTCGGGGGTGTAACAAGGCAGCCATTACAATTAGCAGTGAGGAAAACCATTTAAAACGGTCAATTGTGTTTTATCGAGCTGCCACTTACGTAAAATAAAACAAGTAGTAATCAGGGAGAGGCGTGGAAGGCTAATATTTCTGGCGGATATCACTTTGGAGATGCCCAAGGTGGCTTCCCACGATAGATCCTGGCTCTCTTCTGAGATATCTGCCGAGGGGGTTGCTCAAGCCCCCCAAGCCGCCATCTGACGGACAGCATCTCTTACCTGCGAGGACAGGTCTGCAGGACATGCCTCCGGAACCATTGGTAGCCCTTTGATGATACCAGGAACATAGTATTTTAATGAGCGTGAAGGGCTTAAGGCTGCTAAGATGGACTGAGAGAGAGAGCGAACAGCTCCTAGGGTGGCTTTAGAGGGCTTTGACCAGTGCTGTTACAGTGTCGATTTTTTAGTTTAGCTCATATTTTATATTATTTTCAATTTTCATTTGAAATCCAGTTTAGTTAGCTTCCAGGATAGACTCCAAACCCCCACAACTCTCAATAGGACAAGCAGGAACAGAGGATAATATATATTTATTATTTTAGTAATATTATTTCTATGGATAGACTGAAGATTGTATAGCTGTTGGCTGTATGAAGACACAGTGCACATTATGTCCTCAAACTGGGCAAAACAGGTATAATTCATGGTTTACAAGTAACATTGTGAATGACCCATAAAAATTAGCTTACTAAATAGTATTAAAAAACAGCAGCAGAAAATATTTGACATTTGTTTTTACTTCATTTAGTTTTGGAAGGAATATTTTTACTTTCGTTTAGTTTAGCTCTTTTTTTTATTTTTCGTATTTTATTTCGGTTTGAGTTTTCATTGACAACCCTGGTTTCACCCCATTAAAATATCCTGCACTATGTATAATTTACATACTTGGTGTTACATCCTAGCAAACGTGACAAAATAAACGAAAACAACATGCTGACATACGCAGGAGCTGGACTCGTCCTGAGGACACTGCACTAGCTGTGCTTTGACAACAGGAAAACAAGGCCAGCAGGGAGATGTTAGCTGATCTGTACGTAATATTCAACGTCATGCCAAGAGCATCGACTGACATTGCCCAAAAAATATGACCGTCACGTATGCCATGTCGATGGAGGTCTCTACCCCTAACCACTGTTTTAAATAATTTTGTTAAGGTTAAATTATCACATAAGCCTCAGCTGACCCCTGCTAAACCCTGTCACAATCCGTAAAGTCAAGCGGTCGAATCCGACAGAGTATTTTGACATCTGGGGCAGAGTTTTGCGAAGGCGGGTGCAGCCGGCAGTCCTTAAACATTTGCATTAGCGATGCCGCTGTTTTAGCGTAATTTAGCTCCAGCTACTCACTGAACACTCCTCTCCGCCTGTTTTTTTTTTTTTTTGCCAAAATCCTTTAATGTCTCCGCATTAATTGCCTCTGACAGGGTTCATTGGAAAAGTATTCAAATGAGATGCATGCATGCCTGTGCTCCGCCAGCACCGGCCTATAGACCAAGAGGTTGCACCACAAGGGATTCTGGGAAAGATATGCAAACTCAGACTCACTGCTGGACATGAGTGTCCTAAATAGACAGGAAGTGTATCGCGGTGGGTGCCCTCTCTCCCGTTATTTTTTTTGTTGTTGTTTGTTTGCTTGTTTGTCTGACTTATTTCCACTTTCCAGAACATGGTCTGAACCGGCCACAGGCTACAGAAACCCGGTTTCACACCATCCCCACCCGCAGCCTTCCTGCACACCCAATAGCAGCGCAGAGCTGAGCTTTCGCCCATGAAAATCAGGTGGCCCATTCTGATTGGATGGCTGAAGCCCGCAGGGAGCAGTGACACTGGTTGGGGCACCTGAGCTGGCCAGGCCATACGGGTGCATGGAGACAGCTTTGCATCTCTGCACTTGAGCCCCCGCGGGCCTCGAACATGACTCGAGCTCAAGAATGGTGTTATTTATACTCATGACGCTTTAGCTCCTTAGGAGCATCTAGGACTTCTTACACGGAACGTGACAGAACCTCCTTCACATACAGGCAGAAGAGCTATTTTACCAAAAGCAGCTCAGCTCCACTTCCATTCACACTGTGCTTAAGGAACATGGAGTCTGGGTTACAGACTGGGGCTGTCATGGGCTGTTCCTGTACCTCTTAAAGTGTAGGGTATAGTTGAATCCAATAAAACATTATGTGTGACTAGTCTGACTGCCAGAGATGCATACCCCCTAAAGCTTGTTTATGGAATGCTACCCCCCCCAGCATCACACAGGAATCTCGTTACAGATCATAATGACAAAGTCACCCTTTCCAGTTATTCCCTGTGATTTCCATGCTTATCTCCTAGGGAGACAATATACCGTTTGGTGCACGGTGGGCTGTAAAGCACTGAGCAGGAGGCGGAGCAGGTGGATCCTGGTATCTGGTGCGATTCAAGGATTTTTTTTTTTAATAGGGGTCATGAGACAGGCAATAATTCATACAGAGGGGCCAACCTTACCGTTAGCCAATGATATGTTTTGAATCTGTGAGTGACAGGGGAGGTGGCACTCTTGTGGCCAATCAGCTTTCAGTCGGGACTAGTGCCCCTGTGGCTCCGCCCCTGTATACATTCCTTTCTGGTATTTCTGTACCTCTCACACCTGTAAGCTTAATATTACGGTAAAAGCAAAGTTAAAAGAACCAACAACGGCATGTAAATCTCTATGCCTCAGCTAGCTGAGGCAGTTGACAGGTTCACACGTTTGTACAGTGGGATATTTTACAGGATGAGATTACGGTGAGGACTGTCCTCAAAGGTGCAAGATAAAGGAGGCTTCGGATCCAGGCCGCACCTTTAACTACGGTACTGCCTTAGAAGCTGCGGTAGATCCTGCTGGAGTAATATAACCCATACGTCTCAAATTGATGACTATTATAAAACGCGTCTTTGGCTAATTGAATAAAACGATCAAATCCCATGTTTTCAGATATCTGTCGTGCAGTAAAGCGTAAAGCATGCAGGGGGGCGGGGGGGGGGGTGCTTCAAATCAGCAGCAGTAGCTTAAGGATGCAGAATATGGTAATTAAATGTGCTGGCGAATTATCCCAAACTCATCAACAAGCACTTTTTAATGAAATAACATCTTTAAATGAACACTGGGAGAAAGTAAGAAGTGAGAAATAGCTTTTCAGTGGAGTTTGAATTTTTAATTGCCTGTCGGGAGAATATTAGATAAAGCTTGATTAGAAATAAATTGAAAATCTCTTCTGAACGACTTCACTGATACAATTATTAAAGGAGACTGGAAGAGGAGACTATATAGAAAATGGCTTCAGAAGCTCAGGAAATTTGACTGATTAGACATAAATAAGTATTTTCTTTTAACTCAGACCACTGACATACCTAATGCTCTGTAACCATCATTTTATTTTTTCACATCAAACAGACACTATTTTCTTTTGATTGTGCATGATAATGGGTTTTTGTCTTAGGTGTTTATTGCTGTGGGTGTACAGTGGCCTCTGTTATTCATTGCATCAAAAAAATAAATGTGTAACGTTTATTTAATATGCCTTTTTAGGTAAGTTAAAGCAGTAGATCTAATGGTCTGGTCGCGGAAATTTGAAAACTGATGTGTGCACACAGACACACACATATACATGTGAGCTCATGCAGAAATGCATCTGCTATCATGAGATGATGTATAAGTCGATATGCTGAAAAATGATTACACACAAAGCGGTGGTAAGATGGGGCCCTGATGATCCAGGAGTGTCCCCCAGAAGATTCCCAAGCAGGTGCGGCACTGGAGGTACTCTTCATCTTACTGGGAACCAGCCGACGTGGACCACCCCTTGAGGAACCTGACCCAGTTTTGAGCATCTCCTACCTGGGAAAGGTCCTGCTCTGGGCCAACATCACCATCCTGAGCCTCACTGAGAAACACAGGGAGCTTCGGATCGGGAGAAGGCCGTGTTGCTGTGAACTCGGTTTGTGTTGCGCATCTATCAGCAAAGCTGTGTGACATGCTTTTCTGAAAAGCTCTTCACCACAGAAATCCACAGACTGAAGTAAAACACAAACAGATAAAATCCCCACGCTGCTATGACTGTTCCCACATATGTAGCCACATACATCTTGCAAAACTTAATTTAGGCTTAAAAACCGCAGAAAGGCATCCTTTATGTCCTTGACAGCAACTGACGTAACTCATTTCATGAACGAAGCCAATGTCTGCGGACTGTTTACATCAGTGTAGGTGTGTATATGCAATTAGTTAATAAAACCTGCACCAGTTACAGTGGGTGGTGTCTCTTTGAAAACTTAAGCCCAATAAATCATTTACACAATTTTCACTCTAAGCAATGATACAGTAAAAAGCCGGGTGTTATTTCAGTAGCAGGAATTAATCAATGATTTTTACAGCTGCATTTCATTATCTGGTTATTTTATTAAAACGCTCATTCTAATCTTTATTAAGATTATAAATTAAGAGACCAGCCAATGCACTGCAAAAAGTTGAGTGCTTGGTAATTAAGTTCCTTGGCTTTGGCCCTTGTGCTGGTTAGCGTCAGAAGCGGCACTAATCGCTCACGGTCAATCGTCAGGGCTGACTCATCCCCGGGATCGCCCCTCCGACCGGAAGGCTGCTGCCGCAAATCCCGAGAGGGGCGCCGACGTAGCCTTAGATGAAATGTTTAACCTGAAATGCCACAGTACATACCTGAATGGCGCGTGTAATTTTGAAAAGGGGGGGGGCGGGTTGGGTTGCAGGACAAACTCAGGTGCCTCCCCTCGATCACCATTCAAAAGGCAGTTAAATTACAGCCATCCTAACATTTTCACAGCTTAGAAAAGAAAACGCAGATTTCAGAGTAAAAATAAACCAATAACATAACATACAGCCTTTTAACTTTAGGAGCAAAAAGCACCACGCAATTATAGTCAATTAAATAAATGATCCATCAGTTAAGTCTTCACTATTAGACAAACCCAAACATCTTAAACTTAGAAATGCTTTGCAGAGCAAAAAAAATGTTTGAGATTGAAGTTTTTCTGTAAAATACATATATGCATACGAACTGCATTAGAATTAATCATCAACTACAGATGTAGAAGGAAACGTACAGCTCAGTGTCTTGGAAATAAAGGCACAGCCATATGCTTAATTTTTATTTTTTGTGCAAAATGATACTTTATATGTCAGCTGCATGACAGCCAGAATAATAATGCGAACTAAATGCCTGTAAATCACAGGGCCTGTATGAACGCATAGTCTAGTTAATAAAAGGTTCTGAATAATGACCAAAGTTACTGATTTTCACATTCGAGTTGCGAATTCAGCCGGCGGGATTTTCAGAAACCGAGGTAAAACCATTTAGGGTGATAAAGGCTGGTGCTTCCCGGCTTATCCGGCACCACGTTGCCGCATCCCGCGGTCCGTCTTTCCGCCAAACAAATCACGGCGAGACCAAACGAGCATGACGCGAAACGGCGCTCCATGCGCCTCGATAAGCGCAGCCGCCGAACCTACCTGCATAAAGAAGAGTTATTAGGTTTATTACGAACAGGACGCATTCATAAGAGATCAGAATAACTTACGGGAACGAATCGCGGACATTTATTTTTGGACGGATCCAAAATAACGTGCCGCTACCGGCTGTAAAATCCACCCACGGAAACGGAATGGGGGTAAAAAATCTTGAAAATCTCAAGTACTTCCTGCTCCTTTTTTATACATATGTCTTCCTCTGGTATGATTTTGACCCCTGACTTTCTGCCCAGATTTATCTCACATGTCTGTCGTCATCATTGGTTCTTTGGCGCTGTTAGCACCCAATTAAACTTAAAGGTCTGCAGGAGGAATCCAACTGAAAAATTATTTGAGCCCCTAATTATATAATTTCCACCTCTGCCACGCATAAATTCCGGCTACATTTTTAATGGCCTTTATTACTTGTTCAGCAACTTATAAATTTCAATGATCCTTGAAAAAAAGGATGGAGTCACCTAGCTGCAGCGACGAGTACCGCCGTCCCGGCGACGGTTCTAATGTTTGCGGCTGACCTTTGCACTACCGGCTGATTTATTAGCCAGTCGCCCGGCTCCCTCGCTGCCAGCACCGACTCAGCACTCGCTAGCAGCAGTCTGCCTCCCGGGTGGGTGAGTAACGCCTCCTCTGTGGCCATCCCAGCATGCTCCACGCCGCCTCCTTGCTGTGCTCTATCAAACGCTTACGGTGGGTAAATGCTAACAGAATGTGATTTAAAAAAACAAAACAAAAAAACCTCTAAAATACGGCTAAATAGTTCCCTGTTTTCTTTTATTCGTCGAGGCTGTGGCCTCTGGGTGAGGCTCCTGACACCCTGCATAGGACGAGCAGTTACAGAAAATGGATGAATGGGTGGATGGATAGTTTTCTGTGCTTGATTGTCAGTGCCTTCTCTTAGGTAGACATATTAGCATTAGTGTTCAGTATCTTACAGGGTACCTTTATGGTCACATTAACTAACCTGCACTCTGCCTGATGACTGGGGCAGAAAGACTGACCAACCCGACGCCATGACGAGTTTCCTGACACATGAACGACTTTCTGCTAATCATTCTCAGTCCCCTGACTAGTGACTCGTGGGTCATTCCAACCCTATTAGTACCGAAATGGCACTGAAGTTCCCGTTGGAACCCTGCGCCGGCCTGACATGTCTTTTAAGGCCACGGCTTTCAGGCCGAGCCGAGTCCATGATGAATAGTGATGGAGCAACTTAAAGCTGATGCCAGCTTTTACGATGCGATGCCCAACAGGTTCACAAACACATACGCAGTAAGGACACGGCTGTGCTGCTTCACACGTGTGTGATGTTTCTAAAGCATAATGACACAATTAGCACAATAACCACAAAATTCATTAGTGATGCTGCAATAATGAGACTCAGACGATGCTTGAAAAAAGTGGCGCGGGGCCTAAATCTGCCATCTGATCTCCGGCCCCGTTGGACTGGCAGACCTATGGTGCACACGCACCTCTTAAAGAGACCTGGCCTATTTATAGCAGTAATTGGTGTGGCTTTATATTTTCAATAAAAGTCAAGGGGAGCAGAAGGCTATCTCGGTGAGATAACTACTTCCAGATAACAGTAGCCATCACCGTGACAGTGGGGTCAGGGGTCGGCTGGCTGCTGAGCATGTGCAGCGGGGTGTGCGGGGTAGAGGACACTGGGGACATCAGGGCCGCCTCCACTGACCAGCTGAGCCAATGGGATCTCACCGAGGTGGGATGGGGGGGGGGGCGGCGCAGACTGATACACACACACACACACACACACCTGCGTGCACAGACACACACAAACAAAGCTGATGAAAAGACTATAAAACGAGATGAAATCAATTTTTGCCAACAGCGTCGTTTAGTGAGCAAGAAAAAAATAAAATAGCACCACAGTTACCCTCTGCAGGATGATTCTGGTGTCCATGCAGATCCATTCACCTGTTACCGGAGGCATTCCCACGAAAACCACACCGGCGAACTCCTGCCCACGAGCCGAAGCAGCACCTGTGTCTGCTTGCGAGTATCTCGTGCATAGAGGTGTGTCTCAGGCATGGAATGAAAACCAAGATGGCCGACCATCGTCAGGGCCGTCTCCGATCCTGAACCAAATTGATCCGAATTGCTGAGGAACTGAATCCATCCGCCGACTGAGCTACTTCTTTGGGGGGGGGGGTCCATCCTGTGATGAGCCTTTCAGAGCGGAAGACAGAAATATGCGGAGAGGACCTGGACTGCAGGTGTACAGTAGTGTATGGAATTATTGATGGATACCTGTCAAGGGCTAACTTCTGCGTTTCAGACACAGAATAAAAATTAAATGAAAAGCGAATGTGCGAGGCCAGCATGCTTCTCTGTGCACGCAGGCTGCCCAGGATTCAGTATTTATCGCTGGGCTGACGCCAGTTCGATTAAGCTGAACTCACAACAGCCGGCAGCAGCATCTAAAGGGTATTGATGAATAATTCTACAGTGCGAGGGTCTGGGGGGGCGTGCGTGTGGGAAATAAACAGTAACCATGGTCAGGATAAGCCCTGTCAGGGAATATACATATCCGAATCGCTCTAGACGTTTGTGCCAGCGAACTGCGGCAGAATGTTCCAGATGAGAAAGGCCCAAACCAGGTCTCTGTTGCCCAAGAGCCACCGGGAAACACCCGGAGAGCAAACCGGATGTCCGGGGGGGGGGATGAATTGCAGGGATGGCGAGTGTGTGTATACATGTTTTCCCTCCTTTTTTTTTTAATAACATTGATTAGACAAAATGGTTGGGGGGGGTGGGGTGTGGGGAAGAGGAGATATAAATAAATAAGGGATAGGGTCGTGTGCACAAAGGAGGGCATTCTATCACAGCGGACGCATATCGACTGCTGCTCTGCAGTCACTCACTCATCAGCGTGAGGCCAGCCTGATTGAGTTGCCAACAGCTAGTAAATGAGGCTTCCATCCAGCGCGGGTCGAAAATGAACTGCAATCTTTTCAGACCTCGCTGTTTGGCCAGCAGCGAGAGATTTAAAACCCCAGAGGACTCCAAATAAGTTTACCGAAAGAACCGAAGGGGGGGGGGGGTTAAAATCCACAACCGTAACTAAAGAGAGTGGCTGTGGATCTACTTGCGTGTGTGTGTGTGTGGTTTTATGGCTAGTTTTACCATAACGATCCTTGCTATGCAGCCCCCACCCCCGCAGGCCATGTATACTGCTGATGAATGCAAAACTCACCTCTGTGTCGCTCAATTTAAAAGATACTTTCTAAAAAGCCCAGTTTTCTTCAGAAACTTTCAGCTGTTTAAAAAATAGAGGCAAAAATGCAGAAAAGGGCAGGAGCGGCGAGCAGTGGAAT
>JAUMHC010000043.1:2243703-2255406 GCA_032359785.1 Heteromormyrus szaboi | reverse complement strand
TCCCGTATCCCACTGCTGTCTGTCCCGTATCCCACTGCTGTCTGTCCCGTATCCCACTGCTGTCTGTCCCGTATCCCACTGCTGTCTGTCCCGTATCCCACTGCTGTCTGTCCCGTATCCCGCTGCTGTCTGTCCCGTATCCCACTGCTGTCTATCCCGTATCCCACTGCTGTCTGTCCTATCTATCCTGCACACCAGTCCCAGCCTGAAACTGTAAGAATATAAGTATTTAGAAATAGGATAATAAAACTTGAACCCTGAAACTTGAATGGAGAACCTCCAGAAGAAGTGGTCTTATACAGGAACAGATATGATCTAAAAGTATGGGGGCATCTGGTGTCCCAGGTCAAAGACATCCCTGACTGACGCTCATCCATAATAACAGACATACTGACAAATTAATAAACCAATTGCAGAAATGAATTGATTATAGATGGTCCCAGCCCCATTAGCATAAAGGGACACTCTCTGTTTTCCCATCTCCGTTCTTGTCATTGATTTTTCTCATGCTAAATTCACTTTAAATGGTCAATGCTCTTCTGCAATACAAATGTCTAACGAAATATTTGACAAATCGATTGAAGTAATTTAGGGAGTAAATGATGAAAAGATCGTTAGGTGAAGTCTCGACCATGTTCGCTACGGCTCTTCGTGGAGGGCTTGTGAGTGTCCAGCAGCAGGTCTGTCCCTACTGCTGTTACAACCTAGATCATAAGTTTAGCGAATATTTAAACACTCGGAAAATCAAGTAAAAAAAATAAATCTTGTCAAAGAAGGCAGGTTGCTGCTGATGACTAAAATAATTGCATTACTGTAGTTAGCTCTTCTCTAACTCTTTTCTAAACCAACACACATTTTGAGAAGGCAGGGTCATACAGCCCCTGGGGCAATTAGGGGCTAAGGGCCTTGCTCAGGGGTCCAGTAGGGAAATCACACTGCTGACCTGGGGACTTGAACCACCAACCATCTGATCACATGTACTGCATCCTGACCTACAGAATGCCAGATTCATCCTACTCTAAATTCCAGATGTAGATATAAATTCAGGCATGTCTCCCCAGATCTGTTAAGATTGTCAGAAATTTTAGGCTTTGATATTTACCGCTAATGCTAACCTGGATTATTCTGGATCAGTCTGGAAAATTCTGCTTGCCGAGGTGCAGTGAGTCACAGCATTACAAGCAGCTTGACCCCTCTCATCTGCCTCCCAGTGCTGAAGTGTGCTGGGCTCGCACGTTTTCCCGTGGAGACGGACTTTAGCTTTTTGCTAAGCTCCTCGCATTACTCGTGTCCTCGTCCTCCATACTGAAGCTTGGGGGGGTAAATAAACGCACATCGGGATGGAGAGCAGCTGTAAGTAAGTCGATCGATCAATTAATTTCGATAGTCCTGCTCGGGTGAGATTATTTGAGAGTTAATTTTGCTGCTCGTCCCGGTGTGAGTTTATCACATATAAGAAGACTCCGCTGGAGACTCTGCGCCGCGTCAGAACACTGATTACGGAAGCTGTCTCTCTCTTCTCACCTAAGATGAATCCTTAAGGTATGCCGCCAGGTGCTTTGTTCTGCATGCAGCGAGCGGCCGGGTTCAAATTGCCAATCAATTACCCAATTAAGACTGACAGGAAATTGCCTCGTGATTCCATCCTCACGGCTGTGGCTCCCTGTCGGAACGTGATTGGACGGACGTAATCAAACCCCACGTCGTTCCAGAAGAAAGGGGCTTGAAAAAAATACTGTGTGTTTCTATCGGCACTGTCTTTCCAGAACTTTCTATGCAAACTTTTTTTAAGGTACAGGAGTACACAGTGCAAAGTCACAAGAAAAGTCAGTAAATAAACTAAACGAATCCCCCAATTAAGTGCTAGCATGTTCCTGAACCTGCCTTTTTCATAACTAAAACAGTAGGTTGGCGTTGATATTGATCTCCCTTGCCTCATCTTACTCCTTTGTCTGTAACGTGTACCGAACTGGGCTGCATTTTAATTTTAGGTTGTGAATAAATCATATTCCTGGATGGTGCTGGCCGGGTTTCTCCTTCAGCAGCACAGCAGCAAGATCCAGACCATAATGCACAGCTGATCGGCTGGCCTGACACTCTGCTGCTGGTCCTCTCTGGCCGGCTTCCCCCAGGAGCCTTGGGGCCCGTGAGCAGGTTACAGTGCTGTTTCCAGCGGGAACACTGATGCCTACACCTTGTTCGGACATGCAAGTGAATAAATTAAAGGCCGATGTAATTAACAACTACACCCCGGGATGGTGTGAAGAGGCTCACAACTGAGTTTTGTGTGTGTGTGTGTGTGTGTGGTCCAGGTGTACCTTACCTTGTGGGGACCAAATGGCTCCACAACATGATGAATACCTGTTTTTTTCACCTTATGGGGACCAGTTTCCGTGACTGCAATGAAAAAACTAATAATGCAAAAAGTCTTGTATTTTGTTTGGTTATGTACGGTTATAGTTAGGTTTTTTGTAATGCTTAAGCTTGTCAAAGTTAGCATTAGAATTTTTCTCATAGAAATGTATGAGCAGTCCCCAAAACGATATGATTACACAAGTGTGTGTGCGAGCGTGTGTGTGTGTGTGTGTGTGTGTGTGTGTGGGGAGATGGCACAGATTCTTTCACTCAATAACCGTCTGTCTGGTTTTAGGGATACAGTCATTAATGTTCTTAGTCCTGTAACTTTCCTGTAAAGTAAATGATTATTTCCTTGCTTATTGAAACGGTAAGTATGAGTCTAACGTATTAGACAGGAGGGACAGGGGGGCCACTAGCAGCTGTGTTTACCACCACTCAAACCACACATTCATGTGGGGCCCCCGAGGTTTGGGCCCCCTGTCGGCTACAAACAGTCACTACACGAGGAGGATATGGTTCCTGAAGTGACTTTTTGAGTGGGACCCCAGAAATAATAAATCCACCCCTGGGGAAGGACTGTAACCGCATGTAACCACCAGCATTTTCTGAAGCCCCCACAATCCGCCCAGCTGGCTCCATTTAAACCCTAACCAGGTGACTGGCTTCTCCAGGTGCCGCTAGCTGTCATTTTGAGAGGCCTGGTAATCTATTGCCATTGGCTTTAATGTATCATAAACTTTACGATACCCGGCAATGCGTACACTATTTATTCCGATGTTTCTTTCCCTCCAAATGCCAAACTGTTTATGCAAACAAAATAACTCAATTCATTTACATGTTTAATTTGATTTAATATGGTAAATGAAGTTAAATAAGCTCACATTAAGGAAAATAAACCAGATGTTACATTGTATTTTTTTCCCCGTTAGATATGTTGGTGGGGAACATTTACCTTTAAATGAAATAAATGGAAACAGTAATGCCATGAATCTTCAAAGGTCAATAGCGGAGCTGATGTTTATTATGGCTGATCCAGGAACAGCGTTGGAGCAGGCAGCTTACTGGGGAGAGGGGCTCTGAATTGAGACCTTTCGTATTTTCCACTGGGTATTTAAAACGTGATGCTGTTGAACTGCCATTGATGTAAATGATGCAGCGAATCAAGATTTGTTTTTGTGCTCTTCAAGTGGAGACTTAAGGCTTGCCATGAACAGCTACACCGTGTTCATTTCTAAGCTCTGGGCGATTAGTGCTCGTTGACCTTTACCATATGACCTTTACCATGTGACCTTGACTATGGGATCTTGACCATGTGACCTTGCTGAAGTTGGATTAACATTGTGACCCAGAAAACAGCCAAGATCCCTGAAAATGTGCTGTATTTTTCATGTGTGTAAAAGACAGGAAGAGGGTTGAAAAAAACTCTGCCATGATGTAATTCCTGATAATTTGAGAGGAATTTTTAATAGGCCAAGTATTGGTGTTACAAGACTGAAAAGCCAGCAGCGAAACTGAAAAACTCACAGGCGAGAATGAATATTGAATGAATTTTGTTTGATATTAGGAAAGTTTTGTTTGAAAATTTTGGCACAAATCTGATTCCATAGTCAATCTGCAAAACGTTTTGAGAATTTGTCTATTCTACAAGTAATTCGTTACAAAAAAAAAATTCTCAAAATTATTTTGAAATTGGAAATGTACAGAAATGTATTATATAATGATTTTAATACAGCCTAAAAGATCCTCTGCTTAAATCACTCAGATCACATGCAGACAGATACCGCATGTAGCATAAAGACAGCTGAGCAACTAGAGAGGATTGTGATGTGGCAGCATGTCATGCATGTCGGGAGAGGCGGCTAAAGATACATCAAAATGTATTTCAATACAAAATACCCTGTTTGTAAGTGTATAAAACAAACTACAAAATATAGCCACCAAAGTATCAAAATCAATTAAGCAAAATAAACACTATTTTATATTTTACAAATACATTTCACATACTTCTGTTATATCAGCCTGTTCCTTTACAAGAACACGGACTCAAATGGCCCAGCATAAGAGCTTTGTAACAGTTTACTTAAACCATGTTTTTAGGAATTTATAAACACATTTGCAATGCATTATAATGGATTCATAAAGCATAAAAAAATGGATATAAATATTTATAAAAGGGCATAACACATTATAGCCATGTTTATTATACATTATGAATGCCTTTTGAAGCTCTCATCTATAATGCACTATAGATACCTTTATAATGCAGTTATAAAGCGTCCTTAATGCTTAATCCAACCGTTATAATGCACTGTAAAGGTATCTGTAGTGCATTATAGATGGGAGTCTCGTAAAGCAGTTATATTGCGTAATAAATGTGCCTATAATGTGCTTTGCCTTTTGATAAATATTTATAACCATGTTTATAATGCGAACTTTAATGGGTTGGGGCCCCATCCCCATTCCCTGCCTTGCACCTGTAGCCTCCTGGATAGGCTCCGGGTCCCCCAACCCTGAATAGGACAAGCGGTTTCAGAAAATGAATGGATGGATGTTTATAATGCTTTATGAATGCATTGTCATATGTTATAAATGTGTTTATTAATTATTAAAAACATTACCTTAAGTATTAATTTTTTTTATTGCTTAAGAAGACTCAATATAATTGTGAATTCAAACAAAAGATCAAATATTCTGAAGTGTCAATAATATATCTCAACTACTCATGTGAGTCTTTAGATAAAGTCAATTGAATGAAAAAGGAATATTAACAAACAGAAATATTTTCTTTTTTTGTAAGTTAATGGACAAAACTACTTCCTTTTTTGCACCACAGATGCAAATAACTCAAACAACAAAATGAAAAATGACAAATACAAGTTTCACATTTTCACTCAGCAACATCTTACAAACTTTAAAGATGAATAGGCCTGAATGGATCTGGTAAGTGATCAATAATTGGCTGTAATGTCCATTCATTAAAATGTATGAGAAAATTAAACTTCCTCCTCGTGTATGCATATATCATGGGGAAAGTATTTTCTGTATTTTGAAAATACATTTTGAATGGCCATCCCTGGGCACATTTTTATTTGTGACTGCAAGGCAGCATGACATGAGGGCAGAGCGTAGTTAGTGGGCATAACAAACGGAGTTATGTTAGCGAGAAGCCGGCCACTCGTGGCTGATTAATTAACATGTCATCACAGGTAATACAGCCGGTGTTCTTATAAACCACAGCTCTACAATTAGAAACCAAGATGGCCGCCAGGCCCACAGTTGTTCTGTCATTGTGTTCCAGCCCTCAAAGTCATTGTTTGAGCATAAAATAGCCAGAGACCCAAATCCTCAGCCTTGAAATGAGGCTTTAATCCCAGCTAGGAGCCTTGTTTTTCCCTCTGTGGGCATTCATGCACAGTCTTGCTACATGACATGAGGCCGCAGGAAATTAATATGAAATGCAAATTGCGCAGACGGCCATTATGCTGCAGGAATCTGGCTGCGCTTAATTACATTTTCAGTTACTGCGTGGAGGGTATTAACGGCTGTGTTTCCTGCATGCTCGCATTCCCAATTATTTAGTATTAACGGCAATGATAACAACAGTAGTTATACATAGCTGTAGCTGGTCTAATCAGGCCCTGCAATAGCTACTCCTAGCACCAGTCGTGTCAAATATTCACGTGCTCATTTATAAATCATTAGCTGCTGAACTCATTATATCTTAGCACCTGCACAGAGTACAATACAATTTACCAGCATCATACAATCGCTACCTTTATAAAAGCTGAGTAAATGTCTATGGAATAATTACAAATGAGATTGCAAACATTTATTACTTACTGATAAATTCTTTATAAACCTTTTATAGATAATAAAGTTTCACCAAAATATTTTAAAAAAGAAAAAACATGTTTTAGTTACACCTCTCTGACTTGTCCTCAACAACCTCACTCTAAAATTCTTTAATGGATGCGTAGCATAAAATATTGCACATAGGTTTCAGACTACAATCATTCTGTTTAATGGCTTCATAGCGGCCTGAAAATAAAGTATTCATGAAGATCGAGGAAGATGATCCAATGAACTTCAATTTAATTGGTGCAAATTAAAGCTGTCCATCTCTTTGCCACATACCCGTCACTGCTGGCCTCTACCTTGATTACAATTATTTTTTAATAGCAAAACTTGTCAGCAATTCTACCCCCTTGCCCTGATTTATGCTTGCCCTCAGTCTTGAAGGTACTGACGTTGCTCGCTCCCCTTGCAGAAAACTCATGCTACATTCTCCCAAAATGCAATGCGACTCCCATTGCATGATAGGTACAACACGCCTCCATTTCACTTTCCCTCCAAAAGCTCTTCCTCACAGAAATACACTAAGAGGCTTTCAGTAGATATTTTTTAAAAGTGCAAATTCAGATGGTTTTCCTTTTTTCTGCTCGAATAACATCTCCAAGCAATTAGAGAGCAGAATGACATTTCTGACTTTTAATTTGGCACGGAGTGATCTGTCTTTGATGCTGACACCTTATCCAGCCACTAGAGATGCTGAGCTAAGGGCCGCATGTTTCAGTATCATTGTTATTTAGCCGTGGAAAGGGTCACGTTATCTCCGCGCTTCATGCTGACAGCGTTTAGCGGCCCGGGAAGAAAGCGGAATTGATCTGAGTCCGTTTTAAAATGGTCCAAATGTTCTTTCCTGGATAGTTTACATTTTTCCCCTTTTGTATCCGTAGACTGAGGATAACATCAATCAACGGCCGGCTCATTTGAGATGTCAGCTTCTTGAAACTTCAGCGGCGTGGGAGTGAAGTGGCACTGAAAGGCCCGTTGTGGAAAAAATGACTTGGCGGTGATATTCATTATGACCGCATTAAGGTGTTTTCTCTGTCTCTGCGCCGTGTTTTATGACAAAGGTGACTACAGTGGTGGATTAACAATGTTATCCTTTAGTGGTGAAGCCCAACGGGAAATGAAGGGATCTTCAGGAATTTCCACACATCCTTAGCGATCTTTTTTTCAAACACGACGTAACGTGTAAACCAGTCGCTTGATGTTAGCGCTTTCGTGCTGGACACAGTCACTGTCTTAATCATTAAGCTACAATCACCGGGCTTGTTTTACAATTAGTTCTGAGCACTTACTCAAGTCATTCTCTTTATTTATTTGCATTTTCTTTTTTCCCTCCATGAAATATCAGCAACAGATTCGCTCGGATCCAGCTCACCGAGCACTGATAAAGCTCGGCAAACCAACGCACACAATGCGGGAAGCGGAGCATGTTGTCAAATGGGCCGTGTGTGGGTAATTATGGCAGCCCCGCCCGCTAGGGTTACATCGCACGCCAGCTGAATCGGAGGGAGCAGCCCGTCCAGCACATCCGTGGGGGGGGAGGGGGGGTACCACTCACCTCGTTGCAGATAATGAGTCAGCCCTTCTCGGACGCACTGTTGGGGGGCTTGGGGATTTCTGCCGTTTGATGAGAATAAACTCTGTCATGAAGCTTATGATTTTCAGCAGACCTGACTCTCCAGACAAGCGGGGGCCCCTCGGGGAAGGTTCCGGAAAGCTCTTCACACTGGCCACTGCACCCCAGGACGTGGCTTTACAGCCAGTGATCTTTCCAAACACAATTAAGCAGGGAGGGTTTGTGGGCCTCAGCACAAATAGACCCACGCTGCATGAAAAGGTACGAAATTTCCAGAAGGAAAGATAAAATAATAATTTGGGCTGCTTCCAGAGTCGGCTTCCTAATTGGTGGGTTTGCCTGATGTTCCCCAGGCTGGCTACAGCGGGAGGCCTGCCAGAACCATATCAGCTGGCTGCCTTCTTTAGTCCAAGGGTCTCAGGCATCTGGATGGGGGGGTGGGGACAGAGCACCACTGGTTCCACTCTGCCCCAAATAAACTTGGATATTCTCCATCCATCAGGTGACTGCATGGAGATCTGACCTGTCATAAATTCCGTCTGCGGGGTTGGTGACAGCACTGAAGCCAATCTCCACGAGAGAATAAAAAGCCGGTGATGGAGCAACCCCCCCCCCTCTCTCCATGGGTAAGCAGGTAATCATGAGCTGTCACAGAAAGGTGACCCATTAATGTGATGGATACGGTGAGAAAAACAAATGGTGTGAATCGTGTGGATTGCTGTCCTTACTGTGTACCTTGGCCTTTTGTTCTGTCATATCAATATCCACACTGGGCCTCATTACACAGGCACTCTGCGGCGTGAGCGGCCCGCTGGGGTCACGGCCGACCCCGCCGGCCCTATGCCTGGCTGGGAGCGAGCTCCTCGACGCGCCCCTGGCCCCCGACAGGCACACCGGGGAGGAGGTGGGGGGCCGAGAGGGAGGGACGGGACAGAGGGGTGGGACCAGCCATCAGCAAGCGGGGGACAGTAGGGTCTGTGTCGGTCTCCACCGGGAACAGCCAGCTGCCCGTTCTTGTATATTATTATTACTGTCAGTATTATTCTTAATATGTAGTAGTATTTGTAGTATTTAATCTACTGTAGGAATTTCTGGGAAATTTTGCCTAAATGAAACTATTTACCTACAAAATCTTCAGGCATTATTTTAGCCCTGATGTCCTGAAGTGGGGTCTGTATACGCAATTCAGGTTCATTTCATTTCATTTCATTTCATATGTGTTGTGTTGTTACTGTGTGAGGACTTTATGGTGTTAGGGTGAGGGTGTGCGGCTGCTTCTGCCTCGGCATCGGCAGCCCTGGCGCATTTCATTAACTCTCTGTACCTGTTTGTGTTTATAGCTTGTTTTCTTATTGTAGGTCACCTCTGACCTGTAAGGGGCATTCTGCAGAAACGTCTACTTACTCAATATATGTAAATTAGTAGTTGGTCTCCAGGCGGCATGGTGGTACAGTGGTTAACACTGTTGTCTCACACCTCTGGGACCCGGGTTCGAGTCTCCGCCTGGGTCACATGTGTGTGGAGTTTGCATGTTCTCCCCGTGTCGTCGTGGGGTTTCCCCCCACAGTCCAAAGACATGCTGAGGCTGATTGGAGTTCCTAAATTGCCCGTAGGTATGGATGTGTGAGTGAATGGTGTGTGAGTGTGCCCTGCGATGGGCTGGCCCCCTGTCAAGGGTTGTTCCCTGCCTCGTGCCTGTTGCTTCTGGGATAGGCTCCGGACCCCCCGCGACCCAGTAGGATAAGCGGTTTGGAAAATGGCTGGATGGATGGATAGTTGGTCTCCCACTGGCGTCACGTTCCAAGACAGTGCGAAGGTGAGGCGGGGGGGGGTTCATGAGTCACAGATCTATTTTGGAAACTGTGTTAGCAAAAAAGTAAAGATCAGGAAATGTGACACTGACCCCCCCCCATCACCATCACCATCACCCCCCCGCCATGCACAGCGGATGCTTAGTGTGATACAACCCAGTTTACAGGGACCCCAGACAGTCCACATTATTGCTCCCTCCCAGAAGACTGGTCTCTAGACCACTTTTTTGCAGTCTTGGTCTCTGTCAGAATTGACTTTATTTTGACTTGGTCTTGGATTGCTCTTGGACATAAAGGACTCGAGGTTTTATTTCAAGATCAGTCACAATATTTATCACAATGTCTTAATCTTCATCTGTCTCTTAACCTTTAAAACGCAAAATGTGTTTTTTTTCGCACCCGTTAATCTCAGGCTGCTCACTTTGGATAGGTATAACGCGCAGTCATGAATCCTATATCTTTGCAATTGAGAGAACTTACTGGATCCCGTCGTCCGAGTTACAACGTTGTGTGCTAAAATATTGCAGACTCCAGCATAATCCTGTGCGCAATGAGGCATACAGTTTAAACATTTTCCACAAAAAAGCATCCCTAATAATCCATAAAACATCGATATTATTTACATTAGATGGGGAACAAAGCTCAGCTCTCATCCCCTTCTTCCTTTTCTTATCATCCACATTCTATCAGCAGTAAAGATTTAAATACTGCTTTGGTGGTTTGGTCACAGACAGTCCACTGTCCATGGTGCCTACTCTGAACGGTTGGGTCATTGTTGAAATCCACTGCTCCGATAAGTAGTTGTTAATCAACGATTAAGAGATGCTATGGATTATAATCGATTGGCTCTACCTGCTCAGTGTAGCCCCAGGCCCCCATAGAAGAGAATGCCGATGGGCTCCAAGTTCCCAAAACATGCTGCAAGTTAGTGCAAGCCGTGTTGGCTATTGGCAAGCAATCACAGCCATCGCAGGTCAGGAGTTCAGAGAAGAAAAAATGATTTCTATAGCATTTATTTATTATGCAATTCATATAGTTCACTGTAGCATCTTTCAAATGTTTCAGCACAGAAGACTAGAGAAATGAACGAACAATTGAACTTTGGGAGTTCACTCATCAATATTTTTTGCCACTTTGTAAAATGTGTCGATATGTTCGGACAATCAGTGTTATTGATCCTGAGTACTGATTTTTGAGGTGTCTGAGGAACATGAGCTAGATGGATAATATTAGATATTTTATTATTTCTGTTGGTGCTGGGTAAACCAAAAGCCTCACAAGAACAATCCATGAGAGGTCTTCTCCATTCCAGGCGTGGTCTCTCTGCCGGTGTGCCATCTCGGTGCTCTTTGATCTGCACCAATGGTCCAGTGGTCATCTCCCAACAAAACTGTGTAGACTCTGTTAAGGACAGCAGTTACTGAGTGCAGACTGATGTACTATGACAAACTGTAGGTGTCCTTGTTACTTCCAGTTTTGATGATGAATAGACGGACTGTAGGCTCCTCATGCTGCGACATCAGACTGGAAACAAAACAGATTGAGAGTCCAAAAGTGGCAGATGGAAAGAATGTAACAGCCCCTCCCCCCGCCCAACTAAAAACTCACAGAATCAAACCATTAGCAATACCTTCCATTTGGCTCTTACCTCACCCAGTCACCAGACGCAACAAGCCCATCATTTCATTTGTTTGTTTTTGGTTTTACAGATGCATGTTGGTTTTACGGATGCATGTTTTAAAGATGCAGCTAGGTGTCATCAAAGTCACCAGGGGGTCTTAATGGAATGCTGAAACTATGGAATTTTGGGACTTGTGGTCTAGTTCAGTCAGACCCACACAGCCATATACCTCATGACATGAATTTGCTCCAAACTCTTAACAATGATGCAGATTATACCCAGTTTAGGGAAACAGTGGTATAAATCTATAGCAAATAAAAGTCAGAACATGATAGTGGAGAGAAAACAAAACTCCATAGTTTGAAACAAGAGAAAAAAAATACCTGTGGTGACTCAAGGTCAGTCACCCTCAGAGGTGGAAATTTCAGGTCCAGAAAGTACAAATCCAGACCGTGATTTAGTTTCAACCAACCAGTTGAGCATAA
>JAUMHC010000043.1:2231521-2242110 GCA_032359785.1 Heteromormyrus szaboi | reverse complement strand
GTGCGGGGGACAGAATCACCTGTTTCTAAAAGTGAGGGGGACGTGTCCCCCCGTCCCCCCCGGTTGCTACGCCCCTGGTCAAAACTGTAGGTCTCATTTTGTGTTATACAAACCTTGATTTTATTGATGGAACCAGTGATGGGACAACAGGTTTGGTAGCATTCCTGGGCATTGCTGTGCTCTCTTTCCAGGACCATCAGAACCCCAGCAGTTCTTGTCAAGCATGTTGCAGAGACGGCAGTAATGGCTCCCTGTGACCATAATGAGCTTATTAATGCCCCCACCCCCAATTTTCACAACAGTGATCTCATGATGACATCATGCACTTACAGTGCCCTGCCATATAATTGGGCAACATGCTTGTTAAAGAATAAATAATGGAGATAGGGCAGGGATAATACATATAATGTTTGCAATTTTGATGTGTGAGATCAAATAGCAAGATCATGCATGTATGTACATAGGTACGTATGTATTTGTGTATGTATATATGTGTTTACATATGTACGTATGTATGTATGTAGGTGTTTATCTTTGGTCCAAACACTCTGGGGCCTAATGGCAGCGATGAAGATGATGACAGCTTCTATAGCCAGGCCTAAGCCCCCCCTCCCGTTGACCACCCTCCCCCCCCCCCGGGTGTAATGTACCTGTGTGAAGGACACTGCGGCCGGCGGCCTGCCTAGTGCAGGCTATCACAGACACAATCCCGCGGCACTTTAATAACTCTGAAAGTGGTCGGTCAGCGCCCGCGCTTTAATAACAGCCGCTGTCAGCCCCTTCGCTTCGCTGCCACCGCCGCCACGCCGCAAAATTGTCTCGTTGGAATTCTTTATGGTGCCGGGGTGGCGGGAATGCTGGGGATGGCGGCGGAATACAGCCGTACGTGACCCATTCGCGCTCCGGATGGCTCTCTGTGAGCACGCTTTTATCGCAGGGTCAAAATACACTAGAGAAGGGAAATAAAAGACATTTACTCACATTTACTCTCAGCACGATGTGGTGATAAGCTCCTAAAACCAGGGTGGGGGGGCCCTGGATTCCGGAAGAATCCTCAGCGTCCGGAGCTCTCTGATGCAGCTGAGCCGCGCCTCCGATCCTGTGTCACCTTCCTCACGCCGAGCTGCTTCCTGTGTCCTACGCCGAGGTTGGGCGGGACGGGCCAAACACGGAGATGGGGGGGCGGCTGTGAGGCTGGTCACAACCCAAGCTGACTTTGCCGTGACCTGCACGGACGTGGCAGTCTGCATTTCTGCCTAACACAGATGGGAAGAGCGCACAGAAAAACAACAAATTGTGAAAAAAGCGGGCCCCCGTAGGCAGGCGGTTGGGACGCTCCAGGTCATCAGTGCACCATGGTTTTGCTGATTAGCATAATCGGGCTCATTAGTTATTCATACGGTGCAGTGCGGCTTGGGGGGGCAGACCCGTGCTCCAGCTAATAATGGCGTTAAATATTAAAGCAGAGTGTGTTAGCGGATTCACACGCTTGTATCCTGGCTGCGGTCTCAGACCTCCCCACATCCACCCGCAAGGCTTCAAACAGTCTCTGCTCTCCGTGGGGGGGGGGGGGGCGCCTCTGCCCTCATATCCGCCTGCTGTTTTCACCGAATCGCTGCCCGTCCGATAAAACCCGCTCGCATATCCCGCTAGCCAGCTCCATACTCTTCCGATCCGCTTTTCCTTCCCTCGATTTCCCTCTTTCGGCTGAGGCGGGAAAAAAAGCCACTCTGTCAGATTTGAATACAAGGCAGATTATCAATCACTCTGTCTATTATTCCCCATGAAATTACCCTCCGATGCTGTCACAAAGTGCCTCCTGAGAATGATTATTGGTCTTTATCCACGTTTCTAGCTCCTGGTTAAGGACGGGATAAACACAGTGTTTGAGTGGCGAGGGCCGCAGTCTGCCCCCCCCCCCCCCCACCCCCACCCCCCACCCCCTCACACTGTCTGGGAGGGCGGTGGCCCCCAAGCGTTAATGAGCTGCCCCTACTGGACCCTGTGCCCCCAGCTCTTGATTAAGGACAATGAGCGGAAAGGTGGCTATCGAAGCGTTCATCGGGGTGGTGGGGGGGATGGGGGGGGTCATGGCTCGAGACAGAAAGAGAGCAAAAAGGGGGAGAGAGAGAGAGTGATAGAGGGAGAGCTCGATCTGGAGGCCTGTGACCCGTGAGGAAGTCATTAGGAGACCAGTGACCTCACCGGCACAGCAGCGTGACAGCCCACTCAACGTGTGATGTCATTGGTCAGTCATTGCCACGGGGGGGGGGGTGGGGGTGTTTTCTGCTGCACAGGCCTGGGTGCACCGAGGTCTCTGCAGGCTGCTCTTTGTCTGCACTGGGGGGGGTGTAATTTCCCATCACGTGGCCCTAAGGGACACTGCATTAGTACGACGATCGCTCAGGAACATTCCAGAAAGAGGTTCCGAGGTTCAGTTTATATTTAATAGCGGAGATGTGAAAATGCACTTGACCTTGACTTCTTTAGCAAGGAAATGGCTAAACGCTAACGGCAGAGCGTGGCGATGTCTGGGCCTCGAATCATTCTGCTGCTGTGACCACTGACACACAGCTGAGCTCACGAGTGTGTGTGTGTGTGTGGGGGTGGCAAATTCCTTTTATTACCACCTAATGCCCCGCCACTGCATGAAGGAGTGGCTTATTATGCCTTATCCCTCCACCCTATAAGACCACGAAGGGCGACCATTACACTAATGACCCGGAAAACTGGCCCGCAGGCTCCGTGCGCAGACTGAGACTCTCGCGGGATCCTTCAGACACGTCAAAGAGCCAAGAGAATAACAGCCCTGCTTGATCAGGTGACCTAACAGTCCTGTTCAAATGACAATCATGAAGCAACAAAGAGCAAAAATTACAACAAATTAATAAATAAAATTCAGCCTGGAGGCCTGAACATAGAATAAGTGAATCGAATACAAACATTTGCAAAGATGCTTCAATAAATTCCAAGGTTTTCAACCACACTACATTTTTGTACTGCATTTTTGGAATCCTCTTCAGACTGCCCAACAAAGAGTCATAAACCATCATGAAACAAATATGCTCAAATAGCCGTGTAAAGAGGCTCCCATGACGATTGTGGAAGGAGCATGTTAGCCCTGGAACCAGGCCTGGGCTGCGAGCTCGTGGCCGAGTGCTTGGTGGCCCAGTCAGGCATAGCCTGAAAAATAACATGGGCCCACCTCTGCAGGGGGAGCTGTGGGGCTGGTGCAATGTAGCTGGGGTGGCAGTCGTCGGCTACCGAAACTGGCTCTTGGTACATGGGACGTAACTCTCTGGTGGTAAAGGAGACTGAGCTGGTGTGGGTAGAGAAATACTGACCAGATACTGAGCACATCTCACTGCACAGCTTGGCTGTGGCTATAAGGTTGCTGGTGCCAGTTGCGGTGGCAAACCCCGAACGCAGTGTTGGACACCAACAGTAAAGGGAGCTGTCAGGCTGAGGTAGGAGACCTTCAGGGCTTTGTTAGCTTGTGGCACTCAGAAAGCAGTGGGCAGGTGCTGGCAGGCCAAGCGGAACGTGGCTCGAGCGGCTGCTGAGGGATATCGTTGGGTGGTGGAAGGAATATTTTGAGGAACTCCTAAATCCCACTGATACGCCCTCCTCGGAGGAAGTAGAGCTGGAAGAATCTGGGGGGGACTTGCCCATTTCTGGGGCTGAGGTCACTGGCATGTCCCACCAGGAGGATGCCCAGGAGCTGACCCAGGACACGTTGGAGAGATCATGTCTCTCAGCTGGCCTGAGAACGCCTCAATATTCCCCCAGAGGAGCTGGAGGAGGTGGCTGTGGACAAGAAGGTCTGGGCATCCCTGCTAAGACTGCTGCCCCCATGACCCGACCGCGGAAAAGCAGCCAGAAATGGATGGATGGATGGATGGATGGATGGATGGACCCATGTAAAAACATACCCCTACTCAATACCATTTTACATATGCGTGTGACACGCATGCATTGTGGATTTTTGTATACATTTTATGAACAACGATTCCCTTGATTTATATAAATTTACATACAAATTTGGCGCTGCAGCGTTTGTGCTGAGTCTCCTTAATTTGAGCAGACATGTCACCCCCCGCTGTTCACTCCGGGCTCTGATGATGTTGTTTACGTAATTAAGAGAGAGAAAAGCATGCTCTTGGTGCGTATTGATCAGGAGGTGACGTTGGTTTATGTTCCTAATAACTGCGGCGGAATGAGAGAGCTAGAGCAGGCAAGGGAGGTCATAATCATTATGGATGCTGGCTTCGGCTCTGGGTTCGATTTCGGTCAATGAAAGGACGAAGCTGCATTCTTGAGTACTCTGCTTTTGATCTAAACTGCTTAGTTTGAAGGCAAATTGTCTCAGAACTTCATAAGGGAAGTGAGGGGGCGGGTCTTCAAGCTTTGGCCACACCCAAAGCAGGGAAGGTGCGTTAGCCAATGAGAAGCTGTCGCGTGGTTTGTTTAGGGCAATTGGTGGTGGGACATTTGGGAGGGACCTGGAAGCAGAGCTTACACCCAGGCAGTGACTCTGGGGGTGTGTACGCATCAGCAGTGACTCTGGGGGGTGTGTACGCATCAGCAGTGACTCTGGGGGTGTGTACGCATCAGCAGTGACTCTGGGGGTGTGTAAGCATCAGCAGTGACTCTGGGGGTGTGTAAGCATCAGCAGTGACTGTGGGGGTGTGTAAGCATCGGGGGGGGGGGGGGGGGGGGGGGGGGGGTTACGCATCAGCAGTAAGTCAGCCTTCCCTAGCAAACCTGCCCAAAATGCCACTCTGCCTCTCAGCCCACAACATGTCTAAAGAACATTACTAAAACCGTGAAAATGAATAGAAGGAACAGCTGTACAGTTAAATACATTTTGCAGTGTAGCACATATTTGAGTAGTGTACAGGTGGAAGTAAGTGGACAAATGCGACCATTTAGTCTGCCATGGAATGGCGTCTCCCCAAATGCCCGCTTTCAGTTTACGCGAGGACGGGTACTCGTTAACTCGTTTTGTGCTTTGTGCTGTCCCAAGTACACTGCATAATTAAGCATGATTTTAAATGAAGGTGTTGTGTGAACTACACTAGTCCTCATATGGGGTGGTGCTGTTTATGGAAACAGCTAGAGGGTTTATAACCGCGTTAGGAAATAAGTTGAGAACGATGTTTCGAAAAACCACACAGATGGTCCTTGAATCATTTCACGCCCGGCCCTTCCTCACCAGTCCTCACATTAACAAATTTAAACAATCGCTTCAACGCAGCAGGTAGTCAATTACCATCATATTCACCATTCTGATGACAGCTCACAGATTCACCGGTAGACATATGATCATATTTTTAAAATGCTGATTATGTCCCAGAGAAATGCAGATGCAAAATTCAAAATATGCAACATAACAGTGAAACAGAGGTGAAAATGAGGATGACAGCTTCAGGGCTTTGATAAAGGATCACCTGAAAGATGGTATTACTTTTTAAACAGGGTAGGAGTGTTGGGGGTGTTATGGTATTCAGATTTCATGCCAGTGGTGAAATGGAACCAAAATGTCTGAGATCTGAAAGCCCCCTGTATCAAATTTGTCTGGCAATAGCACGATTTCAAGGCGTAGTTTGAATCTGCGGGGCTGTAGAGCAGGGGCACAAGTGGGGTGGGGCTACAGGGGCACTGGCCTCAGCTGAAAGCCAACTGGCCGCCGGAGTGCCCCCCTCCACTGTCATTAACTGATTTTAAAAATATCATTGGCTAATGATGAGGTTAGCCCCTATGCAGGAATTATGGCGACTCTTAAGCCCCCCACCATAAAAAAAATCCTAGACTCACCCCTGCCGTCTCATGTCCCTGCCGATCACTAAACTGCACCGTGCCCCGGTGTGAAGGCTCGCATTTCCATTAGCACCCTAAGTGTGTCAAAGTGTGATGAATCATGACGCTCGGCCCAGCTCCATTCCTGGGCCTTTCAGGGGCCTGATTCCGCCCTCGGGCGAGCCTTCCCTATGGCGTGTTTAGCAAAAGGACAGACGCTGTATTCATGTATAGTCGAGCACAGTGGTAGAGACAAGTCAAGTGGGCCTTACTGCCATTCATATAGAGGTATACAGTGCGTAGAGACAGCAAGCAATGACAAAAAAGATAATAATAATAATAATAGTAACTAAGTGGGCTTTATTGTCATACCCTCCACATACTGGAATACAGTAGCAAGAAATAACGTTCCCTCAGGGCCGCAGTGTGACATAGACAGTGAGTGGGCAGGGGGGGTGGTTTGCACAGGACTTACAGTGTGAACTGGGGGGGCTGTAAATAATATAGCAGCATGAATGGGGAGTATAAGAATAGTGGATTGAACAAAGACATAAATAATCATAAGTTGAACTGAACAGTGCCAGTGGGGGGGGGGGGGGGTGTTCTCAGGAACAGGCAGGGGATAAGATGGGCAGCTGGTTAATTAGGGACAAGCATTTTTCCATAGCACTGTTTCGAAAACTGCTTTTCGTTAAACGTAAAAGTGAAATGCCGGGAGAAGCACACAGGTCCGACCGTTTGTCTGCTGGTCAGGATCCAGAGCTGCCAGCCTAAAATTAAAAGTGCTTCCTGTTTGCAGTTTCTAGCCCATAATATCCTCCGGTTCTATCACTAGCTACATGAAATTCTTTGTGAATTTTAAACTGTGGTGCTATTCAGTGGATGAATGCAGAGGAATGAGCCAGCTGGCCTCATAATATATCAAAATCTTTCTTCTCTTTTATCGTCTTTGTACAATCATGTACATGGATGCTGCGTCGTGCTGTTAGCACGACTGGAAGGATGACTGATGCTCATTTTTAAAAATGTCACCACTTTAGACACCCCAGTCTAGGGGAAAACTAGGCCAGTTCTGCTAGGTTTGGCCTCATTCATTCTTGTTCAGCTTCATTTTTGTTTGGCAGAAACTACATTATATACTTGGGGTCCCCCAGGGGTCAGTTCTAGGTCCACTCAGCACCACCTCTCTTTCTCTTCTTCTGCAAATCCATACTTGACCATCACAAGGATACTCCACATTCCAGCTTCTCCAACAGCCTTCCATGATTTCCCCATCTTCGTGAAAGCCACATCCCTGACATCACGAATGACCAGCGAGAAGCTCAAAGTCTTGGACTGCCCAGAAAGCTCACCCCCTGCAGGTCTGCTGCAGCTCTGACCCAACCCAGGGGGTTATATCAGCGCCGTGGCATAGAGCTGATTGAGAGATTCACTCCTTTTTTGCAGTTCTGTCCTGCCAGACTAACTGCCTCTTCCCCCAGCCCCTGTGGTTTCCTGCAGACTGGATGTTCCAGAAAACAGCATCGGACATCTGCAACTCGCTGTCCACGTGGCTTTGCATGTGCTTTTACGTGTCTCCCTACACGTCTGTGTGCCAGTTCTCACAGCCCTTGAGTTTTCAGATTGTGTATTTAAGTTGAAAGCTCTGGTACTGTTGTACAAGTCTGACAGCTGGAGAGCAATTTCTCACCTTCAGAATTTGATTATGCCTTCAACCCAGCAGAGGGGCACCTATCCGACTATTCGCCTGCCCCTTAGCGCAGACAGGCTAAACGCTAACAATGCTTCACTGGCTACACTGTATCTACCTTGCAGGGTGCTTGCTTTGTTTTCCATATTTATTGTTCTCTATATGTGTATATGCGCAGTAATTGTGCCTTACGCAGACCACCTTGTGGTTTTTATAGTGTGCGCTTAGCGCTGGATTTGTATTGCCTTGCATTGAAAGTGTCGATGGAATAAATAAATTTCAAAAGTGAAAGTAAATTAAATTCACTTCTGGGGATGAAGCAGGAAGTGGGAGCCATGCGGGGCCCTTAAAGCTTGCCGGTAAACATGCGAAATAGACGGGGGGGGTTTCTGTCCCACAGCATCGACGGGCTGGCGCCTCGCTGCCCCGGTGCAGCATGCGGCTAAACAAATGAAATGCACAAGTCATGCTTTGCCAAATGCGTCCCACTCAAAAACAGCTTAACGTCCCATTCAAGTGCACAAAATCACTGCGCCTGCCCCCCCCCACGCCTCACACACACACACACACACACACACACTTCTCCAATGTATCAGACACGCATGTCACAAAGACTCTCCAAGCTGAATGAAAATGCGCTTTATGGAGCCAGGGGTCCACCAGGAATGCTTTCTTTTGGGCAATTTTGCTTTGAATTACAATCAATGAGGAAAATTACAACAACCACATTTGGGGGAAAAAATATTGGAAACTTACAATATGGTAAAAAAAGGAAGATAAACAACTGGGAATTCTGGGAATTTTGTGAGTGAAGTGCCATAGAAAGCCCCCCGTGGCTGGACCTGTGGGCCACATTGGAGGGGTAATTAAACAGCCCAGCATCACAGACCCCCTCTTGCACATGGGGGTAGGGAGTGGGGGTAGTGTCAGGTGCTGATTCCCACACAAACAGGCAAATTGGACTGGGGTGGGGTGGGGGGTTGGTTTGCTGTTGTGTATAATTGCATTGGTCCAATCTGCTTTTACCCCCCCCCCCCCCCAAAATGACTGAGAGATGGCTTAGGCTCCCCATCAACAGCCCAGGCCAGTGACATTTCATCTGGGCCCTAAGAACAAGTCACAGAACCACGGGTCCGTTAACAATGACGCACTGGGCCCATAAATCCTCACACCGCATCATTCCACTGACACATGTTTGGTATTTTACTGTCATTATTACCCCCACACCCCACTCCCCCCCCACAACCCCCCAACATATAATCTGCCCAGTGCTCCTTACAAACTGCTGAAAGCAAGGATCACAAAAAGCCCTGCAGCTCATTTCCAGAATATTCTTGGAATGGCCGGGACCCAGGACTCAGGCTCCCTAAAAAGAAAATGCCTTTTAAATCTTGCCTTTAAATTAAATTTGCGCCCAGACTCTCGACACTGCATGAGAAGTCTTTGTACTTAGTGTGACACTAAATGCATTCTTGGTCGTCCGCACAGACTGTCTCCTGTGCTGTCAATAGCACCGGTTTGATGTAGTGTTCATGCACAGGAACAATCTTGTTTTCCCCACTGCACGCGCACCGCTGACAGAATACATGATGGCGTCTCACGGCACCCTGCCGCTCGCCCCGTTCCCAGGCTCTGGGGGACAGCCTCTCATCGGATACTATTTATCCAGGAATTTACTTTCCCACGGAATGGATGGTGCATGTTTATCAGTTTATCAACGGCGATAATCCATTGGTAGATGAGAATGTCTCCCGTCACCATGCACGCTGACGTGGAGACCCATTGATGAAAGAAACCAGAAGACCATCAACTCTGCTGTATGGTCCAGTGTCAGGACATGTGAAGCCAGTGACTTCAGGTTGGTAATTAGGTAGTTACGACCTCCAGGTGTAATCGCTTGTAGATTCTCTCTGCTTTGCTGGGTGGTCGTGTCTGTGGGTGTGATCATTGTGTTCCTGGTTCCGCCCACTATTACGTCCTAGATGTCTCCTTCCTGATTGGTTGATTCACGTTTCATCATTTCCTTTGAAAGGTCTTTCCAGACAGTAGAAAAGGCCCATTCCTTTGATTTCGTCTTGCTTCTCTGAGTGTTATTCTGCTTGACGTGGTACTGTTTGATGCTCGGTCTTGCTTAGCCCTCTTTGGATTTGGTTGCTTTAGCTTCTTTTTACAGGCGTGTATATTTGCTTGTATATATTTGCAAATATTGTGTCCATTGTGAGTAGCTGTGAAAGTAGGGACTGTGACGCCATTTTCTTTTGACTCACTTTCGTGCTGTTTTTGGTTAGCTGGGGAGTTTTTTTTTTTTATTATTATTTCCATGTTTCTTTAAATGTAAAGAAGACGCTTCCTAGTTCAGGGCATTTTGCTTGTTATTTTGACCCATCCAGCTCATTAAGCTGATTCATCTACTAGTAAATTACTGAGACAAACTGAGCAGTAGTCCCACTCCACTGTGGGAGGGGGGGGGGGTCAAGTGAGTGAGATTATCCCAATTCATTCATCCCTCCTGTCTCCTGTGTTTCAACGTGTGAGTTGTTTGTTGCGTTTTTTTTCCTTCATTGTTTTCACAAAGGAATAAGGAACCTCCTTGTTTACCTAGTGGCTTCATGTTGTCCTATAATTATCGTGTCATTACTAAGGGGTGGTGCCGTACGCTGGGGACAGGAGTATCCTCATAAGACACCTTGCTGGATGGACGTTCCACATACGTTCCATGTTTTAAAGGTCAATGAGCTGCAGGGGCATTCGCTGGGTTTTATCGCTGGCTGGTGCACCAAGGCCGACCATGGGTTAGTTTAGCCCGAAAGGTTGCCTTGTGAGCTCCCCCCAAAAGCTAACATCTGTCACCCCCCCACCAGAGAGACCGCACCTTAACCCTCTGGGGTCTAGGGGTAGGAAACACACTCACTGACTGGGGCATGGTCACACATTTTATTCAATATCATAAATGTAATTCATGGCAAATAAATTATTTCTTATATACTTGTTTTGCCATTAAACTCATCTTAATCTTACGTAATCTTAATCTTAGTGTACTTTGTAAATATGTCAGATTTATGTGAAGTTTGTAATTTGACATCAAAGTATAGACATTGCA
>JAUMHC010000043.1:2187662-2197822 GCA_032359785.1 Heteromormyrus szaboi | reverse complement strand
TCATCCCGTGACGTTTTGTAATTGTGAGCAAAGTGTGAATGGAAGTATAGTGCAAAACTTCAAAGCTCCAGTTTAACTGCTGGCCCCAAAGTATACTTAATTTGACAAAGTATGTGCAATAAATCACACACTCATTTTAAAATAACTGGTCCATTTATATTCACGTATTAAAAACCGGGACATTGCTCCTTGCGAGTCTGATGTGGAATTCACCGTAGTCCTGGGATAAGGAGGAGTATAATGACTTTCAGATAGCTGTACTTTCCAAAAGAGTCATATATCTTACTTTAACAAGCACCAATCAACATATTTCTGTATGCCCTCATATTTCTTTATTTCAGCTCACTGCTGAGAAGAATAGGGCCAGGATTCAATCCGCCTGAAAATGGATATTAAAGTTAGAACTGTATTCAGTCGTTAAATTAAGGCACCTCCGTTCGACGAGCACTCGCCGAGGTAAGTCTGGGGGTTACGGCAGATACGGTCACCCTACACGCAACAGACTCATTATGTAGGTCCCCACCAGGAATCTTCCAGCTAACAGTTAAAGCCTTTGACGACCTCAAGCATGTGACCTCATGGAGATCTTAACAGAACTTCCGACCCCCCTCCCCAAGGGCCGAGAGAATGGTTGCCAAGCCTGATTGGACAGCATTCCCCCAATCAATCGTGGGTGGAATGTCAGTCCAACACAATATTGCACATATATGCACCTCTTGCATGTCCCTGTATATCTGTCCATGCATGTTCACGTGTTTGGTTGGCCAGGTGAGGTCTGCCTCATCTCCATTAATCATCCCGTGACGTTTTGTAATTGTGAGCAAAGTGTGAATGGAAGTATAGTGCAAAACTTCAAAGCTCCAGTTTAACAGCTGGCCCCAAATGAATCGTGGGTATTTCAGAGACACCAATTACCCTGATAGCATATCTGTCAACTATGAGAAGGAACTGAAACAATTTCATGAGAATGATTCAAGATTCGAACCCCCAACCCTGGAGGTGAGAGGCACCAGAGTTACCTACTTAGCTACAAAAACAGGAATAATTATTCTGGCAATTATGTAGCTAATTATCAGGTTATTTTACATTGCAGCTAAGGTTTGCTTATGCTGATTATGTCAGGGAGTGGTATGATAATTAGCGTGATCATAATAATTATTATCGGTATTTTTTGGCAAAGCTGATTGCATTTAAAAGCAATGAACTTTCATTTGCTTTTTACTGAGACTTTTTTGGTGTAAAGCTCTTCATGCCGCCTTTACAACATCACAACCAAAGGCGGCAATACAAATTCCACGCGAATGTGAAGTACTCGGCATGATAAACCTGCTTCTGAGTCTATAAAAAACAGGAAATTTAGCACCATTCTGCCCGTGTCTATAGTCAGTCACCTGCTAAATCTGCGTTCTTTAACACGTATTTCACACTTTGCGGACATCAGTGCACCGTGTAATGCCGAACACCCCCGCAATATCCTTCTGTAAGCCGTAGCACGCCGAGTTCCGGTCCTAGCGCTCGGTGCTACCCATTTCTACCCATAACAAGGTATGGAGCAGTCGGCTCTGGATTAAACCTGTGCGCAAATGGGAATTGGAGCCGATTTTAGAAAAACCACCATGAATCCGGTTTTTCTCGAACTGAATCCCAGCCTAGGGCAAGAAGTCGTTAGCGCGTTTGCCTCTACTGAGTACTGATCCATTTTTAAACCGATCAGCGACTGTAAAAATGCATGCCGGTTTGGCGCACTCCGTGCACACGGGAAGCAATCTACAAACGGCGTCAAGACGGACGTGATCCGAGGTTAATAGGCATCGCGGAAGGAGCGCTGGCGATCTCATATGCTGCCGGGGGGACCGTGGCGCCCCGCATCAGGCTGGCCTCTCTCTGCCATATTCTCAGCGCAATGAAAATACTTTTTGGTGACGAGAAAATAAAAATAGCATAACGTTATCGCAGCGGCTTCCATGGGCGATCCGTTTTGCGGCGGTGTCAGGCTGCTGGAGATGAAGCAGGTGCCTGAGATCACGATGAGATTCTCCACAGGCGTCCGGGAGGCCCGGGCCAACGCTGCGTTAAGCACACGGGGGAATGCATGAAATATTAAAGGATCTGTGTGAAAAATAGCGGCTTCGGCTCCCTCTTTGCACCCCAAATGTGTTTATTAATTTATGTTTTAAATCATAAGACTTTCATTTGGTGTGAGCAGTGCCAGGCAATAAGCGCGGTTTAAAAATTTAATGCATAAACAATATTTTTCTATTGAAATGTAACATGGCTCTTTGAACAATCCACCACTGGCAATAAATCAAAAACTGGCGAAAATTACATTTTGTATTTAACAGAATATGAACTCGGCCCTAATAAATGATATCTTCCTTTTATTTAATTGGCGTCAGCTAAGATCTAGCAGATTGCTAATAAAATTCAGGATTTCCATATTTAATGATGCATGCTTTTCATGGTGAATTTTACATTGGGAAATGTTGTCTTTAATGAACCTTAGAGAGCTGTCTAATAGGCGTCTCTTTTAACAAATGTAACTTCTCTCATTCTAAAGGTCTTTTGGTCAAATTTGCTGATTTAGACATATTTGCCCAATTAGTCTCTGCGGTTAGCAGAGGACTGGTGAGTGGCTTGTTCACAGAGTCCATTTGTGAGTTTATTTTCACATTGTGTGTTTGTAATGCTCATATGGAACCCTAATCTCCACTCTAATGTTCTTCCAATAAGAATCTTTTAGTGTCGCTTTTAAAATGCACATAAAATGGAAGAAGCCATTAAACGTTTATTGTTTTTTTTTTCTCTTCGGTATTGTGTTTTATATATATCACATATTCACAAACATATTAAAAATTATGAATTTATTTAAATATATGTACATATAAACGAATAAAGTCATGTCCTTCTATGAGAATTCACAGCACATTTCAATAACAGTGCTACCTTTTCCCGGCATATATAAACAAGGCCGCTTCTCCCTCCTCTGGGAAAAATCTCAGTGTGGCTGTTTTCCCAAGAGGTTCTCAGAGAAACGGGGAATCATGACTGTCAGCTTCTATCTCACATCAGTAGCCAATGACTTTCCGGTACAGACGCTCAGGTAACGAGACTTAGGAACGGCTGACATTTCGGCTAATTGTACTAGACCCTCTGGCTTCTCCCTAACCCTCCGACCGGGTTTGGTAGAGTTTCCGTCTCTGCAGTCGCGCCTTGAAACCCGAACGGCACCCTACCTGAGCTTACAGACTTCTCAGGGCCGTAGCACAGTCAAATAAATGAATCGGACCTTTATGAAATTGCTGGTAAAAGTATGAAATAATACCATAGAGGATGAAGACGAATGATTGTCAATATAAAGCAAAATGAATCCTATTATTATGACAATTCAAACCTGATCATTTCTTTAAAAGGAGAATTACCTTTATAATATAAAAAACGTGGTCTAGTTCCCATTTACTTAGAGTGCAGCATGTAAACGATCTGTGTGGATTTATATTGCATATAATGGAAACAAAAACCACCCCCGTGGGAAAAACAAAAATATATCTATGGGGGGAGGGGCTGTCTGGGATGATCAGGGGGCTGCTTTTGTCGGTATCGATTGTTCTACCTGCCCCCAGTGTGGGTGTGCACATTAGTGTGGTCTCTTTTGTTACCGTAGCTACCTGGAAGAATTATGTCAAAGCTAGTGTGGCTTCGGCTTTTGAACGACTCCAAACAGAATGCGCCATTATTCTGTGGTACCGGGTCAGGAACAGAGGATATATCCCGCAGGAAAATGGTGAACACAAGCTTCGGGGCCAGCGCTTTGGTGAGCCGGCTTTCTGTTATGTTTGTATAAAAGGGACCAGTTCGGGGTGGACGCCCCCCCATCCATCATAATCATAAATATTCCCTCCTTATCTGTCCTCCAGGAGACCCGTTCCCGCCAAAAACCGGAGCAGGGCTCGGCTGGGGATGAGAAGCGTGTGGAGAACTGCCCAGTCATCGGCGCTCTTTATCAGGGACAGAACCGGGCTTTGGCAGCTGAAACTGCAGCTCACGGCTGCCTGCCACGAAAACTGTGCGAAAAACGTGGCGAGAATTGATGGCGCTGAAACCGATGTATTCCGCGTCTTTTTGCCAAGATGGGACACGTGTAATTCCAGCTTCTCTCTCCTCCCGTTTGAATGCATTGCGGTATTTACTCGCCCGGCCCCCCCATGACGTTGTCTCCGTGGTATTTCTGTTACAGTAGCGTATACGTTCGGTGGGGAACAAGCGCTCCCGTAATCGTCAGGTACAGGAGGCGGCTAATGCACTTCCTGGCTTTTTGACTCATCTGAGCCTTGTGGGCTAAGGAAGGTCACTGGGGGGGGGGGTCTCTTTTCCAAGGTTATTGGATTTCATGGCCATTTGAAATTCCGCCTTTTAGCATGAAGACTCCTGCACTCTTTCTTCATGAATGCTACGGCGCCGAGTACCAGAGCTGCGGTGTTTTGGTTAAAGGTCAAGTTCCGGCATTACGGGGTCGTCATTCTGCTGTGTTTTACAGTTTCCTTGTTCTTGTCTCCAGTTTACCCTTTATCTCTCATCGCACTGGTATTTCTAAGAGCTACCGGGCTGCTCTGTGGCTCAGTGGCTCCAGGCACTGTGCCCGCGATCAGAAGGTCACCAGTTCCAATCCCATGATCAATAGAGCGGTTTAACCACCAGGCCCTTAAGCGAGGACCTTAACCCCCAGTCGCTCCATGGACTGTCTGACCCTTCTGTCTTAAAAGTCTACATTGTTTTGGATATAAATCTGATGTAATGTTCTTAATATAGTTTGTGAGTTCGATGCAGAACAGCACGGTGCCACAGTCAGGCATTCTGTATTTTGTCAGTTCACTTGCAGGTTAGTGGGTTCCTTCCTGTGGCTCCAAAACCCAGACTGACTATGACCCTGTGCTGGAGGTTCGTCATCAGAAAGTCGTCGGTTCACATCCCAAGCTCAGCTGAGCAAGGTCCCTGTCCCCAGTCCCTCTACGGACTGTCCGACTCCGCTTTCTCAAGTGTACCTCGCTGTGGATAAGTTTGTTAAATGCAAAAGTTTACTAGTCACCCATTTCCTTACATGCATATAAGTCATTTTTCGTAAAATAGGAAAGTAGGCATGTTAACAAGTTTAGTGAATATATCCGAAGATATATTAAGTATCTCCGAAGCAGGGAGGCCCAGCACGATGACCGAAAGGGATTTTATAATACGATTATTAACAGCTAAGGGGAGAAAAATATATGTTCAGGAAAATATATAGTGAAGAGTGACCAAGCTACTCAGCTCCTAAGTGATTTTAAGCCAGGGTGCTAACTGAGGAGGTAAAATATTCATCTTGTGGATAAGGAGATGCAGTGAGCATGCGACAGAGGATGGCACTGCAAGGTCTGCCCTGCCACTGCAGGGTCCGCCTCGCCACTGCACCTTTCTGGGGTATCTGGTTCTGGACAAAAAGACACAAGGACATTGATTCTGAGTGTGTGAGACCGGCAGTCCCAGGAGGTGGAGCAGACTGCAGTAAACACGTTTTCTATGAAAAATTCATACGTGTGACATGTATAACAGAAAAGGCGAAGCGCTGACGTGAAATAGCGATAACACTTTACGTAAGTATGCAAAGTGCCCAGGCAGCATTCGCACCGCGCTGATGGAAAGTCACACGTTTCCCGGTAATTTAACCTCGATTAGATGATTCTCCTGAGTCGGCGAATCCACAGTCACCGATGTCCCGGCTCATTACCAGAGTCCCTGCGTCTCTTTCCAGTTATACGTCTGTGGAGCACAACGTTCCCTTTGGAAGGCAAAGCCATTGTGACGCGTGAGGATGTCCATCTGCCCAGAGCTCTTCAGTGCTAACACAGTTGACTTGCTTAGACACGTCCAGTGGCCTGTCCGTAGAATTCTGCTCAGCTCTTCCGACTGATTATTTTTTCTTTGGGCTTTGCTCCTGTTGGTATATTCTTTTGTTTTTTGACAGTTAGGATAATATTAATTACTTTGGCCTTCCTTGGCTGGTTTAATTCTTAGCTTTGGTCCACCAAGCGAATGGTTTGAGGTCACTGGAGTACTCTAAGGGGGCCCACCATAACTGACAGCATCAAGAAAAGATGTAATGATCTCAATTTGCCCCGAGGGTTTCATAACGTGTATCTGTCTATAACCTGATCACTACCCTGCCTTTGTCTCCATCCCAATAAAACTGCAGGTGATGGAACTGGAAATTTGGTAGGAATGAAACAAAACTAAATGACTCATTTAACAAAATCCTAAACACAGCATACCAGACACCTAAAATCTCAAGAATCCTCTAGGCTGACCCTAGTTAACCCTAACAAGCTAATTAGTCCATTCAGGGTCACCTGGGTTTCATTATCTTGAGGCATGTGTGGGCACGGTACTGGTGATCAATCGCCATGGCAACGTGGGAGCACACCCAACCCTTCCCAAAGCCATTACCGTACTGCCTGACACGGACTCCGTCTCGTGTGCTGCTCTTACAGATGCAAACACTAGGTTGATCATTCCATAACACGTCGCGGTTGTGGCTGGTCCCCAAATTCCTCTGGTCTCTCCTCTGCATTCTCGGGTGACTTTTATCACCCTCCTGAACTCCAGGGTGCTCAGGTTGCCTTCAGCAGCTGTGAGGGAGGAATATTCAGCCATCCAAAGAAATGACTGCAGCTTGATTCTTTAGGATAATCCACAATTTAGGATCAGCACAGATCCATGCTGATCCCAGCAGTTCAGTTACATACGAGTGATTTGGTCGCATTTGTCAGAAGGCTCACGCTGCCTTCCGCGCGATCAGTGCCGTCCTGTCACGGGCCGTCTGTGCGTGACAGGTCACTCCCGCTGATTCAGCCAGGTCCTCACACCCCTGAACACAGCCGGAGAACAACCTCCGTGCTTCACGTCGTGCGAGGGGTAGATCGCTGATGATTGCCGAGGCAGGTCTTATGTCAAACGTGGATATGAATGCTTGTCATCTAACACCCGTTTGCCGATCCGATATCAGGCAAGCGGCCTGTGATAAGACGTGATCATGTGACTGTCAGGCAGCTCTTACAGCGACTTGTGTTTTATAATAAACAGCAGCTGTGTGTGACAGCCATCCAAATGCGTTTCTCCGTGTGAATGTTTGTTATAACCTTCAGCAAGGAATTCCAGGACGCAGTGTTCATGAAAGCAAAAAGTTTATTCATGTTTGAAACTACATATAACTACCACAAGGAAGACTTTTCAGTCCAGGGTGTAGTCTGGTTAAAAAGTAACACGAAACATTTTTAATACATTAGAATCACTGCCACAAATAATCTTTCCATGACTTTATCAGTTTTAGAATCACATACAATACAAAAAAAAGCAAAATTGGACCCTGTCAGACAGAGCTTGAATGTACATTTCTGAATACTGAAAACTCTATGCATTACAGCTGTTTTTTGTTACGTTTTTTTCTTATTTTTTGCATGAATTAGTAACAAGATGAGCAACATTCAAAATGTTTGTCCGTATGTACAACAGTTTAACTGTTTGGTGTTAATTCGTGGGCCCCACTCACCCCTCCCCCAGCCACAAATACTCTTCATCATCATCATCATCATCATCATAATCATTATTTTTTAATATTTTTTTAAAAGTTGCAAGAAAGCAACTTAGTTTTCTTAAAAGATTAAAATATACATTAGATTACAGGAAGGGAAAGGAGGAGTTTATTACAAGATGCAGTCAAATAAACTAAATAAAATACAAAGTAAGAATTCCCAAAAAAACCGACATGGTAGTGATATTGTTCAGAGGGAGTAAGTGAGCACTCTAAGCTATAGAACACGCTGGAATTCTATTGGTTTCTATGAGTTTGCATGAGGTAATAAAGCTGTGTTTTGATTGGTGGAATGGATAAATACTCTTACGCTACATTATTTACAATATGTGGGGATGTTTTACGTGGCCGGTGTTGCCAGCAGGCAAAAAGTACCACATGGACTGGCGTTAGAAACGCAACTGTTTCCAGACATGGCCTCAAAGACATATAATGTTTAATATATTCACTTTATTATTTTTTTTTTGTTAAACCGTGTCCAATTTAGAGTGTTTTTCCGACAATGAAATGCATGTATGTTTCATTCAGTGCCACTGCAAAGGGTCCGTAATGCATCAGAAACTGGTGGGTGTGAGCTAATACAAATAAAAAAAGAGGACCCCCCCTCCAAGCTGGCAGTAAATGTGATATTAGCCCTGTTAAACATGTGAATTAGCACACTATGGTCAGAAGCTGGGCTGTGAGCGCTGCTGTCTTATAACGCGGGCCGGGGAACAAAGAATGATGGAAATGGACCTCAAAAAAGAAACAACAACCAACATGTAGGTAACAGGTCTACCAGCTCTTCTGTCTGTTTGTCGTCCCGTTCCTGTAGTAATCGCACAGACGTGATCCAGAAGGTGGTGCCTGTGGCCGTCCATTTGCCCATCTTCAGGAAGGGTGGGGCGTGTTTGGATGCGGGTGTCCTTCTCGGTGGGTGTAAAAGGGGCCACTGGAAAGCCAAGCAACAGCCTGGCCAAGGAGGGAGGTAATGGAGCTGGTCCTGGGGGCTTTCCAGGCTGCAGAAGAAATTTCCGGAACAGAGACTCCACTGGGTGTTGGCCTCCTTAACCCATTCTTCATGAAAATAAACGTCAGGAGAAAACACGCCTGACAATGTTCTGCTTTATATTATTTACATATATATACTGTATATATGTATGTTTGAGAAGCTGTCCTGGACGATGGAGGATGACTCCACCGTGAGAAGGTGAAGGCCTTGCCCATGAACAAGAAATCCTGCATGATGGTTGCTGTTTGTTGTCTGCATGTCTTGAGGGGGGTGGCGGGCGGGGGAACGGCGATGACAACAGAAAAAAAGGTGAGCAACGCCGCAAATGATTGGCTCCCGCCGAGTTTGTCCTGCCTCTCTGGTTGGCCAGTCAGTGCTAGTCGGGGCTCTACAGCATAGGGATGGGGAGCGTCAGTGGGGAGATCAATTCGAGGTATCCGAGTGGACGCTCCCCGGCCCTTCTGTGGGAGAAATCACGGAGGACGGAGTGCCCTCATCCTGCCACCCTCCATTAGCCTGGCATGGGGAAGAGAAAGACACACAAGGGTTAATTACTGCAGGTGTGCCAGGAATTAAGAAACCGTGGCTATAAGAGAAAGGTTCCGCGTAGCCTGGGTTAACTGCTGCTACGCACGGGACAAACTGGTGTTTGTGGAGGTCAGAGAGAGCCGTGCGAGGCTACACAGTGGTTCAGTCACCAACAAACAACCAAATGCCAAGGCCCCAAGAGGAACCGTGCTATTAAAACAAAGGTACATCCATATAAATGGGTTAGCCGCATGTGGGAAGCGATTAAACAAAAAATAAACAGATAACAGCACAAATGAGTAATAAATAAAACAATGATAATAAAAATCTAAATCCAAATGAAAGTCCAACAGACACCAAAAAAAAGAAGAAAAAAAAAGAAAACGTGGCTAAGGATGATCTTAAGTGGTTTCCCACACGCCTGTGTGTGAGATCATCCGTATATTAATAGTTTAAGAATAAATAATGGAAAGGTGAATTCCCCCTGATGCAGTATTTGCCAGCTCCTCTGAATTACACTCGCGTCGCCAATGAGAGACTCTCTGAAACAAATTTGCCTGATGTCCGGGCCGATGGAAGCGATTGCTGAATCAATGTCTAATCAGATTTCTGCCGTGGCAGACAGCTTGTCGCTACATATTTTTATGTCAGTCAAGAGGAGAGAAGGCGTGGGGGGGCCCCAGCCAGGGAGCACTGAGTGGATGTGACGGGCTGTGCCTTTCCCAGGGAGCGGGTATCAGCTGGGCCCGAGCCCCGGCCCCCCCCCCCCACACCTCGCCGACCTGGAAGGGCTGGCTCACCTTCTGCCCGCACCAAAGTAAAAGGTTAGCATATGCTAATTTATTTATGGTACGGCTCTCTATGGAAACAATCGGTCTGCGTTAACGGGGGGTGGGGGGGGCACTCGGGCAGGTATTTATGCTACTGCTCCCTATGGAAACAACTGGTCTGTGTTAACGGGGGGTGGGGGGGGCACTCGGGCAGGTATTTATGGTACGGCTCGCTATGGAGGCAATCAGTCTG
>JAUMHC010000043.1:2016111-2035361 GCA_032359785.1 Heteromormyrus szaboi | reverse complement strand
TGTACTGAACCTGAACCTGAGTGATGTACTGAACCTGAGTGATGTACTGAACCTGAACCTGAGTGATGTACTGAACCTGAGTGATGTACTGAACCTGAACCTGAGTGATGTACTGAATCTGAGTGATGTACTAAACCTGAACCTGAGTGTTGTACTGAACCTGAATGATGTACTGAACCTGAGTGATGTACTGAATCTGAACCTGAGTGTTGTACTGAACCTGAATGATGTACTGAACCTGAGTGATGTACTGAACCTGAACCTGAGTGATGTACTGAACCTGAATGATGTACTGAACCTGAACCTGAGTGATGTACTGAACCTGAGTGATGTACTGAACCTGAACCTGAGTGATGTACTGAACCAGAGTGATGTACTGAACCTGAACCTGAGTTTCTCCAGCTGCAAAAATTACAAGAAAATGCTGGGATGGAATCATTACAGTAAGATAGCAAACAGGATGCTGGAGATCAAGAGGAGAAGGAGGGCAGATCCTCATGTGGAGCTGTCAGGACGTTTAGGCGACTGGCGCCGGCAGCGAGCCCGTCGCTCTCGATCCCACACCGTCCGCATCACTGCGAATATCCCAGAACAGGGATCTTCCTTCAGCTCTGTCACAAAGCCAGAAGCTACCCCTTTATCATTGGAAATAAAGCTTTAAAAGTAAATAGATGCACATGCGAGACTATTCCAGTCACAGAACAGAGGCAATCTTTGCTTTTCTCTTTAATTTTCCTTCATTCTGCCTATTTTTTATGTGTTTGTTCCTGTCAGGGGACTTGGGTACATTGTCTGCTGAAAGCAATATAGTTCTCCCAAGACAAACTGTTACAAAATAAAGAAGAAACGACCAGACATCTGAAGTCGGGCTTTTCATACGCACACAGCCCAACCAACCTCACAGAGATCTAAACGCCATTTGTTTCAATCAGTCATGAAAAATGCTGGATAATGAATTTATACTGTAAACGCTCTAAATGCAGGACCTCTTTTTTCCCTTTTTTTCAAAAAAGTCATTGTCACTTAGTTCATGCTTATTTCAACGTGATTTCTTTTCCCGCAGGCAGACAGAGACCTGACTGGACAGCCCCAGAAGCTTTGACTTATATTCAATAATAATAACAGCATCAGTAAGGTCTCCACTCTTGTACTCACTGCCACACGTCCGGCCTTCTGTACTGGCTTCTCGCACCGACATATTGATGAATGACAGTCTGCCTGCCGTTTGATTTGAAATGTCGTTTATTTGATGCAACGCACCTCAATTTGAATTATTGGCATTTTCTCCATTGCCCAAGGCCTGCAGTAAGACGTGCGTGTGTGCCGGAATATTTGGACAAGATACACACTTCAGAGGTTGCTAGGAGGCACTCATTCGTACTACTGGCCTCCGACCAGTAGGTGTCGATGATGCTAAGTGGGAGGAAAAGCTTCTTTGATTACGGCCTCTTCCTTTGATGGGAGAATGTAGAGTACTGCCTTTGCTAAAATGTCATCTCCCATTTTCCTGTTCCATCAGCATGTTTATTAAGAACGTAGAGTGCAAATTTCAGAAATGGTACGTGCAGTTAAGAAGGACTTGATATTAACACTGACATTTCGCTGAAGCCCTAGATAATGTAAAAGGAGCGTGATCAGCGTGTGTTAAGTGTATTCGGGCTGCTCCTCAACCTGACCTTGGTACCACCACGTTTCAAAGAGTCCCTGAGCACCAGCACAGTGAACAGGGGGCCAAGACAAAGTGTTTAAAATCTCCCATCCTCGTTCCTCGCATCCCGAGAAAAAGAATGAAGATCAAGGGATGTTTTAAAGATAAAAAAAATAACAGACGAACGAGGGAGAGAATAGAAGTTGAATATATATTTCAGACAATAAGAAAAAGATGAAGCATCGGGGAAAGATTCTATTACAGCTGAGACAGTTACAAACACACTTCTGTGCGGAGTAGCCTTTGCTGAAAAGATTGATGCAATAAGGGCTGACCTTGGCTTGGCGGTGGAGTCGGTGATGTATGTATGAGCATCTCCCTGCTAAATGGACCCAGATTTGTAGCACTAATATACATGGAAGCCCAGTACTGAATTTGCCATGGCAATAAATCAGCAGCCACTTTGGGTGTCATTTCTGGTTTATACTGTACTATTGTTCTATCGCTTTAATTCATGTCACCATCATGGGTTCATCTGGAACGGTTTTATATAATTTTCCACCAAAGATACCTGACAAATCGGATCAAGAGAGGCAGCGGCGTTAACAGAGCTCGGTGACCGGATCGCATCACGGCAACGCCGTCCGTCCTCAGAGCAGGCTGCTAGTATACACTGTTTGTCCAGGCTCCACGCTAACGCCAAGCCACAGGCAGAACCAGAACCAGAACCTGCCCGGGCCAGAGCTCCTGTCGCCTTTCAGTGGACAGATGTCCCAGATCATAACGTCCACATCTCCTATACATACCCCCTCCGCATATTAAAAAAGAAATCCTTATCTTTCTTGTTAAATGTTTATCGGCATGTATCCAGATTCTTCTGGTTCAGATTTACACTGTATGGCCTCACCAGTCTTCCTGTGTGTACCTCCACGCTCGTTATGTACCTGAGTACTTGTACCCTATATGGTATATTCTTTTTCGAGCACAGCCACATTCAAGGCTGTTTAAAGTGACATCTTCGCTTAACTGACACACGACGGACGGATACCTAACGTCTGATCCCTAACTGACAGCCATAGCTGTAATTCCATCCCAAGGGGGGGGGGGGGGGGCGCTGTTCCGTGATCATCCATCAGCAAGCGGGCAGCCCACGCCAAGCCGGTCTCACCTGGATTTTGGTGTGTGGCCATTCTGCAAATTATGCTTGCCACCATAAAATGATGACGTGTACAGCACGCATGTACATCTTACATGACTTATGTATAAAACAAAATATTCACTTTTTGTTTTATAGACAAATACTCAGATAGAGAGACTGCGTTCTCACGTTTGCGCCTGCCCTCCTGCAGAGGGCGCTCTCGCCCAGGTTGCAGACGTGACTCCTGGTTATTAAATAAGGGCATACTTGAGTGGCCCGGTGGTACAATTTAATATTCCTACTCCAGGACTAATGATGGAGGGAAAGCGTCTTCCTCCGCCTGGCTGTTTTGATTCGCTGGAATCTGCGCTGTCGTTGTTCATGCGTCTCTGCTACGGGGGAGGGGTATGAGGTATGGGCGGTCGGGGCGGGGGGCAGAAACAAGGTTAGTCTTACACTTTGATACATGCTTCCTATTTTAATTCATTCAATTTAGCTACAGGTGAAGGATGCGGCTGGATATGGGAGCGAACATGTGTGCTCTGTGTTATCTCTGCCTTCGCCACATCCCTCTCTCCGTCCTGACAGCCGCCACTTAAAGAGCCGTGTGCCCCCCCCCTCCACTGGGGTGGAAACACAAGCCTTATTTTTTCTTTTAACATCCATACCAGCCTTTATTTTGTCCGTTTGCTCACGTCCTTTTTGTTCACTTTTTGGTAGGTTTGTTCTGCTCAATGTAAAGCTGCTTCCTGCACCGGTTATCCATGGATAATCAGCAAAGCTGGGACCAGCATATGATGGAGGCACCGCTTCTGCATAATCGCTGTCCTCGAACCGACCGCTGTCACATGTTTGTGCTTCTGTTGTGGTGACCAGACACAGGCACCTTGACGCGTCTCCTGACAGCCTGGTGCTGACTGAGCTTCCCCCAGACAGGAAGTGAACGTCGGCCCGAAACGTCGGTCCACAGGCTCTTGACACCCACCTGCGGGGGTCATAAAAGTCCGCTCTCCCCCAATGGGCTGTGTGACTGTGCTGCCATATAAATTTCCATCTATTGCATGTTTCATATGAGATGGGTGTGACCATATGTCCATGTGAGCCTGAGAGAGCCTCAAACCCGAGCTCTACCATCATATGTAATGTAATGACACCCAACACCATTTAAATCTCTGGCTAATCACCAGCCGTCCTCATTCACAGGTAAAAGGTCATCTCCGTTTGTGCCGTGAAACTGGAGCCCATTCGGAACCACGCTGTCAAACGGGAGCGGCCATCGTTTTTTTTGGGCGTCACATGCGCCTTGATTTCTGCAAACTATTTCCATTCTTAGTCCCCACTTCGTGCATCTGAGCTAAGATCACATGGACCTGAGTGTGGCTGCCCCCCCCACCCCTGCTGTACCATGTGACTGAAGCTAATCACAGAGCCAGAGCAGAATTCCTGATCCAGGAAAACCATTTCGATCGGTGCTGACCTTCTCTGTGCCGTGACCTTGTGGAGAAGAGCTCAGAGCAGGAGGTCTCGTGTTTACTTGTGGACAGAGCAGATGGGAGACGTGTGTGTGTGTGTGTGGGGGGGGGGGGGGGTCTTCATATAAGGCCGTATTGTTCTCGAAAAATCTACACAACACGTGTGATTCTCCCAAACAATCCGTCAGCTGCTATTTTTTACCCTTAGCCCCCCCATTTTACACCATTCCCGGACTCAAAAGCTCTGATCTACCCCTGCTGTCACCAGCAGGATGTGAAACAGGTGCATCTACTGGTTTTAAGAGGGGGGGGGGTCCTACTTCTTTTTTTTTGCTTGCTCACTGCACGCAGAATGGACGCTGTGAAAGAGTGAAATATAACGGCTGACACCCAGGGCACAAAGGGGGCCTTTGTCTCGCCGCCGCCGCCCCGGTGGAGAAGCCTAGAATTGTGGCGATGTCGCTCCCAGCCCAAAACCACGCAGCTCCGCAGCCACGATAAGTCTCCCTTTCACTGGCGAGCCGCTTCAATTCCGCCGCGCTGTGAAAGTTATTTAATCAGCCTTACAGTCTCCTATTCACAGCATATTACCCTATGATCTTTATCAGAGCGCTGATGTATGTATGAAGGCGGGGAGGGGGTGGGAATCAGAGGGCATGAATCAATGAATTATTAGGACTCGAGAATGGGAGCAGTAGATATGGATTTGCGAGGCCTATAATATGTTTGCTTTCGCCGTCTTATCTTGCCTGACAAAAGTATACCTTATCGGGGGCTTGCACAGAGCTGCACAAACAAAGAACAAACGCAGACCTTTCTCACCGGAAAAGAAAAACTCAAAACAAAAAGTTTTTATTTATTTTCGCTCTGTGGCATCCTGGCAAAACGGAAGGCACTGCTGGTTAAGGTGATCTGTGTGGGTGTGTTATTTGAACACTGTATGTTCACCTTTGTGTTAAAGCGGTTATTACACCATGTGACCAGTGCGGTAATAACGTAAATGTTTTGGACTAAAACATCAGGCAGTACAAATGTAAGAGTTAGTTTAACAGAGAGCTGCATGTTGTGTGTACATGCATGTCTGTGTCCCTCATATAAGACACAACAGCAGCCCCTACTGAGCCGGTCAGGCTACTGCATGCTCAGCAGCGCCCCAGCCGTGTCAGTGGTGTGAGCAGCCCTCATGCTGACCCCCGCCCTGTTTGTTTTTTGGAGGTGTCCCAGGACAGAGAAAGCCCCCACCCAGAATTACAGCATGACGTTGGACAAACAGGTTGGACTGCATGGAGTCATCGGTGCACATCACAATGACATTGTCCCCCGCCCCTCCCCCCCGCCCCGCATCCTCAGCGACGCTGTGACATTTCTATTCCGCTCAAGTTTAATCTCGGGCTTCTAAATAAGGCGGCAGCCTGCAGGGCCCATTGCGGCGGCGAGTGAGGACCTATTTTAATCACTGGGAATTAAATAACTGCACATTACAGCCACGCTGCATTTGACAGCGGCCCCCACCACTGGATTGCCTGCCCGCTCCTCCTTTCGACCCCCCAGAGTCAAATAAAGAGGAAGAAGGAAGCAAAGGGGGGGAGGGGGGGCTCGAGGTGGTGGTGTAAATAAACACAGCAATAGAAGTACAAAACATATCCAGCGAATCCTCACAGGCCGGAACACACCCCACGCAGCTCCTGTCCCGAAACAGCCGCGTTGCGTCAATTAAATTTAAATTCAATTCAATTTATTTCTTTGTTGCGTCTTTAACAACAGAGTCGCTTTACATGGATGTTTTTTTATACAGTAAACATCATCTTGTGTCCCCCCCCCCCCCAAATCACGGCCTTCACTTTAATTACATTTCCCTAGCATCCTGCCCACTGGTTCCGGGTTCGAGAAGTTCTGCTTGTCCTCCATTACCCCACCCCTTACCTACTAAATCCACACCCACCCCCCAGATACTGCCTGCTGGAAATGCAAAATGGGAGTGCCTGTTGGCCCTTGCAGGCCATTCTACTCTCCCTCCCTCCCTCCCTGCCTCTCTCTCTCCCTCCCTCTCTCTCTCCCTCTTTCCATTTTTAATGATATGCATTGCTTCTTACAAACCAGATCTCCTCTAAGATCTCATTCCTTTGTTGCACTGGGGCCGAACACTATGTTAACCTAGTAATTGGCACTGGGCCTTCCCCATTATATGACTCGCTATCGAGCGGTTCTACATGACTAGTTAGAGAAGATGGCATGAAGATTAATGAAGGCCAGTCAGTACAGGAGGGGGTGACATTCCCCGCACTCGCACGGAGGAGATATCGCCCCCCTCCTTGGCCTTTCTTTTTGCCTTCGTTTTGTATTGCCGGCTTTAACCTGTGAACGCCGGAACCTTCCACTTGTGCCGCCCACCGCCGAGCCGAATGCAGGGGCCTCTGCTCTGGAATAGACTCTCCGGCAGGATCCGACGCAGCTGGCAGCAGAGCGAGGACCCCAGAAGTTCACTGACGTGTTCATTCATCGCCTGCCCCCCCTCGATCTGGGGGGGCCCTTCCCCATCCTTACCTCTCCCATTGCAGCTGAAACTCGCCTAATAATAATGAGACTAACGGCGAAATTCACAGCAGGGGGGGGCGGAAAGTCACCAAGCACATGCCATTATGCGCGTCAACAAAAATGTAGGGAGATTCCCCCCTCCCCGCTCCCTGCTGGCACAACCCGATTTGTCTGCATGCATCTTCAGCCACCTCGGTCAATCCATCTCGCTAAATTATTTCACGGAGCAGTGCAACGGCTGCAGTGCGGAGTAAATACAGGGCGTGGGGGGTGGGGGGTGGGGGCACTGTAATCAGGTAAATTAACTAAAGCTATCAAAAGATTGCAATAACACTCAGCAGGACTATAAAGCAAAGAGCCTGTCTGTGTGCTTACTGTGACACACTTCAAAGGGTCTTCTGATTTATCTGTGACATTGATCTGCACCAGGGGGTCTGGCCCCCCTCCACACGCCACTTCAGGGGGGTCTCTGTGACTTGTCCTCTCGTCTTCGATAAAACACTCAAAAATGAGCAGAATAAAATTAAAATGGTATGGATGAGAAAGACAAAAGTTTTTGTCAGGGGTTAAATGAAAACAACATAACATGATTCTGGTTATAGCCTCTCCCACCAACTCAGGACAGAATTGAGATTAAATGCATAGCATGTGAGGTTTTACAAAAATGACCCCCGTCTCACATCGCCCCCCAATCATCATTACACCCCCATCGACGTGCTTTGTTACTGTAATCAGCGACAAGAAAATGTAATTGTCATACTTAAAAGCTCGCAGCTTTTGATTTTGATCTGCACGCCTCACCCCAATATGTCTGCCTGCTCCTTTCCTGTGGAAGGGGAGGTGTCGGTTTTACGCGGATGAGCCTGGCCTGGAATGTCCTGCGTCCCCACAAAGTCCCTTTTCACCTGCCCTCTCAGATGACTTAGTGATGAATGGAAAGCGAGGTGCGTGAGGGGCTTGCAGCTCCCGCTATATAGAGGCCTAACCCTTTTAACAAATACGTTCCACGGTCCTATTAAAAAGGGGCCTTCATCCGTCCTGTCAAACGGCAGCCTAACAGGATTTTTTAGCTTAATTAATCTATCCAATTAAAAAAAAAAAAAAAAGCAGAAGGGCGGCACGCAGTAAGCTCGCAGTCGCCGCTCTTGGGGCCTGAGCGGGTATGACATTTACAAGGCTCCCTTCTCAGTTGCACAATGGCGTGATTGATGAGGTGCAGACACGATGATGGAAGCCAGCGCCATGACAAGGCACTCTTTAGCATCCTCTGATTTATTTATCGCCCGATTCCGTGGCTGGTGGGTGCCGCAGCAGGCTGGGGGGGGAGGGAGGCTAAAGCTGTTGACATATGTGGGGGGGGTTAAACAGGGGCGTGTGTGTGGGTGTGTTTCCCCAAACATGCCGCAGTACACTCTGCTTTGCTGTCGTCCGTCTGGCAGTGTGACTCGCTCTTATACACAGCAGGGGGAGAAGGGCAGATGCTGGGCAGTGGCTGCTCATTCGCTGGCACTTATTTATTTATTTTTTTATTTGATGGGCACCAATAGCAGTTAAGCGTTGGGGTGCCAGGCAGGCAGTGAAAGTCCAGAGTGAGCACAACGCCCACAGAACACCCCCCCAAGATGTCCCTACACACGCTGGGGACAGTGGGCATTTGGAGATGGTGGCATTGCCCTGCTCTACCTGCAGAAGCAGATCCAGAAAAAGGCCACAAGCTGTGACAATTAAACAGTAAAATACGGGTGACGGCACCAAGTTTCCGACTCGGATGAGTGTGACGAGCATTCCCGGGGGTGCCAGCGTGAGGTGTCTTCCCTGCCACTAACGTGGCGTTCCGCTTTTATGAAGCCTCTTTGGGGGGGGGGGTCGTATCTCCTGCTGCGATTGACCCTATCGAGGACCCAAATGAAGCCCTTAACATCTTAGGAGAGCCGTGTCAGGGCAGGCAAGAGGGAGTGGGGGGAGACAGGGAGAGAGGGAGCGATAGAGAGATAGAGAGAGGGACAGACAGAGAGATAGAGAGAGATGGAGGGAGATAGAGACACAGAGAGAGACACAAATAGTAAAACAGGGGAGAGAGTGAGAGTCAAAGAGATAGACAGAGTGAGACAGAGGGATAGAAAGATTGAGAGAAATGAGAGAAAACAGAGGGAGTGACAAAGAGAGAAAAAGAAAGAGAGATGGAGAGGGACAGAGAGAGATAGAGTTTAATATAGAGAGAAAGTGAGAGGGATGGAGAGAAATGAGAGAAAAACAGAGTGAGCTGGTCAAACAGTGGTGTGCTGCCTTTACCTGAAGAGGGCGCCCTTCTAGGCGTGCTCACCTTCTCATCACCACGCCGGGTTCTGCGTGCTTGGCCACCCAGGGGTGTGTCTGATGTTTGTGATGTTTGTGAAGAGCTTCTGCATGGTCTCCTTCTGGGGGATGCTTTTAGTTTGATGATGACCTCCTAAACAGTCGCCCCCCCTGCAGAGTCAAGGGGGCTGACCTCTGGAAATGAGTGCCCCCCCCCCCCCCCCCCAAAGGGCCATTTAAAATGGAAGGGGGGGGGGGGGGGGTCACGTTACCCTGCTTCCCTCCTCCCTCCTTTCCCATCATAATTCGGTTGCGGGGGCGTCTTTGGTAGCATGGTGATTTTGCCTGTATCAGGGAAGCAATAACTGATCAATCTGGAATAACGGAATTAGGATTGACCTCCCCAGGACCATGCCGATTAAAATGGGAAAACCGTCTGCTGTGTGCCCCCCCCCCCAACATGTGGGCCGGTTTCCCCAGAATAACGAAGAGTTTGAAATGTGTATTTCGGCTCTCCTGTTTATTTTCATTTTATTTTAAACTAACGTTGTTCATCCTAATACAAATAAACCCAATCTCTCCCAGGGGTGGGTGTGGCTACAGATTATCTGCTTACCCAATTCCCCCCCTCCTCCCCAAATGACAACTTTTACCATCGCCAGCCCCCCCCCCCCCCCCCCCCGTGAAAATCTTGGGCCTACCCATCAGATTTGTTCTGATGCCAAAACTGTGGGAAGTAACAGGAATTAAGCTTTTTTTTTTTTTACACGTGGGGGGGTGCAGGCTGTGAGCATCCTCTCGCCTTCGATGAATCTGCACACCCTAGCAGCCACACGCCAATCAGCCAGACACAGGACGGCTTAAGTGAATGCCTCAGTCGTCTTTTGGTTAAATGAACTTCTTTAAAGCTTTGTTTTTAATGAGCTAAATGAAGAGGGAGGCAGCGGGGAAGTGGGATCGCAGATGCCGTTGACGTTGGCGCGGCCGGCCTGATGGCGCCATCCACATCGTCGCCTTAATGAAGTTATTCTTACCCTAATGAGTAGATGCACCAAACACTTGTCAGAGGTAATGACGGGCTAACCTTCTCCTCGCAGGAACGTGCCGGCGCGGAGTGGTTATTACTGCCCTTCTCCAGGGGGGTGCATTTTCACCTCTCAAACACACTCTCTCCCCTCACCCCGCCATGTTATCTGTTGTCTTCACATTGTCGGGATGTGAGCCCAGACTGTGAGACGCAAACTAAGGGGGTCGGTGCATCTCAGCAGCTCGTGAGCGCCTCCCGGTGGGAGCAGGGGGTGTGCCTGTACCTGAAACGGACTCATTAGGACCCACTGATGAACGCCCAACATTCCCGCCTCTCCCACCCCATACCCCACCCCAGCTACAGCAAGTCAGAGAGCTGGGGCTCAGTTACTGTATCAGGCCAAACCGGGAAGATTCTAGCATTTTTTTAAGGTGGGGGCATAAGAAGAGCTATATTTCATATTGAGGGGGAACAACCTTATTATTAGTCATTGATATGCTTTGAATCAGTGAGTGACGGGGGGGGGGGGGGCACTCTGGGTAGGAATCAGCTTTCGGCCTGGGCCAGCACTGGCCCCACTCACCCCGTGTACCTCCCCTGAGTAAGACAGAGGGATTTGGACCTGTTTTTGATTTCTGTTTTCATTGGCTGGGGATGGTCATGTGATGTGGGTGGGGTCTCTGGTGTCTGAGGCCTCTGGGGCTGTCGTCCCGTGGCTCTGACCAATCGGAGCCTGTCCAGCCCGGGGGCTTCACACCCCAGCAGCCCATGCTGAAGGTGATGGGTCTCCCATTTCTCGCTGGTTAACCGGTGCTGCTCTGATGACCCCCCCCCCCCCCCCCCCCCCCCAGTGCTGGGAAGGGGGGAGGGGCTGTCAGGCAGACAGATGCTTAGAGTTTCCCCCCAGCCCCTGGCCCTTATCCCTACTTTGTGGATGTTGCTATAGAAACCAAGCAGACCCTTCAGAGAAGGGGGCCCTTAGGGGGCCCTGAGCACGTCCCTCCACATGCTCTTAAGTTCACGATGCGGATGTCAGCACTAACTTTACCATCTCCTTCCCTCTAGTATAACACACATGTCTGTCCAAGCAGAATGAACCACAGAGGTGGTTAGGAGCAGTTAGAGGTCGTACGAGTGCAGGGGCCATTCTCAAATTTTTAAGGTGGGGGGTATAAGAGTGGCCATAATTCATACTGGAGGGCCAACCCTATCATTAGCCAATGATATGTTTTGATTTGGTTAGTGACAAGGGAGGTGGCACTCCCTGGGTCAATCAGCTTTAAGCTGGAGTCAGTGCCCCTGTGGACCTACCCTTGTATGAGTAGTTAGAGGCCATATAGGCAGTTAGAGGCAGCATGGTTAGTTAGAGACCATAGAGGCAGTTAGAGGTGGCATGGGTAGTTAGAGGCCATAGCGGCAGTTAGAAGCGGCATGGGTTGTTAGAGGTCATAAAAGCAGTTAGAGGCGGCATGGGTCGTTACAGGCAGTTAAAGATGGCGTGGGTAGTTAGAGGACATAGGAGAGGTTTGAGTCCATATAAGCAGTTAGAGGCAGCATGGGTAGTTAGAACCTATAGGAACGGTTAGCGGCAGTAGGGGCAGTTAGGGGCTATATGGTTGATTCATGGCAATAAAGGCGGTTAGAGGCATTAGAGGCCATATGATTAGTTAGAGGCAGGAGGAAAACAAACAGTGATCTTGCATGATACAGAAGAACACGGTGCTCAAATTTACTCACCTGAGTGCAGCAAATATCAGTGAAAGATAAACCAAATGAACAGGAAACATGGATGCAAAGCACCCATGTTGGATATGTTGACCAAATGGACACCTTTCATTTGTAATGCATTTCATAATGGCTGCACAAATGTGAATCAATTAATATTGTGCCTTTTGTGGCAGCTGTGTGCTGCTGTAAAGGAAAATGCATCCAAAGGAGGGTTACTCAAGACGACCTGCGCAAGCTGAGGCGGAGAACAGCGCTGCCGTTTATTCATTTGGGAAAATGTCATCTTTTAATGGAATGAAATGGCTGTGCAGACCTGAATTCCTCGCTGCCCTTGTCCAGGTCAGGATGTGGGAATGGCGGTGGGAATGACGACAGGGAGATGTCGACAGGGTGCCACGAGGCCAGCCACTCAAGGGTTAACAGAGGCTTTTACACTCGGGAGAGTGACAAAAAAAGATGTTTACTTTTATTATGTCTAATACGTAAATTCATGCAGGACTGTGATGAACAATTACTTTAATAATTGAGCTTTCTATGAAAAGATTGATTGCATAAAAGCTGTTTTCTGTTGAAAATCCATTAGCGAGGAGCCCATTCCCCCCCCCCTGGTTCTGACATATTGTCTTTGTATTAATTTTTATTCCCAAAGATGCATGAGCCCCGACTTTGCCCTTTCTGAAGAACAGAGCAGGAGACTCAGGAAATGAAGAGTATCCACTTAAATCCCATAATTGATTATGGCTGACTGGCTAAAGGCTGGAATGTGAAATCCTCCATTTGGGAATTGGAAAGTTCACATGCGTTAGGTTCTGTTTGTTTATCGAACCTCTGATTTACACCAGCGAGTGTCTGTGATGGGGGCGGGTGGGGCACCACCAAAGAAGATCGGAGGTGGTTTGATGCGAGGAAATAAATTGAAATCCAAAAGCAAGCTGCTTATCTCATTGGGTCGGTCCCAAAATAGGCCCAACCTCTCATGCTGGTCAGCAGAAACACATCACAAACACATCACAAACAGATCCAAAACACATCCCAAACACATCCCAAACACATCACAAACACATCCAAAACACATCCCAAAACACATCACAAACACATCCAAAACACATCACAAACACATCCAAAACACATCACAAACACATTCCGTTTACCTGCTAACTAGCCTTCAGTTAGGACATTTACGTAGATCTTTTAAAATAGATCGGACATTAGCACCTCCAGGGACAAATCTGTCACACACTTTAAAATTTCTGTTAGAGGGATTAATGTTAATGTGTAGCACATTGTAACGACCTTTACTTAAGGAACCACAGAGCTCTGTAGCTGTACATTTCTACCAAATTCAGGAGGCCAAGGTGTTTTCAATAAGAATTTCTCATTTATAGATTTTTTTTGTTAAAAGCAGAAGAGTTCAGGGTGACATGTTTGGTGACGAGAAGCATGACTCACATTCTAATCAGAGAGGGTTTTTTCTTTACAGAAACGCACTTCCACCCCCCCCCCCCCTTACTGGCCAGCTTTGAGACCTTCTAGAACTGTCCAGCTGAGTTATCTGCAGATGCCACAGAGAAACAACTGAAGTAGCTGAACGTGAAAGCCAGCAATTTTATTAGCGGTGTGGGGGAGAGTCTGATGCTGAGAGGATATGACTTAATTATTGAAATGTAAAGGTCTGGTTTTTGGGGGGTGAATGAAGCCAAATGAAATATTGTGGGCACATGCCTCCTGTCTGCTGTAATTCCCACACTCTAATGTGTAACTGACGATCATCTTATACTAAGGTGCAGTGATGACCCCCAAGACTGCCTGGGCACCACGTGATATGACCAAGTTTAAAGTCAAATAATGCTTTACCGTCACTTCAGGAATACTGACACATGCAGGCAAAATAACTTTCTCCGCAACTTCACACAGAACATTCATGGTAACATACCGGGCCGAAGCAAAGAGGCATGACCGAAAAGCTGATTGGCCGCCAGTCTGCTCCCTCCTTTCAAAACACATACCCCCTACTGTAAAAAATCCAAAGAATCGCCCCTAATAAAATGACAAGTCAATAAACAAAACAATAATTAATGGAAAAATAAATATGTTATCCATAGCACAACTTGCGAGCAGGCCTGCCTAGTGTGAGTTTGATTGTGTGTCATCACGCTTCCAGTGGAAGAGCGGGCAGCCTGCTCAGTGAAGTGCAGGTGAAGCAACACTTCCGATGTCTTGAGCGCCCTGTTGCCACTGTGCTTCTCTCCCAGTGTTCGTTCCCATTTCGCCAGCTCACGCTCCGCTACTCCGATGGAGGGTAAAACAGCAGGATCCCCGCCGCCTGCTCGCGGCTCTTTGTCCTTGACCGGCGGAGGCTCAGTGGGCGTCTGCCTTGGTCCCGGCGCAGCGCGTAATTAGCACATCGTCATTCCACGTCCGCTAGAGGGGCGTTGCGGGAGACGGGGGGCATTGGAGGTCACCTCCCGGTCATGGCGGCCGCCTTTCCGCGTCAGAGGAATGCCGGGGCGGGCATCCTCTCACCTATTAGAGATGTCAGTGGGGGGGGACTCAAGATGGGAGTTCGCGTAACATGGTGATTGATTCCGCGTCTCCGGTGTTGTGATGCGTGGGGAATTTGAACTTTATTAAAAAGTGATTCCGCTGCTGTTTGGCCCCCCACCCCAACCACGACTGACACAAGGAGCCTTCGCCTTCGTCTTGTGCCCGTCGCCCCCCTCCCCCCACGCCGCCACGCTGGAGGGATGGCCTTGCCGCCATCTGTCTCCCATCCTCCCTCGCCCCGGTCCCCGCAGCGCCTGACATTGTCCTCGTCTCGTTGTAGGTCGTTCGGTGCGTCGGCTGCCTCGTCCCGCGGTTCGTGACTGCGAGCCGCTCCATCCGCGACCTGCCGGCGCCGCCGGTGACCGACCTGTCCGCCGCGGTGACGCCGCCAGCAGACAGGACCCTGTCTCATACCACCACGCCGCCTAATACGCCCACGTCGCGCGTCTGTCACGCACAGGGGGGTCGGCGGTGGTGAGGACACGTGAATCCGGATGCCTGACGGTGTCTCTGCATGGAAAAGCACACTAGTGCTGGGCATGGAGGACAAGGGAAGGCATGACATGGATACAAGGCATTCTGGGAAATCTGTGGGCAGAGGTGCCTAGTCTGGCTACAGACAACGCAGTTTCGTACGTGGCCTACTTCTCCGGACCCCTCGCCTTATTCACCCCACTTGGCCCCCACCCCAGTGGAATTAGCATGGCCCCCAGGCTAGTCTTCCTCCCCCCATCACTGACACCGGCCACACCAATGCCTTCCCCCCCTTTGCGTGACTCTTAACACATAGCCGGGGGGGGGGGCAAGTGCAGAATTAGCTCAGAATGTAGGCCAGGGTGGTCAGACTCATCGTCAAACCTGTCAATCGGACGCCAAATAATCCACCTAAATTAGCAGCTTTGGAGTCTTAAGACATGGTGCCCATTCATTACGCTGCACTGGGGCCTGCAAACTGCCACACTATAAAACCGTAGATTTTAGTGTGAACATGGATCAAATGAAGCAAGGGTGCAGAGAAAACAGATCCTTTGGTAAATCGCTCTGCTGTTCTGCCATCATCCGAAAGGGGTACTGAGCTCACAAAGGTCACAGCAGGACCCCGAAAAATAGTAACATCTTACCATTCGGTACAGATGGGGGCTGAAATGGGGATGCACACGCAGGTAGGTATGCGTCGAGGTAGGTATGAGATGCCGTCCTGCTGGGCCTGGCATGCAGAAGATTGCCGCTAGGCCCTCCGTGGACATGCCCAGAACTCCGGAGGGATGTGAACAGCACCGCAGCGTTTTGGAGAACTGCTGTTTCACAAAATCACACCATTGCGTAGAACCACAGAGATCTGCAGAACCCTGCCATTACGCAGAACCACAGCAATTTGAAGAACCTTAAAGAAGCACTTTAAGGGGCAGCATACTGATTAGTGAGGGTGTATTACATCAAGGTTTCTAATTACTGGTTTTATCTCTGAAATTCTATATTCCATTTTATATTTTAAAGAAAATGGTACAATGTCAGACAGTTTTTATTTGTCTTGCTAGTATATAAAATCTGTCCATCCATCTATCCATCCATCCAGTTTTCCAAACCTACGCAGCCTCCAGGGGGATATGAAATCCACACAGAGGTATTGCGATTTAAATGTTGCATGAACAGTGATGGACACCGTAAAGGCGCTGTAGACGCCACCCTTATTGCCTGGTCCCACCTAGGAGAGACATGCATAACCCAGCGAGGGGCCTGACTTTTATAAGCCATGAAAATATTTTGTCTATTTTATGCTTCGAGCTATAAAAAGTCATAAAGCGACCTGAGCGACGGCACACAGGTTTCTCAGCTTTGTGGCGTGTCTGCCGGAAGGCCTGGGGGGGGGTCACTTTTAACTTTTGATTCTCACATTAACCCCCCATTAAAAATTATCTCCGTTATCATCACCTCAGGTTCCAGCCAATAAATTGTGCCTTTTACGAGCCGCCCCAGAGCCGTGCCCCCCCCCCCTGCACCCCAACCCCCCACACCATGGCATCCACAACATATGTTCTGTTTTAGCACCGATGGCCTGGGTTCAGTCGCCATGTTAACCATCCGCTTGCATCAGCATCGGGGTGTAACCACGGGAACCGCCCTCGCCTCAGGTGCCAGGCCCAAAACCAGCCCTAACTAACTGCCGTTTCTCCCTTCAGCATCATGCTCACCGAGTTCTGCTGCTGAAAATAAGATCACGTGGCTGCAAGCGGGGGCTTCCGTTGAAGGGGGCGTCACACTGATGATTTTGCTTGCCACGGTAACGTCCCTAACACCGCAGTGCCCTTAATTAAAGTGCCGATGACAATAACAGCAATAAGTCAATTTGGTGGCACACTAGAGTGCCCACGGTGATCTCATTTGCATGCGGGGGGTGGGGGGCACAAATAATGAGAACCAAGCAAAGCGTAAATGGGCCGAAGCGGGCCGAACCGAGCACGCGTGGGAATACAGAGCTGAGCGTTGTCCTTTCAGACCGGGAGATGCATTCAGGGTGTGGCCTCAGGCCCCCCACGTATGAGGGGGCGGAGCTAAGGTATCTTCTGGGGGCTCTCAGTGAGTCCTCCAGTGCAGCAGAGAACCCAGACAAGCCAGGGGACCGTGGTGAGATACTGAATGACTTTTCAACACAAACTTACAAAATAAAAACAAATCTTGGGCGGAGCCTTAAATGTCTTCTGCATTTATTTATTTAAAAATAAATAAAGGCTGGAGGGATGGGGGGGGGCAGCTGAAAATGATGGCACACACAGACATGATGCTACAAGCATCCCACAGCACAGGGAAACCTAAGGCACAGTCTAGGGGGCACAGACAGGATGAGAAGCTGAGTTTCCGGGTAACAGCGCTGTCACCAAGCTATGGGCTATCAGTTACCTGCTGTCACCATTGCTGTGACATCGCAACACACCAGCTGGGACAACGGCGCTCAGCTTTCTGAAAACAGCTCCACGCTTTTCAAGGAGTTTACCTTGATCACAGCGGTCTCTCATTTTCACAAATACAAAGGTCTCATCAAGCTTTGCTGATCAATACATATTCAGCCTCTGCTTGGTTGCAGCTGCATGTTAACCTGAGCTGTGAGGTTATGAAATATATCACAGAAGCATTTGTGTGGAGACGTGGTTTTTCTAATTAAAGGCAGGGGAGCATCCTGGTCTGTGCTGACCGGGAAAATGACAGCAGTTCGTGTTGGGGGGGTCCTCAGCTCAAACAGAGCATTAATCTGGGGAGGGGGGGGGGGGGTCGAAGGATGTCAAGCCACCACCAGCTCAGACTGCGAGCCCCAACTGAATGTGGGGGTCAAGGTCAAAGGTCAGGTCCCTTCTGTCCCCTGTTTTCTGTTGTGGGCTAATGTGGACTAAGGGATCTCTCTCTTTTTTTTTTCCTTCTGAAAGAGGGTAGGGGGGTGGGGGGGATCGGAAATGAAGGCCTGGCCGTGACAGCTGGAGCAATAAGCTGAATAGATGCCCTCCCCAGTGCAATTAAAGGCTCCCTGATTGCGATTCTCTAGCCATCGATTGGAATCGTTCACTTAATAAGCGCTGCCTCTCATCAGAACCCCAAGGTCCAGCCGTCCGCAGCCTGCCAGACCCGGCAGAATTACGCCCCCCGGGGGCCCAGTGGGCATCGCTTTATTCCGAGGTGCAGAAAGACGGCGGCGGCTCTTCAGTTTCCAGGCATGTTTTTCAGCATGACCCCATTATTGTGGCTCGTGGGCGGAGTCAGGGAGGAATGCCAGCAAGATATACACATGGGGGGGGGGGACAGCTCCTAGGGAATATCCCGGCAGCACAGAACAGCTTCATAAGACATGCAGGACAACATAGGGAAGGTAAGAGCCAGAACCAGCAAAATATCCTTATATCTGCCTCTGCTCCAAAGGAAAGGAGATGCTACCAGAGACAGTTAGCAAAGGGTAACCCCCCCGCAGCCCGTGCCCCCCCCACAGCCACAGGGAGCATCCCATCTTAATTCTGCTTTTTCTTATCACAAATATTTTTATGTATATTTATTCATTCACTTAACATACTTTTTCAAAATGTTTCAGCACTGTATTTGTTTTCATGTTTACTTCTCCTGTTATAACACTTTTCCTGTTATAAACTATGTTGTTTATTTGTCTGCACTTTACATAACCTGGCTAACGTGTGCTATATGCTGCATGCTGTACAACTTATCTTATCTTATATCTTATCTTATATCTTATCTTAGTCCTTGTCCACATCCTCGTCCACATCCTCGTCCTTGTCTTTGGTCAGCCATTGGAGGCACAATTAGATGGAATTAAAGAGCGATGCTCCCTGAAAAAGGGGCCTGAGCAGGGAAGCTGAGGAGAGCGTTGTGGGGGGGCTAGGGGGGCTGGCGGGCGAGCAGAGAACAGCAGACTGTGTGTAAACGCTCGCTGGGAGACGGCCAGCGCGACACTGCTTCCCCGGCAGTATGGTCCGGCCGGGGAGATTCACCCTTCACAGATCACGTTTCCCAATCATACACCTGTTTGGTCCGGCGTGCCAGTCATGCCCCCCCCCCCGTCACCTCCCCCCCCAGTCGCCCCCTCCCCGGGATCAGCCATCTGAAGAAGGAGCAGGCTGCCATCTCACTGCCCTGCGGCTCTCAATGTGTTCAGGCCCCGGATGGGAAACTGGGGGACAAATAAGCCAATAATAAATAATGTGGCACCCTTTTTCTGGGGGACGTGCGTTTGTGCGCTGGGGAGGGTTAAGGGTTGATATGAGCTCGGTGCATCTCCCGCTCGCTCTACAGGAGCATCTCAGTTTTGTTACCTCAGTGTTCGTTTGAACATCCTGCAGTTCCCACGCCATCAGAAGGGCCTGCATG
>JAUMHC010000043.1:1987670-2002967 GCA_032359785.1 Heteromormyrus szaboi | reverse complement strand
AGCCATGCAGGAAATGGAGTTTAGGTCACATCGCCACAGACACGTAGGAAATGGAGTTTGGGCCACATCGCTACAGCCATGCAGGAAATGGAGTTTTGGCCACATCGCCACAGCCATGCAGGAAATGGAGTTTTGGCCACATCGCCACAGCCATGCAGGAAATGGAGTTTAGGTCACATCGCCACAGACACGTAGGAAATGGAGTTTGGGCCACATCGCTACAGCAAAGTGGGAGACAACGTGTGGGCCACATCACCATAGCACTACATGAGAACACAGTGTGGGCCACATCGCCACAGCCGCATGGGAATGGAATGTGGCCCACATCGCCATGTGGGAAACAGCGTGCAGGCCACTTTGCCATGGCCAGGTGGGAGACGGAGCATGGACCACATCACCATAGCACCAGAGAGGAGATGGAGAGCATGACTTTCATGTGAGCATGCGGCCAGCAGGTGCTGATCACGCATCTCCAGCGCCTGTTACTCATAAGGTGCCTCAGACGTAGCATGATGGCAATAATTAAGAACGCGGTAAATATCAAGCTGACCGGCTGCATCAATCAGAGGCTGCAGCAACTGCAGCTTGACGCTCCTCCGGTCATGCCGCGACCTGCCATGTTGGCCAAGAAGCCGGATAGACCCGACGCTATGGGCAGCCTTCAGAATCATGACCGAGAAAAAAAAAAACAAGCGATCCAGAAGAACAGTAATCCATACTCAGAAGTGTGGACTTCACACATTTTCTTATCTGGCATATATGTTCAATAAAATATTACAATTTTAACTGTCATTATTTTGAGCTGTCCTATGTTTTGCTGTGTGAAAACAAGAATCTTGTCCTGGTTTGCCAGTGGGATCGGAAGGTAGCATTACAAAAAAGAAAATCCAGAAAAAATAAAAATCTAAAATTGTTAGCAACCACATGGAGGATATGTAAAGCATGCATGTCAGAGCAGCCAATGGAAGAGCAAACCCCCGGCAATACAGACTGCTAATCAGCCAACTGTCACTCAGCATGTGGGTGGAGCCATCTGATTACACAGGTAGATTTTGCTGAACTACTCTTCTGCCTGGCTAAAGCACAGATAGACCCAAATGGAGATGAGGTGGAAACCCTCTGCACTGTGGAGTACATTTACACACAAGGGTTCAAAAGCTTTATTGTCATTTGTACAAGTAGAATGAAAGGCTTGTGTACCTCCCTGTGGACTTATACAGAAATAACCCTCTTGACCCCAGAGTGATTCAAAAATACAACCTTTTTATCTGGAATCAAACACACTACCATAGCACCACAAGGTCGCATTGATTTTATTAAGCAAACGCTTTAAGCAAAAGCAAAGTGACGTACAAGTGAGGCAAATAGCAGACTACTGAACTACGTATGAGTGAGGCTAGGTACTGCAGCCCCAGAACCTATGAACAGCTGGTAAGGGGAAGGTTGTTGGTTCAAGCCTCAGAAAAAGTGTTGCTGTCACACCCTTGAAAACAAGCCCTTCAACAATACCCATGCATAATATCTGGCGAAATAAGTCTTTAAAAATTGTCTCTTGATAAAAGCATCAGCTAAAAATTGGTCTATATCTGCAGACTAGTATTCAGGTGACATGATCCCATTAGAGGAACACTTTATTTTACTTTTTATGTCTCTCCTTTAAGAGTGAAACGGCACATACTGTAGGATCACTCATACCGCAGATGACATAGCCATTATCTCCTTTGGTTTGAATCTTCTGGGCATTTAACCGTGGAACTGGTTTGATCAGGTGTAACAATGCCATGCTGAACCCTGGGCCAACTCTGTGGACCAAGGCATGAACTGCCCTTCTGGGCCTTACCAGTCTGAACAAGCCTTGTTAATGATTACCAGCATCCAAGGATCAGATAACACTGTGATTTCCTGCGATGAACCCCACACCACCATGCTGTCCTGTGATGAACCCCACACCACCGTGCTGTCCTGTGATGATTCCCTCCCCCCATATTCCTGCGTAATCCCTTTTTGTTGATTCTGAGGCTTTACCATAACAACAGCACCACAGAAACAGTGTCACAGGGGAGCTGTGTTTCATTATTAAACGTGTCATCACCTCTGGCAAAAAGAATTAAAAAAACTCTTCACACCTCCCTGTCCTAATTCGCTCATCTCCCCCAGACTCTGGGCATTTTTATTTTGATTGTAATATGTGTCTTTGACGTTTCTTCATTTCCCTTGCTCTTTAATTGCTTTTGTTTGATTTTATAGACGCCAGGGAAGCAGCTTTTCCAGTTGTTTCTTCTGTTGTTTCTTCTGTTATTAAAGAGCGTCTGAGTCCAGGGCTGCCTATAGCACAAGCAGGAATGGACCCGTAACAGCCGTCCTGCCGGGGACGAAAGGGGAGGGGGAGGAATGTCTGTATCATGCACATCAAGTAAATGCGAATCTTCTTCTCCACAGTCTTAGAACTGCTCCCTCCCCACCAGTCAGCTGCCAATCACGACCCATCCACTTCCTCAAAATCACACTCCTGAGACGTTTTACAGCTCCGTCGCTCCTGGAGGATTCCGCAGCCTGCAATATTGCGAAACAACAGTAATTATAAAGGCACGATTTGTTCTACCCGGCGCTGGGAAATAGTTTAAATGTGCTTCTGTTTTACGGGGAGAGGGCTGGTGTTTAAGTCGTTCGAGTACTATGTTGAAGCATATTTTGTATAATTTACCGGCGCTTGCTCAGCAGTCTTGTTTTATGGTTGGGATCGATCCGGCGGCTGAATCAACGCACGTTAGAAGACTTACAAGAGACTGCATCAGATTCCAAAGGTGTTACGAGGGTATTTTTCCCCGTGAACGCGCGTCCCTGGGACGGTGCGCGACTCCGACGGAGAGGCGCATCAGTTAGCGGCGCGGCGGCGTGCACCTTTCATTACTGCTGCTGGATTACGCGGTGCAGATTGATGTATTCACTTGTTGCCGACCTAAAAGCATTTCAGCTGCTCTTCGCGTCAATCTGGTTCTGGAGCAGATTCGAGATCTGATGTCATGGACCTTGCCTGCTGAGTCGTTCTTTGTTTTTGGCAGCCGACAATTAATGTATAATATATCTTTGATTATTTCTTTCCCTTTCATAAAAGTACAATTGTTGCATATAAAGGATAAATAAGCATAGTCTTCAAGCCTACATAATGCTAATCTGAAAGATTGGGGGACTCAGAAGGCCTGCTGTTTGACGCTGTTACTCTCGCACTCCTGTATCTTCGTGGGCCTTTCGATATATTGGTAATAAATGCGCGCAAACATCTCTCTGGCATTTTTACCATAAAAATGTCAAATAATTAACCAGACGCCAAACCAGGCTGAGTTAAAAAGGTTACTGTTATGTTGCGTTATATATAGCGAGCTGTTCGACTTGTAAAACCTTGTTAGTTTCACTGAGACTCCGTAAAAATAAAATAAACATTTTACTTTATACATTTCATGTAAGTTGTAATTTCTTATGACTAAGAGCTGTTTAATGTAAACTTAAGGGGACATTTTACAAAGGCTGTGAAATTTAATGTAGTATTAACCTTATTCAGAGACCTGGGGGGTTATAAAACAATGAAAATAAACCCCGAACTACACACGAAACACACGTAATAAAATAGACAATAGCCATTCGTCTGTTAAATAAATGACTGTGAATACGAGAAACCACATTTAGCTGTATATTTGTATTGCAGTCTATACATTATCCGACTTACTTGTACTGCTGAACATTGCACTTATACCGGCAATCAGCACATTTTTGGTCCTAAAAGCGGAATAAGAGGACGGTGAAATTATATGGACAAGAAACGTTTTATGACAATACCGGTAAACTTTAAGCTTTAAAAAACGCCGCTCCCAGGATGTTGACAGAAGGCGTATTACAATAAAGCTGACATTTCAGAGAAGTTACACATGCCAATGAAACGGGCACTGGAGTACTTTAAACAGGTAGTGATGGATGAAGTGCAGTAATCGGGGTTTTGTTGTACCGTAATAAACACGTAAGAATGTGGTTAAAAAGGCGTCCTTATATGCACCGCCGTAAAGTTTATTTAACTGCATTCTGTTCGTTCAAAGCACAAAAACTTAGTCGCCTCAAAAATGAATAACAATTTGTAAAAGAAAAACACATTAAAGGCGTGTCACTTATTTTATTCCTCAACGTATATTTATATGTTCTTTTGGTTAAAACCATAACATGCAATTATTCTGCAACCGTGTAGATTTGACTAGAGTGAGGGTTCACTGCTAATTTTACGTTATAATTATTATTTTTCAGTATAAAGTCAAAGTTCCTTCGGATCATAATTACGCCGAGATGTCTCATTTTAAATGTTGATTTGGTTTCACCGCGCTGTGTCTAGGTGCTCTTTGTCTTGATGGAGACAGCGGGGAATATTCCTCGTGAATGCTGCGACTGCCACCTGCAGGACACCGATGGGATCTATTCTTGCATCGGACGCCATTGGCAGAACTTGTGCCGTATGTGTAATTAGGCCGCTTTTCCGCAGCTGCCCTAAGACGTGCCTCCGTGTGCACCGCAAGCTCGTGGGTGATGCCAAACGTTCACTTAAGTATATCTAAACATCCAAGCAAGCAGCAGAATAATCAAAGTCTGAAGCCTACATGTAAAATAGTCACATCCTGGTGACATTCTAATGAGCTGTACATGTGTATTGGGTACAAATGCTTCATTCATAAAAAGACACCTTCTCTCGTACCCAAAGTTCAGAAAGGTTAGTACTACAGCTGCATCACCTCCTGCTGTCCATATCTAACAATGAAGGCTTCACCGATCTGCACATGGTCCAGATAAAGAACTGAGCCATGCTGTACTGGAGCTTTGGGGATCTGGGCACATTTTACTTGATGGAAACCAAAACTTTGACTTTCCAAGCCAAACGCTGGTATGTATGGCCTAATGAAAAGGCATCAGTCCGTCGCTATGGATATGTGGTGTGAAATCTGGCTGGGTAGTACTTGTGTCGCCCCAAAACCAAACCCAAGGTCACTGAAGCTCTTAAGCCCTCTGTCCTCTGGGAGAATAGAACTGTGTAGTGATGCTGGAAAGCAATCAGCCCAGGGCCTTCTGGGGGCTCTCTGTTGTGGGCTATCCACTGGGGGGCTCTCCACTGTGGGCTACGGTATCAGGTGCAACATCACTGCTAACTGTCACTTCTGGTAGTGGTGTCTGTTATTTAAACATCCTTGGTTGTTAAGCAAAAATATTCCTTCTGATTGATGTAGTCTGTATTTTGGTTCGAGCACTTCAGCTCCATGTCGGCTGAAGGTTGCTACGGTTCAACTCGATCTGAAGTGTGTGAAACTAAATGCAGCCCCTTCTAAGCCCAATAATCCCTTATCGGCATTCCTGATCGTATTTGGAGCTAAACAAACAAACTCCATGGTGATGAGGGTTACCTTCAGGACAAGTTACTGTAAGCAGTGTTTAAGGGTAGATGGATCACAGGGTGAGGACTGAGATAGGTCAGGGGCTTAGAAATACGTAAGGGTCCAGGATCACATGTGAATGACTACATATGAAAAATTAAAACACCTTGGGCAGAGAAAATGTGTGAAGTAAACACTCGCTTGTTGGCTGGATAAGAGCATCATACAGGCATCTACATCATAGCTGGTTTAGCTTTGGTAAGAGAATTTAGCCGACTATGGTTTTTTGGTTTGACAAACCGGCAATGAAACACTCATGTGATTCACATTCACACGTTTAAGCCTCGTGACCCCTAAATAGCTTGAGTCGTTTTTCCCTTTCCTCAAAATGGAAGCCCCCCCGCATGCAAAAAAAAAAACCCTTTTCCAGTTTGAATTACTTGTCATTTTGCACACAAGACCGTAGCGTAGACGCCTCATTAGAAGAAAAGTGTCACCACGCTGCATCCACTGCTATCGGCACGAGATCTGGGAAAGAAGCGGTTTTCCAGAGAAGAGTGTGGAAAATCAGGAGATGTTGAAGTTTCCGTCCACGGGTTGCTTTTTAAAAAAAATAAAATAAAACTTTTTTTCTTTATTTTTGGGAGTGATGCAAAATGGACTCTAATAAATTGTTTAGAAGTTTCAAGGCAATTTCTCCTAAACTCCTATAAATTAGAAACATGCTAGTTAATGACCGCCTTGTACTTCATTTACACTGTGTGTTACGTATGAGCAGAGCGTAAGTCCAGTAGTTCATTTCACACCGACGGCCTCCACATTTTAAGCAGTTTGACTGAAAGATTTAGGGCAGGAAGGTGAAGGGCTGGTGCGGATGCAGGTTTTTGGGATAAACTTTAGGTCAGCTGTTCAAACCCAGGTGTGAGGACTCTTCAGCCAATCAGTCCTCTAATTAGTAATCTAATTAGGGAGTTGCAGCAAAAACCTGCATACACAATGGGTGTTTCGGGGTAACATTGTTCACCCTTGATTTAGGGATTCAGTGGTTCGTTCTTGTAACAATGTTCGCTGAGGTCTCATTTTTAGAATTCAACTTAGCCTAACTTATCAGTCAAATTAATACCATTTTTAAAATAGCACCAACTGTAGCCTAACATCTTCCAGTTATTTCATGCTTTATATAGACATTATACAAAACAATTCAGTCATTCTGTCAACATATACTTCAAGATTATATTATTACTGTCGATTAGCAGCAATAGACATTTTTTTCTGTCATTCCCCTTTTGGAATGCATAACGAAAAAACCTTGCAGTTATTTAAGATTTAAAAAGGTAAAACAATACAATAATCGCTGGACACGGACACACACACACACACACTGTTCGTTATCAAATCTATTTCTGCATACTTAATTGGGTTCCTTGTTAGCGCCTTTACCGAGGAAAATCGGTTAATCAGTTAATGTGAGCCAGCGTAACAAATTTTGGCAACGTCCACAAACGGCAGTCTATGGCAAATGATGCAATTATCTTACCGAAGTAGAGATCCAACGAGGGGAGCCAATGAAAAGCTCGCACCCGCAATTAGTGCGCTGTCACATGATAGTGATAAGCAAATTAGTATCGTATACGGGATCTGTGCTGAATAAACGGTATAGCCTTGTAAGAATGCTCATTGTGGTGGGGTTTTACATGTGTGTATTATTATGAATTATGTTCAAAGAATGTATATTTTACACTACATTTGCGCTGTCCATGCAAAACATGAAATACTTATTAAATAAGTTTTAATATTTTATACAAATGGGGAATGCGGGTTTGTTTACCATACGAAACAGAACATCATGAGAATAGAATCCCTCTGTCCACATTATGCATAAAGTCTCAACCTAAAGGGGAATTGAGCGTGTGAAGGCCACACTGGAGTCTTATCAGTTTTTACTGCTCGTCGTTTCCTTCTTTTTTGGTTTTAAGGTTTTACAACAGTAAATGATCTGGGTCCCTGTTTAGAAATCGCGTCCATATATTAATCAAAACAGGTATGCATGCTGCAATTTGTCACAGTTTTGACAGGCAGTAAACTAAGATGAAATACACGTATTGCACGTCATTTACATTGCATGCTCGTTACTGATCGACACATCCTGCTTCTGGACCGCAGCATCGGTGTGAGTGACACGCCACATTAATTCATATGTTAAATGTATCTATTTATTTAATTTAATTTATAATGTTATACCGCGCCGCCTTTGTTTGCGGTAAGCGTGAATTTCTTAAGCCGGGCTTGATGTGGCAATAACGACGTAAGGGAGACGAGAAAAATATAAGTTATTTTGGGGCGGGGGGGTTAGAGGGGAACTGGCACTCAACAGCCTCCCCCCAGAGACAGCGGGCGTGCGGCGCACACCAGTGTGTGAAGTCATGTGAGCGGTGTGCTGGACTTATTATCTGTGATTTCAGCGCCATCTGGGCCAGCCCCCCAGGCTGTTTATATCCTCATTCAACAATCTGACATCAATGTGGAAGCCAGTCGCCCCCCCGTCAGGCCCTGGCAGCTCCCGCGCCTGACCCTCCGCGCAGCACGCCCAGGAAGACGGTATTTACACATGGAACGGGCTTTTTACTTATTGCTAAGTACGAAAAGCCCGGCTAACGTCTGCTGACGGGCTGCTAAGTGAAGCGTAAAGAGTTCATCGAGCATCCTGACGGTTCCTGCAGCCGGATCGGGAGTAGCACCGCGGAAAGGAAGGGGGCTTGGAGTCCAGACGCAGGAACACGTCATGTAGCGCAGCGGGGAGCATGGTGGTCAGGACATGAACATATAACACGGTGTTTGTCAGTTTAACTCCCGTGAGGGCTTCTGATGTAGTGCCGGTGAGTACGATACTTGCCCTCAGTAGCTCCTGGTAAATTCGCTCGTTTGCATAAAAGAATGAGATTTACAATAAAATAAGAACTTCTTTCAGCAGTCTCTTTATAAGCTGCTACTCACAGGGAGTGCTAACACAAGCACACGTTGCTGGAACAAATCTAAATGCAAATTAAGCCACGGTAACTATTCCCACGCAAAGCCGGTAGCCCACCGCGCGTGTATTTAGACGGGAGCTCACAGCTAAAGGATGGAGGTGCGGCCTGATATTGGACGGGAAATAACTCCGATTACAAATCAGCCGTTTGCACCCGTTTCCTGCAGTAATTAAACATCGCGTGTGGGCCATCTGTCTAAGGGGCGGACCGAGCCCGCGCGCACACACAACCTGCGCACATGCGCAAGCGTGACATGGCGGCCGGAACCTCCTGCTGGGCGACGTACACTTCACTGACTCCTCGTCTGGCTGAGGTGCTCCTACACCGCTGTTCCCCATCTTCTTCCCTGCTAGAATGCAGAGGTGCACCATGGCCGGCATATCGGGTTTAAAAATCCTTGCGTGTCGTAAGTATCGACCTAAGCGAAAGCAGCCTACCCTGCAATTTGTTTATTATAGCAGGGGTGGGCAATCTTATCCACAAACGGCCGGTGTGTATGTGGGTTTTTGGGGTAACCTTTAGGTCAGATGTTCAATCCCAGGTGTGAGGACTCTTCAGCCAATTAGTCCTCTAATTAGTGACCTAATTAGGGAGTTGCAGTGAAAACCTGCATATACACCGGCCCTTTGCGGATAAGATTGCCCTCCCCTACATTATAGGTTCCGTGCTGCAGCTTCTGGGTGGGATTAATGATTGAAACGAACACATCATATGATTTTTCATGGATACCACCTCACTTTCAAAGTTGAATTGCCTAATTTGTCGCTTTTTCTCTTCACAGCATAAAAACAGTATCGCACTTATCTTTATATACAGTCCCACCCCCATACGTTTCATGCCTGGGGTCCATTTGACCTTCCTGCGGGACTTCCTCTGATACTGCCCAAAGGCCTTGCCGTGCTTCATCTGTCTAGACTCTAGAGCATAAATCCTGATTTACTATGGACAAGTGCCTTTCCTCTGCCTGCCCCCCACCTGACAGGCAATAGCCTATTGGATGTGGCCTTTGCCTGTCACAGGATGGTATGCAGCAGTCCAATCAAGTGTTACCTCCGGTCTAAACAGAAACTTGCTGATGACACAGAGGAACTCTGGCGGCCTCCTCTACATCCCCCCCATCTCAATGAGAAGCAGGAGCTCTTCACAAATTGCATTTTAATTTTCTGCCCATTTCCCACGGTAACGCAGTTAGTGAATTATTAATGGCTGACTTATAAACACCACATCTGTGCCAGGTCGGGGGGGGGGTCAAAAACAAATTCACCAAAATGCGATGAATCACAAGTGTCAGAAAATGGAAATGCGGCAGATTCTTTGAATCTTTTATATTTTATATAATGCAGTAATCAGTCTGGACAGGATGCATTTCCCCACTGTGTGCCAAACAGAGCTTGGTCCATTTTGAAATGGTTTAGTACAACTCCTCCAGCTCATGGGAATGTGACACCCTCTGACTGCGGGCACCCATACCATTCAGCATCCTGGATAAACCGTACCGGGGCAGGTCTTCGCCTCACTATATGGTTCTGCTGGACCCATTTGAAAAGAGGCCCCCCTTCAGCAAAACAGTTAAAACAGAAATGTTAAACGGTTCAAAAGCTTGACGGTTGACCAGGGGACTAATATCAATAGGTTACATTTATATAATGCCTTTCACAAACCCAAGGTCACTTTACACTAAACAGTATTTCTCAAATTAAACTCAGGATGTATTTGAATGTATAAATTGTTAGCGTTTTATTAGACATCCAGTATATATACAAACAGGCCCATAGGCCAGGTCACACCAGTCATTTCTTAGGAAATGAAACCAGACCGAGCTAAAACCAGAGTGCAGACCAAAGTGGACCTGCTGTTCAGTCAAACCCAGAAACACAGACCTTTGCAGTTCACATGGTGGCCTGTGTGATGACATCATCCTGCCACCTAAATTACAATATTACTGTCGATGTAGCTACATTTTAAACTATGTTTATTCCTATATCTAAGCACCTATTCATTAAGTAACACTAGAAATGCAGCTGGAATTTGTGTAGACAGACCCAAGGAGACGCGTCTGAGAGAAGTACAGACCTGAGAAATGGGGTATCACCGGGGACTTGGACTCCACATCACCTCGCATGTCTCAAAATCTCAGCTCTGCAGTCTCTGGAAAGCAGCAAAATAATCCCACATCTTCACAGTAAAAACATTGGAAGTGGAGGCTCTGCTGGCCACAAGCGAGGGGACTGAGAAAGGTGTGCAAGAGTGACCCCGAGCATATGAGAGGACTGAGAACGGCAGGGTAACCCGAGCTTCTCCTGCACACACACACATCAGCAAGAAAGACCTCTATTTTCTTAAAGGAACAACTAGCAGTTGGGTAGAAAGTTCTGTTCCATCTGGCTTTTATAAAGAACCGCAAAAAAAAGGAAATATTGATAGAACTCTAATCAGTGGAGGCCTGAAGTCACCACTTAAGTCAAAAGTCAGTGGATATTAGAGTTTTTGTTATATTTTAATACAATGGAGAAAAGCATTTATAGAACACAATCAGGGACATACAATACTTATCCATTACCAAAAGTGCACATAAACAGAACATTCCTCTATCTGCAGCCAGAACCCATCACTGGACTAGGGACCCTGTGATGCCTCCCATCATCAAGCACTTTCCTCTGACTGCAGGGAAGATGAGAACGTTTTTAGGAAAGTCGCTTCCCCCAAAAAACCCCAACAACATACATGAAAGTTAACAGTCCCTTTCTGAAACCTGCGAGGAGGTAGACCTTTAATCAGATCACTGTCTGCATGCCTAGATATTTACATCCTGCGTCAGCGCACGCTGTTATGGGGGCTCTCTGCGTCGACCAGACAGAGAAAGACAGAGAGAGAGAGACAGAAACAGAGAGAGAGACAGAGAGACAGCCTCACGTCTCGCATTGACCCATTTGTTTGAGACGAGGCCCGACTGCAACAAGAGGAACAAACCAGACAGCCGGACTTCAACTGACCTTAAAGTCAATTCTTCTTACATTTATTAAAATGATCATCCTCATTTTCCCCCAAAAGAATTCCACCATCTAGCTGCACACTTAAAACAGGAGTTTTAACACTGAAAGACAGAGTGTTTGTTGCAAAAAAAATAAATAAAAAATGGCAGCTAATTTGCCAAAAACAGTGGGGGACTGGGAGGCTTAAATGACCCAGGGGGATTCAAAGTGGGAGGGGTGTCTTTGGTGGCAAGGGGAACAGTAGGGTGGGGTGGGGGGGTTGTTGACCGAGGTCCTTCAATCCAGTTGGTAAACCCCCTCCTGCTTGGTGGGGCAGTGAGCTGCTCCGTGCCCTATACCTGGCACACGCATCCCAAGGCACTGCTTCTAGGGTGTGGTGTGAGGGGGGGTGGGGAAGAGTCATGACACCTGACCAATCAGGGAGCTTTGGAAAATCTGGAACCTGCGAGATGTGATTGTCCCTCATAATTCACAGGATCTGGTCTCATCCTAAACCACGGCAAGCCATCCCATGTCGTCTCCCTCCTGCCATCGATCTCAGGACCAGGCAGGATAAACTCGCGGAAAAAGCGTCAAGCAGAGAGCCACCCAGCAAGCCAGCTGTAAGTCAGGAATACAAACACGTCTGTTCTCACGTCCCGTGCTTAAAAGCCGCAGTGGAGTGAGCTCAACCGATTTGCGTATTCCTAAGGCGCGACTCGCAGGAAACTGTCCAGGAATGCCGAAATAAACCCTTCAGGTAAAACCTGGGGACACCTGGAATCTACCTGCTCGGTCTGGTAGGTCTATGATGGGCTGAAGCAGCATCCCTCACTGCAGGGACGCCCCCCAAGCCAGCGCACGCCCAAGAGCACACTATCACTGTGGTCCCTTTTCCACCTGTCTGATCAGTATCATTATTTATAAGTGTTTAAATAGATATAAAAATCTGAAAAGCAGAGACCCGCTGGTCAGTGTCAGAGAAACAGAGGATGGGCAATAAAAAAAAAAAAGACAGGAATTCAGGTTCTGAAAAGCTGTTTTGGTGTTTCCTGGTGACCCAAGCCTCGGCTGGGTCGGGGCAGGTCAGGTCTGCTGTCCTCTATGCTCTATGTACAGCTATACAGAGGGAGGGGGTGGGCAGGGGGACAGTCACGGAGCCTCCCCCCGTGACCGGCCGCCCCGCCTCACTTGCGGTCGTCGATGGTCTTGATGAACTCCACAGCGGCCGTGAACTGCATCCACCAGTAGCTCTCCTCCCCACCGAGCCGGCTGGCGTAGAAGTTACTGATGTACTGGATGGTGGAGAGCAGGCAGGGTGGGTTGGCCTGGGGGGGATGGGGAGGGGCACAGTGTCACACTCAGGGCACAAGGTGCAGAGACGCTAATCATCAGTTATTCATAAAACTGCACTCAGATTCATCTCAAAGAGTAAAACATGACTAAGTAATGCTGTATGCACAACATCAGGCTGGGTGACTTGTTTAAAGGTACAACAGTTCGATGCAGCTAGGAACTGAACCAGCAACCTTCTGTGTGGCTCCACGCCTTGCTACCCGCTACCCTTGCTAATCGACTCCCAGGAAGAAACAGGGTGCAGCAGGCAGTGTGTAGTCGGTCGTGAGCAGCAGGTGCGCCGCTCTGCTGGACACCTTTCTGCCTGCGCCTTTGATGAGCTTTCCGGGTGACTGGAGGGTATCCGGATGCGGCTGGCAGAGGGTCGGTCCGTTTCCTGAGCACACTCGTGTATGCCCCGCCTCCTGGCTCACTCAAACCATGTTTACCAACACATTAGCCCGACATCAGTGTTCTTATTAGGGGCCTTAATGAGGCCATTATGTAAATATCTATGGAAAGGCAGCCCCCACCCCCTGCTGGTATACGCCAAGGCGTTCGCTAATCTCCGTCCCATTCCGTTCCGATGGCGTGAGCAGGAACCCAAACGCTTAGAAGTCATTCTGCCTCTAATGGCAGCGAGCTCAGCTTGCGGATGCAGGAACTCTCAATCACACTGCTATACTGCCAGATAAACACCATTAGGGAGCCAGTATTAGCCAAGGAAAAGCAAACACACATTTTATTATCTGTGGTAGATGTCATGCTGATGCCTATTATGGGCTGGAAGCCCAAAGCTCCGCGTACGTCAGACACACTCAGCCTATCTGTGTACGCAAGTCCCATCTGGGGAGGGAAGGCGTCCCCACCTTGATCAGGACAAAGACGAGCACAGGGACAAAGTCGTCGGCGCCAGGCACGGTGTCCTCGTTGGCCAGGCTCAGTAGGTTCATGATGGTGGAGCACATGCGTAGGATGCACTGCACCTTGTCCCGCGGCGTCTTGTAGGCGCTGATAGTGCGGATCTCGGCCTGAGCTGAGGGCCACGGCGCCTCCTTCAGGTACACCTGTGGTAGGGGGGCAGAGGGCAGACGGTGTGCCTTCATGGATGGGGCGCAGGTACATTTGGCAAAGGCAGTTTCTTCTGATGTGGACAACTAGCCTCGGATGTGGATTTCAACAAAGCAACAAAGGAAAACCCACGACAATCTAACCCACTCCAGTCCTGGGGGGCCGGAGCCCTGCATATTTTTGGGTTTCCCCTCATTTAACACACCTGATTCAACTCCTTGTGCTAATTACCACACAGCTCTTGAGCTGAATCATTTATGGTGGAACAAGGAAAGAACTAAACGACACTGGGCTCCGGCCCTCCAGGACTGCAGTTTGACACCCCTGATCCAAACCAACTCTACCTCTCCTACACAGAATGAAATAAAATGGGGAAGAAGGCAATGCAGTCCCAGAATGTCACAGGTTCTACTCCCACCCTACTGTCAGGCGAGGCTCTCGACCCCATTTGCTTAGAAAAAAGCGTTGCCATTTCCAGGTGACCCACAGCCCTGCTAAGAAGCCCCTACCTACTGTGGTGCACCTCAGCATCCCTCTGCTGGGGTGAACACAAAACCAGCACAAAAATGGTGCCTGTGCGGTCCCCTGGCTTCTGGCTTGTTTATTAATTACCAGTGATGTGCCCTGCTATTAATCAGACTCACATTTAATGAACTTGTGCACATAAGTAGAAAAAAAGAAAACCTTCAGCAGCTATGATAAATCAGAGTCATCCACTTGTACACAAGCTCTCAGATTGCTTCACAGATCCGATATCGAGAATTAAAAACTGTCAAATCCAAAAGCACCTGAGAATAGAGGTTCTCTTTCCACGGCGGTGGGTCAGAGCGCTTCAAGGCCACCCCCCACCAATGGGCTGCGAGAGCACGCATTTCCAGGGCCCCGCCCTCTGACCCAGCACACACAGCTAGCGCCTGCCGTAAATCTCTAAATACAAGGCGTGTGTGTTTTTCACGTCCCAGCTGAGCATTTGTTACTGCCAGTAATGGTCTGTGATTTGTAATGGTCATTATGGGGAAGCCACCCAGAGACAGAGAGACACTGGGCAACTGTCACAAAGGGAGAAAAAACAAAAGCTTCAACTACATCCTTGAGGTTTCAATGCCATTCTGACTGAAAACAGACACTCTGCAGAGTCAGAGAGGACTATAAGCAAAATTCCTTCTACTATGGACCAAGAAAATGGACACAGAACTCAAAGGCAGGTGGACCCTTAAAGCAAGAAGTGGGCGGACAGAGAGATGAGAGTGTTACCTCTGGGATCTGCAGAGCCTTGTGATTGGCTGTCACGACTTTGGAGAGCCTCTGGATGTGTTCCTGCAAGAGCCTGAAAGAGGAGCCTTGTCAGCATCAGCCTGCATGCATCGGTCGCGTGCCTCGCCTTAGCATTACTGAGCATCGGTCGCGTGCTTCGCCTTAGCATTACTGAGCATCGGTCGCGTGCTTCGCCTTAGCATTACTGAGCATCGGTCGCGTGCTTCGCCTTAG
>JAUMHC010000043.1:1884403-1897107 GCA_032359785.1 Heteromormyrus szaboi | reverse complement strand
TACACATATATATATACACACACACACACACGTTTTCTATGTCGAGGAACCCTTACAAAATCTACACTTTCCACATTGCAGGACATTCCTCTACATACATATTCAGAAGTTAGGCGTTTAACACGAAACCGTCGGGATTTTTTCGAACCACCAAGGTAAATCGTAGCTTCTTCTAAACTGCGTAAACTTCTTCTAAGCTTAAATTCAAAGGACCGTAGGGACGCTTCCCCAGGCCACCGTAAAATGATAACACAAAACAACATCCGAGTGCGAGTACAGGTATCTGGCAGCTTCTCGTCCCAGTAGGTACCAGGCACCACAGTACTAACCTAGACAAAAATGTCCATACCATAATAACGCGGTTTAATAGCAGCTGTCCACCAATATGTTCGAGATATGTCTTACTATGAGCATTATTGTTAATGTTATCAGCCATTTTTTCCGCTCGCCGTTACGCGTGAATTGAGGTACTGCCGTCTTTTTACGATGGCCATTTTTCCTGCCTCCTCCTACCGCGGGCTCAGTGCACCATTTGAGGGCCGAAGGAAAGCCGCAGAAAAGCCGTTCTGATCCGATGGCGCCACCAGCGGCTGGAGGCTGCATCGCCGGCATTCGCCAAGGCGCTCCTTAACCGGTAACCCGTTAGGTTACCTGCTGTCTCCATCAGACCGAAGCAGAATGAATACATTTCACCCTTTACTGGTTTATAACGAAACATAACGAAGGTAACCAGGAGTTGGGAATTTTAATTTTAGTATAAATTAGTCACAAATCAATTTAAATATGTTTTGTCGTGTAAACGTGTTTAAGCAATATAACCTGTGATACGCATGGTTTATAGTGCTTATAAAACGCGCGCTTCGTTTTTTATTGTTTAGCGGATGTGATCTAATGCTGTATAAGTAAAATTGATTCAGTTTCTTCTGGATAAAAATGAGCTGAACTTTAGTGAAATGAAATAAAAAGGATGTTAAAACATCACAGACGTTAACAAAAAATAATTATGTAGGCCTAATATGTTAATAGATAAAATATAATACTCCTATTATATTATTCTGCAAACGGCTATGTTGTCCTAACAAACACGGATAGTGCAGAATGTACACTAAACGATGAGTTATTACATAGTTTTATATTCTACTCGGTGAAGGGTGTATTTGTGTTTTAAAATTACACAGCTCTTTAAAATAATACCCCCACTAAGAGCATTCTGAAATATTCAAATAATATACAACAATGTCAGAAATACCCTCAGAAACACTTTTTGAAGGCAGACGTTAATGAAGTGAACGAAGTCTCAGTCGGGGTTTGAAAGGCGACCGACCGCGTTTTTTCCTTTTTTTTTTAAAAAAAAGAAAGTAGATAACGTCATTCGACGGCTGAAAATGGAGCGCTTGGAGCGGGGCGCCTCGGAGCTGCCGAAAGATATTTCAACAACACAACTTGTGGCCCTGGGAAGACAATAAGACGGCAGGCACCTTTTGTCGGTGCGTGTTTCCGTGTAAACAAATAATAATAGTAACAGAAATCGGACGGATCGCAGTGGTTACTTTGGTACCGGAGTCCATTGTTCAGCCGAAAGCACAGCACGTATTACGGGAATATGAAGGGAAACTGTAGTTGAACAAAGCGAGGGTTCGCCTGGATTTTTCCCCGCACCGATGACGCCGCTCCAATACTGGTAAGTCATTCGCAAACATGTTGTCATGTTGCATTTTGTTCTCCTTTCAAACGCGATCTGATCAAAGGGCTGGTAAGGGACGGATATGGGGGAAGTCGCACGTTATCGTACAATCGACACCTATTAAGACGCTTGCTAAGGCAGCGTGTAAAATCACACAAAGGGGAAGTGTGCGCGCAAAAGCTACACTGAAAGGAAGGAAAAAGGGAAGGAAATGAAAGCAAGATGGCTGGCAAAAACACATAACTGGCTGTCAAGCAGCGCAACAATATAGCACCCAGGAGGGGGAAAACGGGGAAAACCCATTTCATTGCGAGTTTGTCAGATTATCTTTATCCTCCCAGCGCAGTCTGGCAAATAAGTACAAGTTAGTCGTCTTCAATCTATCAGAGGCACACGCTTCAGTAGAGGCTACGCCCCTTTGTGTATTAAGCATCTTGCTGGTGTCTAATTACGGAAGCAGTGCTTATTGCTGAAGTTGCGTACGTGGGATAACCAAAACGTCAGCATGCATGTCGTGGGTTTGTTTGCTTATTTATGTATGCGTGCATTTATGTGTGACGATGTGAGCGTCTTTTTGTGCACATGTATAGTTAATGGAGAAAAATACTTTTAAATTTCCCCCCAGGTCACGTGTGTGTATGTGTTCAGGGAATAATGGCTGAGCAGGATCCATCGCCACCATCGTCACTGGAAGGCAACAAACCTGGATTCCCCACCACAATTTTGGTCAACAAACATGAGGAAAAGCACTTGTGCGCTTGCTGTCAGAAAATTTTGAGGAGGCCCTTCCAGGCCCAGTGCGGTCATCGTTTTTGTTCGTATTGCTTTAATCGGACCGTCAGGTAAGCGGTTGAGACAAGCAGACCTCCCCCTAAACCATTGGCGAAATTCCTACCTTACGACAACCTATTTTGAACCAGCTAGCTGCAGTGCTGGCTAAAATATTTACCTCATCTTATGACGATCAAACAAAACCAACCTGTGCCAAATCAAGCGCCAGCTACATGTCTACGTGATACGGTTTTGTAGAATTAATGTTCTTTAAGTATGCTACAAAAATAATTCCTAAAATGCACTTTACATTTTATGTGAAGCCGGTCGAAAAACAATAAGACCTTACAGCATCTACTTCCTTTGTTAAGACTAAGATTTGGCTATTTTTGGGGGGTGTGGCCCCACTCCACGTAGCCTACACAAGGTATTTTGTGGTTTTTACACGTAAAACGTTACACGTGTGTCTGCACCCAGAATCATTTGAAACACTTAAGTCAATAAGAGACAAATCCTTGTTAATGGTGAACATTATTCGGAATAGACTAGTGTTTGGAAACGGAACTGCGAACGATACATTAAACTAGCTCACGCTATGAAAAATCTAATGACGACAAATCCCGAAGGGCGAGTCAAAACATTATTCATAAATGTATTGTAGCCTAACCAGGTATTATATATCAGTATGTGGTATAAATACAGCGAGTGAGTGAGGTTAAACAATAGGAATGCAAGTTACATTGGTTTTGCGCGCAAAACTGAAAACACGGTCTTCCCTCATACAAACATAATACAAAAATAAGAGCTTGTTGATGGATACGCAGTGGATGGAGTAAATTGACTTTCCCCGTAATGACTAAAATTTGAAAAACAAAGACAGCTTATTTTGCACGCCAACAGTCATGCAAAGAATACTTGTTTTTCTTGCAGCTCAGGACCGCAAAAATGCGGCGCTTGTATTAAGGAAGACATTTTTGAAGAGCCAACATCCATTCTGAAGCAAGGCTGTGTAAGTTGTCTGCATATATGTACGTTTTTTCTGAAAATAATCAAATATGGGTTAAAATGTAAAATTACCTAATATGTATCCAGAATGCACATGTCTAATGAAATGTATTTTTATCACCTTGTTTTGTATAACAAAGGGTAATGTTGCACTGCTTGTGTAAGAATGAAAAGTATGCGCTGGAGATGAACTTGGATCTCGATGTAGTAAGCAATAGGCCTACGTCCACATAGTCCTCATACTGCCGTTCTGCCAAGGCGGGGAAAGCCGTTGGGTTTATTGCTCTTGCGGCTTCCAAATGTAACATGCACGAAACGTTTGAGGAATAAATGGTCCAGAAATTTTAATTAAAATATTTATTCGTATAAAGGTAAACATATTGGAATGTTCACAGCCGGTTTCTGTAACGGGACTAAACTGTTTTACAACATTAATCTTCGTCAATATGACGTTTATGTTTCTTTCAGGACACTCGTTTTCCCCCCCTTCTTCCTTTTGTCTTGTTCTGTATTTCGCACCTCCGTCCCGGCGGGCGCGGCTCACCAGGCTCGAACATGCGCAGTGCACACTATCATCTGTTTGGCTCCGCTTGGGTCCCGTGGTCTGTCCGACTATGACTTTACTGTCGTGTCCAGGCTTGTATTAATGGAGACACGCCCACGGCAATATTTTGATGCTTTTCTTTAAAAAAAAAAAAATCGGTACAGCTGCCCAGTCTGCTTGCAGATAAATTAAAAATATTGCCACGTCCTTGTTATTCGCCACTTTTTCTCGGTGGAGTAGAAATTTCAGCCCGCACCGTTGTCTGTTTAGTTTCACTTTGAACACGGGCCACAAAATGTTATTAAATAAAGATATGTTTCACGCCAGCTGTAAAATGATATTGAATCAACGATTATATAGAATTTAACCAGAAGCCACAGAAATGAGTGCAGATGCTGATGGTGGCTGCCGGCTGTGTTGCCTTGTGTGACACAGGCTTTCCCTGACAACGCCGCGAGGAGGGAGGTGGAAGCACTGCAAGTAGCGTGCCCCAACGAAGGATGTAGCTGGAAAGACAGCATTAAAGAATACGAGGTGTGAGATGAGCCTGGTCTGTCTGTCTCTTTTTAAATGTGGTCACTGGTAACATACTGTATTTCTGCCAATATAAATTCTCAATCTCTACTGCATTGTAACTGCATGATACTTTCTTTTATAAATTATCCTTGTTTTATATTATATTCTCTGACTTTATCCAGAAAACTATCCTAGCTGATTTCTGATCTCTGCTTTCTCTGCGCTCCTGGGAGTTGCAATTAATTCATTTTAATTCTAGTAAAACAAACATTACTGATAACCATCCATATCCCATATGCATTTTGGGTCATTATTCATATTTGCCTGCCCATGAAATAAAACGAGTGAATTGTTAGGTGGCTTTTGTCAGCCCATGAATACCAGGCACATCTGGCTGCAACAGCCACAGTGAATAAAGGGTTAACATAAGTGGTTCTCAGAGTGACTCCTACCGTCACCATGTGTCTCTGCAGCTCAACCACGAAGGCAAATGTGACTTCATGATTATTACATGTCCATCATGCAAGGAGCTGTTGAGACTTGGTGAACAAGAGCGCCATAACGAAAGAGAATGCCCTGAACGAACTCTGAACTGCAAGTACTGTAAGGAACTGTTTCAGTTTAAAAACATCAAGGTAAGGGTTAGTGGCAGCGGCGGGGGGGAGGGGGGCCTGTTTTGTGCCTGTGTGTCACGGCCTTCACAATATGTTAGGCTGACTATGCATCCATGCTCAAAATGACTAATTCAAATCCAGTCACTGTGTCACATCACTTGACACTTGATAGAGTGCAGGTGAGTGAAAGCAGCAGTGACAAAGTACTAAGAAGTAAACAAATACTGCAGACAAACATTTGTTTGCATAATATTTGTTTTAAGATAAACGTGTAGTGGAACCTTTTGGGCGTGTGGTGGGCTGGGTTTGCTTTTACAGTCGAAGTAGCCGCTGTGTTTATGCGTTATGTATTGAATTAAATGCAGATTTGGATCAGATGACATTTCTGAAAATGTGGGAATATTGATGTATTTTTTATTTGTCAGGCTCATGATGAGATCTGCCCCAAGTACCCCATGATCTGTGAAGGCTGTGCCAAGAAAAAGATCCCGAGAGAGAAGGTGAGATTTTTGACAGTGAATCTCTGCAATCCGTAAGACCTGGCGGCGTGACAGAGGACGGAGGATGCGAATAAGCAAACGAAAGCCTCGCGTCTCTGTGAAGGACTCTTAGCATTGGAGCTTGTCTCTCTCTCTCTTTGCAGTATGTGGACCATATTAAGTTCTGTAGTAAATTTAGAGCGCCTTGCCGATTTCATGTCGTCGGATGCGATATGTCGGTAAGTAGGCTTCCTGCCACTGTGCCTGAACACACCGTCTTGTCAGTTTAGCGCCGCCCCCCCCTCGCTTAGCAGGTGGAATGGCGGCCGGCAGATATAGAGTGAGTTTTTTAGTTGAGAACTAATGCCACACACAGAAGACTTGTTGAGGGCAGAGCAGATGCAGGCAGTGTCCTTTTGGCCTCCAGCTTGCGCTGTGACCGTGTCTCCCTCCCCAAGGTGGAGAAGGAGAAGATCCACGAGCACGAGCGGGCCTGCTCCTACGAGCACCTCAACCTGCTGCTGCACTACATCATGGGCCTCAAGGTGAACTTGGAGGGCATGCAGCCGCAGAGCCTCGAGCTGGCCAGCCACAAGATCCACGAGCTGCACCAGTCGCTGCGGGACCTGGAGGCCAGGATGGGCCAGCTGAGCGTCTCGGCTCCCGTGCAGGGGGCCTGCGCCCCCGCCACGCTGCCCACCTCCTTCACGCCGCTGCCCAGCGCTGCAGGTGCCGCCCTGGAGCTGCAGCTGCACAGCGAGAAGGCCAAGGTGGCCGAGCTGAGCCGCCGCTGGCAGGAGCTGGAGGTGAAGGTGGGAACTTTTGAGAACATCGTGTGTGTGCTGAACCGCGAGGTGGAGCGCTCTGCCACCACGCTGGAGGCCCACAACCGGCAGCACCGGCTGGACCAGGACAAGGTGGAGAGTCTCAGTAACAAGGTACGTTGCAAGACGGTGGGACGTTGGCTTCCAGAAGGTTATGGGTTCGGGTCCCTCAAAGAACTCGAGATCTGCTGAATTACCATCCTGAACTGATGGAGTTAGTGATGCTTGTTTATGCAGCTGCTTAGGCATGGGGTGTTGCTCAGTGGGTACGGACACTATGTCTGTGATCGGAAGATTGCTGGTTTAAATCCCAGGGACATCAAACTGATGCGCTGTTGGGCTCTTGAGTAAGGCCCTTAACTGCTTTCTCAGATAGACAAAAGCATATACTAAATAATAAAAAAATGTAAATAATAATTTGCTGTGGATGAACACTTTGGCGAAGTAGCTAGTTAAATTAGCCACAGAAAGTCCTCCCCAGATTATTTGGTTCATTCTAGATGGTTGGAGGATTATTTATTTCCGCCTTTTGCGCATTTTTGAGATTGGACGTTTGCAGAAACAGCGCGTGTGTGTTGAGCAGGCAGAATGTCCCTCACACCCAGGTTCGGCAGTTGGAGAGAGCCTTGGGTCTGAAGGATCTGTCCATCGCGGAGATGGAGGCCAGGCTGCGGGAGATGTCAGCCGCCACCTTCGATGGCGTCTTTGTTTGGAAGATCTCGGACTTCACCAAGAAGCGGCAGGACGCCATCGCTGGCAGAGCCCCGGCCATGTTCTCCCCAGGTATGGCCCCCGTCCCCGTCCCTGTGCCGCGCCACTCCACGGCCTGGAATCGTGACAGAGGAACTGGGCTTGCTGTTTTACCTTTGACTCCCTACCTCTGTATTTTAATTTTTTCTGTGGGTTCACGGCTGCTGAAATGTGTGAGATGATTTTTGTGCCATGAAGTTCCCTCTGGGCAGAACTGTCAGTTAAGGCAGATAATTCAATTTCAGTGTATTAATTAAGTTATGAGGGAGTTGGGACTGAAATGATTAAGGCTCCATGTCTGCTGTAAGCATGTGATAGTCGACACTCGTGGGCGGGGCTGGGGCTGGGGCGGGGCTTGGGGGCATGTGCAGCGGACGCATGCTGTGCGCGTCGCCTCTAACTCCTCCCCACCACGTTGGCCAGCTTTCTACACCAGCAAGTATGGCTACAAGATGTGCCTGCGGATCTACCTGAACGGGGACGGCACGGGGCGTGGCAGTCACCTCTCCCTGTTCTTCGTGGTGATGCGGGGGCCCAGCGACGCCCTGCTCAAGTGGCCCTTCAACCAGAAGGTGATGTCTCCACCGGGGACTGGGGGGCACTCCGTTCCCCCAACCGCTGGATCTGTTATCCCTTCCAGACATCATCAACACCCACTTCCTGTTAAAGATGGCTGACACTGAATGCTGAGTGCTCGAGATTGCTAGTTTTAAATCTGTTCAGTGAATTAATGAACCTGGATAGCATCTGGTAAGATGTACAGCACATGTGCCAATGAATGGAGGCATATGCCAGTGGTAACCGGAACGGTAGGACAAGGATGTTACTATCTCATCAATTTGATGGTGGGGAAAAAAACCATGAAATATATCTTCCAAACATTGCAACGTTTGCACTGCGACCTTCAGCAGGAGATGTAGTTTGAAGATGGATGAATGCATTTCGGATCTGTGTTTTTGTTGAAACAGAGGATGGACGTAGCCTGTAGCATTTTCTTGGTGCTCGTAGGCTGAGGGGCCTGATTTCATTTCCCCGGTTGTGCGACCTGTATGTCCAGGTGACGCTGATGCTGCTGGACCAGAACAACCGCGAGCACATCATCGACGCCTTCCGGCCCGACGTCAGCTCCAGCTCCTTCCAGAGGCCCGTCAGCGAGATGAACATCGCCAGCGGCTGCCCGCTCTTCTGCCCGCTCTCCAAGCTCGACTCCAAGAACACCTACATCCGAGATGACACCATCTTCATCAAGGCCATTGTGGACCTCACAGGCCTCTAAATTTATGAGGTTCCCCAATCGCCGTTGCTTCCTATCCCACGCTCTTTCGCACCCATTCGCTCACCCTGCCATTCTAGCTTTGGCTGGATTTGACTAGAGGTCTGGGAAGCTTGTGAGGTCCTAACTCGTGCACCATACTTACGGCATCGTTCTGTTTCATCGCTTATGGATGGCACCATGCAGTAAACGTCGCTCTCCGTGTGGCGATACAGCTATGCAGCAGTTGTCCAAGAGGGGGCAGTCTGGAGTCATGAAGCACAGGCCCTCTTTGTTATGGTGCGATAACAGTCCTAAAATTATGCTGTGGCTTAATAGGTGTCTGTGTACTTGTCTATCAAGACAACAGCCTCTTGCATTCAGGGAGGCTTCCGCCGCATGTCACTCTTGGAAAATGGGAGTTGGCATGAAGGATCTGTCGTAGGCCCCCGGAAGGCAGGCCAGAGCCTTAGCGTGAGGCTGTCCGCCAGCAGTGAGCGTCGCGGCGAGGTGGCCTGTGAGAGTGCTGGAGAAAGTCCCTATAGCGCCTTCGTGGAAAAGTAGCGATTTGTGCTTTCAGAGTGTTTGTGCCCTGAAACATCTGATGCATTCTTCGGTCAGACAGGTGTTTTTTTTTCGTTGTTTTTTTTTGTACATATTGCGACACGTGATTTTTTTTTGGGCATATTGCTTTCATGCTGTTTTTTGGGTGAATTTTGCATAGACAGACGTGGAGTTGCCAGGACAAAGATGTGCACATTAATTCATGGTTTTCTTTTTAATCTTAGTGTGTGGCACTGTGCTTTTGACGTGTTCTTATTGGTCATTATCTGTAGTGGTGGACATTGCTTAAATTCAATAGAAGAGACACGATATTCGGATTTCTTACAGCTGTCATTGTGAGTGCAGGTTTCACTTGTTTTTAACTTGCTTTGTTGCATGTTGGATCTGTGGAAGATACATTCGAGTCCTAACAAATAAGCGTAGCTTGCTAGCAAAAACCGAAACACACCCAAATAATCCTCATACTTGCAAAGCCACCGCCATCCTCAGGGGGGCGCTGCATCTGCCTGGCTTTTTTTGGTTTTTAGGCCGGCTCGAAGATGGGAAATATTGGACGTAACTTTGGTCGAAAGTATTAAAGTATGTGTTTTTCTTGTCGTGTTTAGCATGGTGTGGCAGTTTTTGGACAGATGGGGATTTGTGTGTTTGATTTAGGGGACCAGTGCACGTGTGCAGTGTGGTTCAAGGTTAAAATAGCGTAGAATCGCCTACCCAGGAGGGCTGATGGTAGTTGTGTTTTGGGGCAGACAGTCGGGTGGAATGGACATGAAGTACTGTGACATTTTGCAGCCGCCTCTATATCATAATTAGCTGTTTGTTCAGTCATTCCGCTTTACCTGGAGCTCTCTTTTCTGCACTACAGATGTTTGCATTAAGAAAGCATTAACCTTTACTTGTAATAATAATCACAGGAGGTTTTGACGTTTCTGTAATAGTGGTCACTCCCTCTCTCCCATTCTGCTTATTCAAGATTTCCGCGGTCTGTGGTTAGCGTGTGGTGTAGCCAAACGGCTCATTCAGCTGGGGAGCGCTTATACAGGAGCCTCATCTGGTAAAGTTAGTGTTCCGGACAGGTATAGCCCATCCTGACCAGCCTCCCCATCGCACAGTATCTGTTAACCCAGCCTGTTTGCAACCCCACCTCACAGATATTGAATCTTCTCTGTGCATGAGAAGTTTGAATTCTGAGAATACACACAGCTGGCCGTCTACAGCGGCGAGAATGTTTGTTTTATTTGTATTCCGTTTCTTTCTGATGACATGGAAGCATATAAAATGACTATAATGGTGATTATGTTATGATATTGCTTATTTAATTAAACATAAACAGATGCATATCTGTAATATAACAATATATACGTTTTTCACAATTGCCTTGTGCTGCCGGTATAATGCTGTGAATATTCCATAATTATTAAACCTATGTCTATTGAGTTATGATATAGTGTGCTAATGAATAATATTGATAGAATTATATTTTGAGGTGGACTGGAAACATGTTTGGGTTGATCAGGGATCGCTCTGTCCTTTGTCTCTTCTCATGGGGGCAGAAAGCTGCAGTTCCCCCCCCTGCCTGTTTCCCCTGACCGTGCACGTTTACGCAGACACCCCCATTTCTCATATAATTTCTTGCTTCAGTTTTTCATAATTATCATCATTATTACTAGACTTATTATTATCCAATGTGACCTTCTGTGCCCCCAAAGTACTTGTGATTTTGCATGTTACAGTGTGTGTAGCAACAAGTATATCAGTAAGTGTGACAATTTTTACAGCCTATGTTAAGACAGCACATATATAGATTTATTTTTTTTAACTGTGTATTTTAGTTAGACACATTTGTCACTATCATTAAAAAGTTCTCATTTTGTACACCGATTCCTGTGTGCCAGTGAGTTGAGCTTGTACGTTTGTTTCATCAGGAGTTAATCTGTTGCATGCGATTGTGTTTGTATCCCATTTAAATTGCTTCAAACAGAAATGTTAACTTCACGCGGAGACGTATTTGGGAAGCTCTCAGTCTGAGATATAGCTGATCGTTTGTGGTGTACACCTGATTGCTTATTCTATGGTTGTTTGTCTCCAAGTGTCGAAGCTGGTTCATCGCTGTGGAATAATCTTTAATGTTCTTGTTATATATGGAGATATATGGTATTTTAATTTTTAATAACTGTATGTAGCAGCAAGTATATCTCAGATCTCTTTTTGTGTAATGACAGCATACCAAGTAGCTGAAAGTAAACTTAACAGGAAGAAGTCCTTGTGATGGTCTCTGTCATCGATATTGTGTTTACTTGATTGATGAGTAAATCAGTGTGTTTTATGATGAAACGGTTTGTTTGTGTCCTGCACTAGCAGAAATACAGTGTGGTGCAGGTTGATTATTTGAAGTTCATGTGATTTAACGAGCAAAGTAAAAATCTGTTAATAATACTTGTCTCTGTTTCATTTATTCTCATAAATTAAATGCTCCACGTAACCATGTGAACCACAGTAAGTAATCCTCATTTCCGTGTGATCTAAGTTACGGGGTAAAACTGATCGGCCGCGGAATTGTAAACGCAAGATAAGCGTTTGTACATAAATAAACTCGAGGTGATATTTTTTTATTATAGTTCTGTAATGTTACTGCAACTACTAGGTAACGCTATAGAAGTAAGGCTGAGCATATAATGCTACAAATAGGTGATATTGAGTTATTTTCAAAGGTATTTTTTTAAATTTTTTAAAAATTGATTAGTATAATGAGCAATCTTAGTGTACCGTGTATTCAATTTAAAGATTATTCCTGGGTGATAACAAAGAGACGTGTGTGAGACGGCAGCAGACGGCGGGATGTCCTGCCGATTTCATCATGGTTCTGCTCTGCGCGCACGCTGCGTCCCAGTTTCAGCCGGTGTCGTCATGCATCTGCGATGCTTTATTACAGCTAAAATCACTTTCCCTTCCCCTTCAGTGCTGTTTCCGCGGTCATGCAGACATGAACACCTCCAGTCCCCGTAGAGTATAAGCTATTTGCACTTTACACATCGCTTCACCGATCTCTCAATTTAAATTCACCATTACAATTTGCCCTTTGTCAAAGGACGACTAGTCGTTTTACTTATGTTCATTGTCCATTTAACTTTATTTTATACCTGAGCTTAAACTCAAATTCTGCATTTTTGCTTTTTATTATAATATGCATGTATGCTACAGATGCGTGACGTCATGACTATTATCTTTGTGTACTTCTTTTTGTATAAACCACGTTATTATAAACCATCGCTTGGTACGTTTCCCTGGAGGTATCTACCAGGTTTCTAGGTCTGATTTCCCCCCTGCGAATTTCTCAGAATGAAACCGTCTGACATACCAGGCAAAAGTCATCGTACGGACCCCCCCCCGTCGGCTAGGCGAAAGTTGCCGTATGTATGCATGTGTGGTGGATCTTTATGGGAAAAAGTCCGGGGCCGATTTTTAACTGCCGGGGGGAAAATACACAATTAATCTTTCACGCGTTCCAGTGATGTTTTAATGTAAACGGACGCTGTCCCCGCTAGGTGTCGCCACCACACTGCCTTGTAGTGATGGGATTTATGGCTCTTTGAGGGGATCCGGATCTTGGCGATCCGTTCCTTTCAAAGAGCCGTTCAAAAGAACGGCTCTTTTTAAATATTTAGTCAGTTTTAAGAAGCCAGCTTGGGGGCATCTCAGTTTAT
>JAUMHC010000043.1:1866680-1883233 GCA_032359785.1 Heteromormyrus szaboi | reverse complement strand
TACCTTGGTGTATAATACAGCTAATTCAAAGCAGCTCTTTGCTTTCATTATGGGCGTTATTCACCCATGCAGTCTGAGCCTGTAATGTCACCCATACGTTTATCCTGCTACTTCACTTGTAAAAAACCTACAAAGGTCAGTTTTGCTGTCATTTGTAATACTCAAAAATAAGCAATTTCAGCCCAATCAGTTGTGTGAATGTTTTTAAATGTGAAGAGGCCAGTTACTTGTAAAGATGAAGTAAGTTTATTAAGTGGAAGTGTCTTTAATATCACCTAAGTGTAAAAAATTGAACTGCAAAATGCCCTACGAATGGTTCTCCTTAGTATACAGACTGAAATTTGAGCCTTTTCTGGGATAAAATACAGACGAATGCTTTATTCTCCTGTAGTTAGCCATTGATTGAGGGAATGGTGTTGTGAATGTGTAGATCTGGCTGCATTGTCATAGTTACTGTCCAGCTCAGAAATGGATGCCGTCCAGTACGCTGCAATTTTTCTGCTGGTCCGAAATCAGGATTTTGCCCACTGGGTGTCTGATGCAGTTCATCACAGTGTCAGCGTGGCGCAGTCAATCCATCACATGGCATAGCACTGTGTCCCCATCGCACGTTACCAGGCACACGTTTTAATGCTGTCGGCTGACAGACCAGCCCCAATACAGAGATACCCTTCTGCTTTGCTTATATTTGTCCCCTAGAATATTTTGTAGTGTTTTGCAATTGCTGGCCTGCAGTAATCATTTACTCCCACCCTTCTCTCAATCCACATGCTCGGTCCTCCCTTTCCTCCCTTTCCCAGCAGAGATGAAAGATATGTTGGGCTTCTGTGCATAAAGATGCTTCCTCTGTGCTAATGTCTTTTGCAGAGCTCACTGAAGCACGGGGATGTTTTTCTCATCTAATTTGGGGGGATTGCTTAGATCCTCTTTTCACTTGTGCACAAATGAACGTTGTTGCCCCCTGCTGGCCATATTGGGTTTTCGGGGTGTCTTCCAGCACTCTGACTTGTAGGTATCCGCTAGCTGTATGAAGGGCAGCACAGCAGGAGATCGATTTGACATGACTGTGTACCTCCAGACATCTGTTAAGAATCCGGTTTCCTTATAAGTGAATTCGCCATAACACAGCAGCACTGTCTTCTGGTTTGCATAATGCTGTTAATGCAGGAAATGAACATGGTGAGCTTCTTAATTTCACTTTGGGTTATTCTGCTTTGGACTCCTGTGGCGTGACACACAAAACTTAGCGGAACTTCAAACAAAGGTCTGCTTTTTTTTTTTTTTGAGGAGTATCTGAGCAAGGAATACCGGAAAAGATCTGATGACACGTTCTGCTGAAGGCCTCTCAAGACTGCTGGTCCAAACCACACCTAAAGAAAGTCATCCAGAAACAATTGGCCCGTGTCTAAGTATACATGTTTATATGCTATAAATAAGCGTATTTATAGAGGCAGACTTTCAACTGCGGAAACAGCATCAAGAGGACCTTTTGTTCAGGAAGTGGGGCTGATGTCGTTATGGTCATATATGATGGTTTCCAAATGAGATGGATGTGGTTCTGGGTCTTCATTCCCTGGACCTGAGATGCCAGTGTTTGTCAACCAGCTTAAATACAGAGGAAAGGGATGTGGGGGCAGTGGGACTTGGGAATCCTCTGGAGAAGCAGCGGGGCTTGGAGATGGATGTGAGATTTAACCTCATCCCAGTGCAGTGGGAGATCGAGGCCCCCATTCAGCAGCCGCTGGCCAACTCCCGGACCGTTTAACTCCTTCACCTCTGTTCTGACATCATCCTCACAATGAAAAACCATAGCGCCTGTTCCCACTGTGAACTTACAGAAATGCACCATGGTATGGATTTGGAGAACTCTCAACCTCGGCAAGATGACAGTTGAACATTCATAAGTACTGTATGTAATTGGTGAAAGTGCTGATTAATCATTGTCTCTAATTGCTAACAGAAAGCAAGTGCTTATCTGCCAAACAACAACCATCTAGAAAACTGCATCATTTTATTGCTGATGTAAGCCTTTTGACTGCTTTATGTCTGTGAGCAGTTTGAGTGCGATAACCTCATGGGTCTGCATTCTGCAGACACTGGCAGGTTGCTCTCTGGTGTAATGTCATCTGCCTATCAATGATGCATTAAGTAGAGATTGGTATTATTGTTGGTAGGGAGGATTGAGTTGGCAGCTTTCAGAAAGCCAGTGGGCCTCCTCTTCAGGGTGAAATTCTGGTTTTGCGCTATCACAAAGTATGATACAAAATATCTGTACGCCATTTTAGCTTCTTGTGACAGGTGGATGGAGCAGAGGTGGGAGTCTGGATGTAGATAGAATATCAGAGTGATCACAGAGTGAAGAACGCAGGTACTTCTCTCTGAGTACGACTTGTTTTTGTGTTTTTAAGTTTCTTTCCCACGGAGTACTTTTTCAGAATTTTACAGTCCAACAAAACAACGATCTAGATAGGTTTATTATGTAATGAGTATAATGTTAAAAGACTTTTCTGGACGTGCACACAGAAGCTTCATCAGTATGATAAATGGGTCGTCTAATGTTTCCATCTGATCATTCTATACAGCAGCACTTTCCAGCCCCCACAGCGCGGAATGCTGGGACTTTGGGGGAGGGGGTTGGTTAATTTCCAACAATAAACTATTTTCAAGCTACACCTTTCTGTACAACTCCTGATGTTTGCACGTTCTGATGGTCCCCGAAAAAATATAAAAGGCTAAAAAAATGTAAAGAGCTAAACGATTGCCAACCCCCTCCCCCCACCCCTGTGACACTTTTGCACACTGTATACCCCCCCATGGTCCGCTAGAGGTTGGAAACCCTTGCTATACAGGACCTGGAACCTATCCTAGGCAACACAGGCAAATAGGTGAGAGAGCACCTTGGATGGGATGCCAGTTGATCACATTCACAATACAAAGACTTTACAGCCCTCAGCTGTCGGAAAGGAAGCAAGATGTCTGCCCAGGTCAGAGGTGAGACCCAAGCCTTCCACCGCCGGTATGAAGCAGTAATGCCGCCTTCTGTGCCATCAAGGCATCCAAGATGGCTTCCGCTTAAGTCATTTCCTTCTGCTCTTCAGTTTTCCCAGTAGGAGGAGTCTGAGACTGTTTTAAATTCGGTAATATTTCATTAGACAGCTGCTGAGCACTGAGACCTGCTAGAGCTTCATTGATGAAGTTCGAAGGAGATCATCAGGTCTCTTGGAATTTTCAGGAATGCAGCGTCTGATCGATCCTACGGAACTGGCCAAAACCCAAGGAAGGTCCTAATAGTGTTGGCCTGGCTGTCATGGACAGCATGTTCTCCTCATTGATGATGCAGTGGTATTCTGTGCTGCTTCCAGACCTCAGATTCGTGCTGTGCTTTCCTTGAGTGTGTACCCTAAAAGGAGAGCAGCTGATCTGAGGTGAGGGAAGCTCAAAGCAGACTGGATGGACGGCTGGATTGGTTCATTGTCACGACAGTGTTGGGCAGACAGTCGCATAAAATTCCCCTACACTCTCTGTGACTCTTTGGTGTGCGTGATTTGGCCTAAATTTGCCAGTCATTTTGAGCCGTAAAATATCACTGCCTTAAGTGTTCTTAGTGGTCTTAGTTGATCGGTCTTCAGTCCCATTTAAAGCTGACGTCTTGTCTATGCAGAGAGGAACGTTGGCAGGACGCTCTTTGAAAAGAACGGTGGCTCTGCTCCTCCCTGGATTTTGATCCTGATGCTGTCTGATCCAGGAAAACAAACTCCATCATTGTCTCTCTCTCTTAGCAACCACTGGAAATTGGAGCGGTGGGAGCAGAAATTTGTCTCCACTATCATGAAAAAAAATGTGATTTAGCCTTCAGGAAATGAAACATTATGCCCATAATCTAACAGATTTATACTTCAAAATGAAAAATCAGGCTCCCTGTTTTCCTCTTTTCTGTTTGTGTCCTGATTAGGGACCAACAAAAACTCTCTGAATGGGTGCGATGCAGTGATGTAGCTCTCTGCTCACAGTAGCGATCGATGGTGTCTTGCCTACTGTGGCCCATTAAATGGCACTTCCCATAATATGATCTGAAAACAGACCTCTTCTGACAGACACTGGTGTTTGTAGTTTTTAACAGCAAGATGACAGGAAAGAGACAGTGACAAAGAGTTTTTGGTATGAATTAGGGCAGGCCCTGATTCTGACCCTTTTTAACATCTTATACACAGTCGAAGTATATAAGTAGTTTCTAAAATAAACATGAAATAGATTGAAAAGGGGTATATGATCATCAAAAGCTGACTTGGTTATTTGCGATAGCATTGGAAAGATATCTCTGTGGGAGTGTGTAGGGCTGAAAGCTACTTTGCTGATTAGTTACAAGGAAAACTTTCCGAGAAGATGGCAAGTCACTCTGAGGGAGAGAGCAGGATAACGTGCTTGAGGCTGAACCCTTTGCAGACCTGAGCTCCACATGTCAGTATAAAGTCGGGCAATCAGTTTTATCAAATGCAACCCATTAATTTTCATGTAGGGGGACATTTCAGTTAGTTTTCTCCATATTAGTTCCTTATTGCACCAAAAATGCTCTTTGGCAAATTAAACGGAAGACAGACAGTGGCTTACTGAGCCCTTAAATAAGTTATGTGGTCCAGCGAGTCATGTTCACCATACTGGGAATAAGCACATAGCGAAGCTACCCTACTGTGGTGCGCTGCGTCATTCCCATGCTGGTCTGCGCTGTAGAGGGGTAGGTAAACATTAATAAGCGGAAATCCTGACTGAAGACATGCTTCTTATCCTGAGGGCAGTGGAATCGCCCGCAGACACAATGTGCCAATTCACAGGGGAAGGAACAGTCACTGAATCAAACACTTACTGGAGATTCATGAGTGTTTTCCTGCATCATTGCAGAAACACCAAAAGATGGAATTTCTCATGGAAGAATGGCGTCATATGCCTGTAACAGGCTTTTACACGTTGGTAGACTCTAAGTCAGCACCCTTTGAAGCTCTTCTGGTGGCTTGTGGTGACCCAAAGCCCCTATGCTGGTATTGCATTTGTATTAATCATTGACTCTATGCATCCTATAAACATTGTGGTACTGTACTCAGCCAGATAGGCCAGTCCCACCCTCTCTTGCGGAGAAGAGGATGAATGCATGAACGTCGAATTGGGCTGGTAGGGGGCATCACATAAATGATGACTGCCTGGGAGACTATTTAATGCGGGGGGGGGTCCCTGTCAGGATCCCCTGTTACAGATGTATGAAGGGAGCCAGTGTCCTTAATGTGAGCATCACTTGCCAAACCAACCTATAATTTCTGCTTTGTAATTAAATACAAAGTAAACCCTGACCATTACTAAAGACTGAAATGTTCTATTTTTGTTGGTATGACACATAAGATTATGGCTGTTCATTATCTGAAATACTATATTTAAATAATATGCTGTCATTTTCTTTTCTTTTTTTAATATTTATCCTTAAGCAGACTATCCAGTTTGCAGTGTGGGTTTTTTTTTTCTTTGCCAGTCCACAAATCCATGATGATACCTCAGGCTTGCTCCATGGTAGCCGATGATTCAGAGCCCTTTCAGCCTCCGTTGTTCTTCAGTATGCCCCTGCATGGGTGGTGAAAACCCGTCTTTTTCCATGCTTAACGAAAAGCTTCATCTTGGCTCTTTACACTATTTGTATCTTGTCAGTTTCAGTCTCCTGTCACCTATTTCATGCACCAAGAGACTCTAGAATTGGCTTGGTTTAAAGTCCCTGATGATGCAAGTAGTTAATTTTTTTAAATTGTTTTTGTTGTTGTTTAATTGACATTTATAGGAGGGGTTCAATTTTAATTGACATAATTACAGGGGCCCTTTATTTAATTGAATCAATTAACAGGGCCCCTTAGTTAATTGATGTAATTAGCAGGGGCCCCTTAGTTAATTGATGTAATTAGCAGGGGGCCCTTAGTTAATTGATGTGGTTAGCAGGGGCCCTAGGCACACTGAATTACGTATCCCCCTCCTTATGCAATAACCGATAACTCTGCTGTGACACCCATCTTGCCAGTAGAGATATCCTCTTGGGAGAAAAGAGAGTAAAAAGTGAGTTATTTCCAAAGTCCAGGAGCCACATATCACATTGTGGGCTATCGGCTCGATGAATAAAGCATGTGAGGATTTTTGTTTCCTTTTGGGACAGTTATGTAAGGAGCTCCACTAAGGGTCCAGCAGGGAAGTTCATGCCTTCTAGAGGTTTGCCCTGTCCTGTAGCTTGGGAGAGAACTTTCTAGAACATTTATGGCATGTTTACTCAGATGCCAAAAAGAATCACACTCTGCTGTCGCCAGCCTTACCAAGCCGGCACGTTCTCGCAAGCCATGACCTCAATCTCCTCGTTTCAGTCGACGGCGTCGCGCTCCTGAGGATACTCTGTGAGCGGCAGAGTAATTAAAAAAAATGTGATGCTGAAGTAATGGTGATCTCATACGCCAACCAGGAAATGGCTGCCATCAATCACGCCGCACGCTGACGAAAGAAAGTGTCACTCCGTGATGTGGGAGACTGTGTTTTCCATGTCCCTAACATCTCCTCGAAAACGCTGGGGGCAGCAGTTGCCTTTAATTGAACAGTTTAGATGCAATTGTTGGTCACATAACCATTAGAAAGTCATAATTCAAAACTGCGAGGCAGTTATGCGCTGACTCCCGTGTGGAGATGGTCTGCACCATTACTCATTTGGGTTATAAACTCATGCATTCTCTCTGGCTTCTGCTCTGCACAGCAGCTGGGCGATAGCGCAGTGTGGGGGTACGGGGAGAGACGGCGGCTGTGTGTGGGACGTGTAAAGTGCTCCTAAGTGTGCGGGACGTGTAAAGTGCTCCTAGTCGCCCTGTTTTCTGAGCTGGGCTCGTGCTGTCATTTATACACATTAATCGTGAATCCTTATAAACGTCTTACTGGAGACAGACGTGGAACCATGGCAGAATATCTGTACTGAAGCATCGCCTTCCTCACACATCCCCTGGAAACTCAAACTAAGGGAAACAGGAAAAGGGCAGCAGAAACATCACTAGATCACTTGTTCACAATTTTGTAGTTCAAGTATAATAATCTTCGTTCCAGGTGTTGAAGTTTCGGCTAGAATCATAAACAAAAGTAGTTTATAATCATCTCTCACAGCTGACACTTGAGCCTTTTGAGGCCCTCCAGAGTTTATCGCTGAGAAATGCCCCTGTGCTCTGTGCCTGGGGTCTGTACTCCCTGCCACCACGTGTAGCGGGGTGACCACAAAGGGAACATGGCCCTGGCTGTATCAGAAATCCTTCACGTTTTACCATGGGGTCAAGTTGCATGAACCTCAGCCTGGTGTGTTTTATAGCAGCCGTAAATTAATGTGTACAGACAATTACACATATTTAACTGGCAGCTGTGATTTACAGGCCAGTGCATGTAGCTACAGTTGTAATTACATTACAGGTGACCCTAAAATGCATTATCAAATAACTCAAAAAGCGACGTAGTGAACCTATTTTGGGAAAGACTATTAATAACCTTAATATCCACAGCTTTAGCTTAAATTTGAGCAAACGGTTCACTCAGTCTAGTTACTAGTTACTTTTCCTGGTTGGCGTCACGGGGAATGGAGCCTGTCTGAGTCAGCACAGGACGCTAGGTTGGGGTCCATGATGGACAGGATGCTAGGTTGGGGTCCATGATGGACAGGATGCTAGGTTGGGGTCCATGATGGACAGGATGCTAGGTTGGGGAAGGGGAGCAGAAGAGGAGGATGTGATTTATTCGTCTTATTTTACTGACCTCTGGAATGGGTTTCACAGCTGCATGGTCCAAGACCAAAGGCAGGGGAGATTTTTACCCGCAGCGATGCAGACGCAGGGCTGACAGACGTCCTCACGCTGAGCATGCTGCACCACTGGGGGCATCAGAAATTGAGGGGTGGGAGGACAGGTCTGTCCCAATATCGACAGACACCCCCCTTCCTTGTGAAGCTGCACCCTAAACAGTGTCAGTCTTATTTTAATGAATGAGATCTTAACTATTGCATCCTTTCACAATGTGACTATTGCATGTGTGCCCTCTGCAATGTCGCGATATATATCACAACCCCGCCAGGGCAGGTTTGTACATCAGCTGTGGGGTTAGCACAGAATGAACCAGGAGTTGAGGAGTTGACAGTTGAGGACTGTAATGATCTCTGATGTTCTACAAAAAGGACTAGCAGGAAAAGGTCAAATTAGTAATGTACGATTACTAACAGAAGGTGAAGTTCTCGTCTAGGCAAATGTCAAGTTTTTAACAACCAAGGCTGAGCCTTTGACTGTGATGGTGAGATCTGATTATGTGAAACACGGACTGTGTAATGGATTACCCCAATATGAATATGATTTATGACTAGTTTCTAATTCTTGAGTCGATTTAATTCCTTTCGTATCCATGTGGCATAGGCTGCCTTTTCCTGCTCTCTCGCTGCACTGTGTCTCAGCACCAGGATGCTTGCCACTCACCGTAAAGATGGTTGTGCAATCTGGGTTTGTTTCTTCAGTGCCAGGGGCAGATCAAAGGGGCCCAAGGAAATGCTAAAATTACAGCCCATTTACAGACAACCAAGTGGTCTTCAATAACCCGCTGGCTAGACCAGCTAGCTACCATCAAGGTCACATGAAATAAACATGGCTAATAACATACAATATACAATTTGCATTGTAAGAACAACAACAGCAATAATAATACTTCTAATAATAATAATGCTTCTGTTTATATCAAGCTGTAATGTTTTTAATAATGATATTCTATAAGTGATCCAATAGGACTGCATACTGTATATGTTCAATAGTGTAGAGGACAGCTCAAAGGGACAAAATGGAGTATGTCACGCAGATTTATACCGTCTGGTGTGACACACACCAACCGCACCCCTGACATCGTCTCCCATGCCAGAATTTAATATACATATGGAAAAAAACACATCAAGCATGAGAATCTAGTGGAAGAATGCCTACCTCTGCTCCACCCAGAACTGTTTCCTTATATATGTTACTCTTTCTTGGACTTCACTGTAAAAGACATGAAACGCATCAATTTTCAAGTGGATTTTGTCTGGCACATAGAAATATTATTTGTAAAGTGTGATACCGATCATGAACACAAGGGGGCACTGTCTCTAGCAACAAATTTTATGCTCTTGGCAAATGTAGGCCATAATGGGAAACTGAAATTCAGTGGGAGGAGGAGGAATGCTGCATTAACCATGCTTCTGCTATTATTGAAAGACCTGATTCATAAAGATGACAATATTCATATAAAAACAATGCAAACAACGTAGCACATTGTGTTTTACGTTGAGTGGGACCAAATGTACCCAGATGACTTCCATGTGTGGTAAGGTTCTTCCATTTCTCCATCTATCCATCTTCCGACCACTTTTATGGTGCAAGATTGTGCGAGGAGAGAGGCAGGGCGCAGGGGAACATCCTGGACACCTGGATGGGGGACAGGTCCATCACAGGACACACACACCATCGTACAATATGGGAAATTCAGAGCATCTCTGATATATCTGAAATGATGAACCGGACGTGGCATAAAATCAACATACGTATATGGCCGGACATGCTTCTTCACGAAAGCTTTCGGTGATGTTTCGCAGGATGCTGCCCCGTCTGTCAGGTTAAGTTCACCGTTACTGCAGACCATCGTATGAGATCACATGCCTCCATTTATCGGTAGGACTTATGTCTGAGGTTCTCGAGTCGGGCACTTGAAGACTGCACGAGATCACCTGGAGGTCACTGTTTATAAGGCCCGCAGGCTGAGTAGAAACCCCTTGATTTCCTTTAATTTCCCTGTAGACATTAATCAATTGGACCCATGTTTGCTCTGAGCCCCAGTCGTGTCACATTTCACCTGAATAGGTTATGGCGGACATTTTAATGATGCCCTCCTGTCTGTCTGATATAGGATGGGCGAAGCCAACCCCAGCGACACGCCAGGGAGGGAGGTGAGAGATGAGGGGGGGTGGGGGTGGGGGGAGGTGTAACAAAACACACAGGGAGAGGATCATGGGAGACAGGAGTGTCTCACAAAAAAGCCATAAACAATAGTCTGTGTCACAAAGCTGTAGGGAACAGCCTTAATGGGAGGGGTATATCTCTCACAGAGTGGTCTGTCACAGAAGTGCTGCAGGGGACAACGTTATTGGGTGGGGCATATCTCTCACAGAAAGGTCTGTCTCACAGAAGTGCTGCAGGGAACAGCCTTATTGGGAGGGGTATATCTCTCACAGAGAGGTCTGTCTCACAGAAGTGCTGCAGGCGACAACCTTATTGGGAGGGGCATATCTCTCACAGAGAGGTCTGGCTCTCACAGAAGTGCTGCAGGGAACAGCCTTATTGGGAGGGATATATCTCTCACAGAGAGGTTTGTCTTTCACGGAGAGGGCTGCAGGGGACAGGAGAGGGACAGGAATGTCACACAAAAATGTACATGGGAATCTGTCAAAGCTTGCATTTCTCAGTTGTACATGTACAGTTTTAGATAGATGTTCTTTTGTTTCTAGTACTGAGGGTCCCTATCAGAGGTAGCAGATGAAACACACATGTGGGCTTTGAAAAATGGGCACCAAGAATGCCTGAGATCCTGTGGGACCATGTGACTTTGTGTTAACTTGAGGAATGGGGCAAGACTTTGCCACATTGGTGCTGGAAATTCTGTTTGTCTGGGTCGCTTAGACAAGATGACATCAGTGCTTAATGAATGGAACTTGCTACGAGGCAACACAGTAATTACGTCTAATTAGCTCTATTAAGACACTTTTTAAAAACTGTTTTAGGTAAAAGGATGGAGACGCAGTTGACTGCATTTGATGTGAGAGGAGGGAGAAGCTCTCCATAATGAACCAAAGGATTCAGCCGAGCTGGGGAATTGCCGACTTTCGTTTCAGCCCAGCAGTTTAGAAGGTGGGCATTGACATAACCCATGGCTGCCCTAGAAAAATGTCAGGGAGAAAAGGTGTGAGGGCACTGCGTGGCTCTGCGGGCTCCACTGCTGTACCTGCGTTTGGAAGGTCAGCGGTTCAAATTCCAGTGCTGCTGGTGTGATTGCCTTAGTGGCTCCTTCACCCCCAGTTATCTAGCCCTGCTTTCTCTCACAAATGTGTGCTGTTTTGATAGAAGCATCTGTTGTATGACTGCAGTGCCTGAAGACACATGGGAAGTAGCTACTGCTCTTTGTTTCTTTTCATTTGCTTTTGCCTTTTCATTTCACAGACCCTATAATGACGGGGTGTCTGATCCGGCGTGAGAAAAAAGGGCCAGCCAGGCGGGAGGCAACGGCAGTCCAGAGATTCCATTGCAGTGCTCCGGCTCTGACGTGAAAGACGCGGGCCCGCCAGACAGAGCCAGGGGTCCACCAGGACCCCGCTCGACGTCCACACTGCTTTCATGGCTCCGCTATCTGTCAGACATTTTCATGGAGATGCTAATGGAAGACTCCAGTGTGGGAAAGACATTTTAGTGGCTCCAGGCATGGTGTGAATCTCAGGGCCTGCAGAGTGCCCTTAAATTGCTACAGGGATGGTCTGACCCTGCTTTCTCAAAAATGTCTGCCAGGTTTCAGCTAAAGAAATAAAATATAAATACATTACAATATCTGGGTCTTTGGATTTAGGGGGGGCAGTCAGGCTCAGCTCTGCGGTCTAAGTGCCTGAGACTCCAAAATGGAGCTCTGTGCCTCTCGTGTGAATCACCAACGGGGGGGGGGGGGGGGGCCTGACGAACTCGTGGGTCTCGTGTTTCGGGAATGATATACCGAGGTTCGCCTGAAAAATGCCAAAGGAGGGCCCACCAGGTGTGGCAAGAGCGCAACAACATACGTCGCATGTAAAATATGAATAGTAGCATTCAGGGCACAGTGTCTTTTAAAGAGAAACAATTGCTGCAATTTATGACTGCGTAAAACAACCTTTGGACAAGCTGGCTGCCCTTGCAGTACCAACACGTATGAGGACGTGAGCTAAGCAAGGGCACGTCTGGTTCTGATTTGCTTTCTGGCATGTTCCTGGGCAGCTGATCTGGGAACAGAGGGCAAGATGTGCTTTTAATCAATCATACGGTGTTCCTGACACTTAGCGCGATCATATCTGGAGTATGATGAACTTCAATGTTGGAAATTTGTTTAGCAGCCTGTCAAAATGTCAGATCCATAATAATTTGCAGGCATCATGCAAAAAGATTCAGGAGGGAAGTTACTTCGCTCAGCAACTCTGGACTTTACGGGTCTCGGAAAGCAGTCAGGTCTGGTCCTAGTTCCGAGGAATGACCCGTCAGAAAAGTCCTTCCCAAGCAGATGAAAGCAGTTACAAACGTTACCATTTAAGAGTCAGCCACTTATCCTTAGTCACCACAATGGAAAAAAATGCTTTTGAAGGCCGAGGTCAATTTGGGGGTGTAGGAAAACCCTCTTGGGCAGCGTCCTGGTAGGGGGAGTTGGGGGAGTTGGGGGGGGGGGGAGGGCAAGCAGGCTGCTCTGCTGCTCTTCATAAAAGATCATGGAAATTCTGTGGCCCGGTGGAGCCTAATAGGCAGTCTAATATGTCAAAGGCCAGAGCATGGGGCGGGGCCTAGGTGGGACTGGGGGTGGAGCCAGAGGAGAGCTCCACCCCTTAGCTAGGACAGCAGTAGACTGGGGTGGAAAATCTGCAAGGGAGCTAAGTGATAAGGGTTCAAAAAGAGCTGGCATTGGAGGCATTGTGACCCTCCTGTGTCAGGATATACCTGTTTGGATAACATGCTTAGATAAAGCATAATTACAGTAATATTCCTAATAATAAAGTGATTCATTTACTTCATGAAAGAGGATCATGGTTTTACTTTAACCATAAATATCTCCCAGACTTTGTGCCCTGAAGCTTACTATTAATCTTTGTACAGCATTCTCCTCTAACCACATTCAATAGTAAAATATTTTAACTTCGTTCCACAAACTCATTAGCATTTTTATATTTTCTTTGCAAAGGTTTTGTACATTTTATTTTATCATAGGAAACTGCCTCAGTCTAATGACACTAGGCAAGGCTGTCTGTCTTGCCAGCGTCAGCCTGTCTTATTAAACCCTTCATTACGTTTTTCTTTATTTGTTTAAAGTTTAGCACCAGTCGAGGTTGTGACGAGTCTCGATCTGCCTGTGCTAGGCTGGCTGACGGTGGACAGGGCCTGAGCACAGACGAACTGGCAGACAGTCAGATTTCCCTCTGTCAGCAAGGGGCACTAACAGGGCTGTGGCTTGTTTTAGTATCTCAGTGTATAGATTGACAGACAGACAGACAGACAGACCCTGACCCATCAGTGTCGTCTGCCCAGTTCACACCCATCTAAGTGAACCCCCAGAAGTCGCCTGACCTCCCCAACTCCACTTCCCCTCCCTGGACAGTGACTGGCCTCTTGGTCTCCCAGCATGATGGAGGTCCAGCAGTTGGGGTAGTGCTTAGCATAGCTGCCTGCCAGCCTGCGGGCTTGGGTTTAATCCCTCACAAGCAAGTTGTTTTTCTGTGTCCTGATGGTTGCTGGCTCAAATCCTGTGGTCAGCAGATTGATTTTGTCTGGCCCCCTAATCCTCTGTGGTTTGCTTCAGGGACTGCCTGACCCTGTTTTCTCAGGTGTACCTTGGTTTAGATAAAAGCTTCTGTAAGTGATGAGCTGTAGGTAATTCTTGCATGACGGGCTACCTTTCAGGCTCCCCTGTTCCTTTTCCGGCCGACATCAAGGGAATCATCAGAGAATTATGGATGATCCAGGTTGGAGCTGATAGCATACATCTGATAGCATATGGTAGATCTGATGAGATAATTAGCTACATATTTACGTGTATTTTTTCAGATTATTGAAACTGTGAATGTAACACAAAGTGAAAGCACCACTGACAGCCACACATTGCGTTACTGCTGGTGTTGCTGTGCCATTTTACGGCAGATCTCCCCCCCCCCCCATTCTTATAAGCAGCAATAAAAACACATGCAAATTATGTGATACTTCATATTTTAATACACTAAAATATTCAAAACATATTCAACATACATGAGAGCAAAAACATCAAAAGATGCTCAGATCTACACATGTTAATTTTGTCTTTCTCCAGGGATGTTTGTGTCAACATGTTGGGTGTAGAAAGTGAAGATTTTAGCCAGCCACTTGATTAACCAAACTGGGACTACACCTCTCTGATGCCAAAAGGGGGAATGAAGGGCTTTAGGGCCTGGGAGGCAGCTGCCAGGGTTGGGAGTGGGTGTGGCAATGCATTTAAAGGCACAGACCACCTTGGCTGTTTGTGTGTAATGATTTTGGGTGCAGAGAGCATAGCAGTAACTGCTGGGATGGTTAAGTGGTCTAAGCTCTTGCGTTCTGGTCACACTTTACTGGAGGTGTGGGTTAGGATCCTGTTTCAGGCAAACATTTTTGGGTGGTATGCTGCTCAGCAGGTTAGCACGTAGTGTTTATGCTCGGAAGGTCACTAGTTCAAGTCCCAGGTGAACAGACTGGCACCAGGAGTACTGCTCACTCGCTGACCATGCGCTGTTACCCCAAGCTCGCTCTCACTTATATGTGTGTCTGTCTGTCTCATGGAGAGCAAGAAGGGGTAGGTAAAATGATAATTTCCCCACAGGGATTTATAAAGTATCTCTCCTCTATCGTGTCTGAGGATAAAGATCAGCTGGAGGTTCCAGTCCCTCAAGGGACCTCACTGTCTTAATTTCCACCCGGAGTTATGTGCAAATATGACGGTAGCCTTGCTGCCCCTAGGGTGACAGGAAGGCTGTCCTTTAAGGGGTAAATTGCAGTCACCTCTTCACCCGAGCACCATGGATCTGGATTTGGGTTCATGTTACATAACCAACCGTGAAAATGAGTCCCAATGGGTGACTTCCTGCGGCCATGACTTAGATGGCAAACCTGCTGTCTCTGCTTAATCTGCTGCATATTGATCCCTCACCATTCACTGAAATCTAGGCTATATCCTAAAACTTTATTTTTAGATTGTTCCCTCACTCCCTCGACGACTTGCTGTCTAGTTGAAAGATCATGAAGCTGACAAAGGAAAAAGTGAGTGAGTGAGGAATGGACAAAAAGTGATATCGGGACACACTTGCATCCTCGACGACTTTCCATGCTCTACCTGTATATGTGGAGTCATCACTGAAGTAGAAGCTTTTATACCACATCATGCGCGGATGTCAACAAAGGTGAATTTCTCTTCCGTGAAGGGTGCTCTTCACTAGGCTTCCACATGCACCCAGCAAAAGGCTGACTTGAGCAAAAATTGGCCCTTGATGACTTCCTAAGGTATTGGGACAGCACTTCAGCACCTGGAATTCGGAAAGACTATGGGGGCAAAGGAAAGGTAGTGAGGGAGGGTGGCGTCTATAAGGGTGTGTAGCCCCAGCATGTGGTGGGCTTTGCGGGAGCCATATCCAGAAGCTCCGACAGTGCGCCTATTCATGCCTGCTTGGGGAAGTCCCAGCATATTGGAACATTCCGGCGGTTTTGAAGGTTCCTCGGAGTGTAGGCGAAGAGAGCTCCCCTTGGCTATCTGTGGCTGCTTCCATGCCGCCTATCCGCAAAGTGTGAGGCCCTCGTCAAGAGGCCCTGTTGATCTTGTCAGCGGCTCCTGTTTTTCTTGCCCGGGCTTCTGTTCCTGCTGATTAAGAGGCCAAATTACCTGACAGCTGCCTGGCTGGAAGGCTGAGCCTCTCCATGACAGAAAAATTCAATGTATGGCTTTCATTTCATTCGTATTAAACATTTATATACGGCACATCTGCACACGTCTACGCTAACCTGATATCACGGCTTGGGGCTGCGCCGCCTCAGTGGTAATTATGTCAGAGCACCGTGGACATTTGCGACATATTATTTGGGATTACCGCAAATGCATCACCAAAAAAAATCAGGTGCGTGTGTGAAAAATAATATGTAACAATCAGTCCTGCTCATTTTCCTGTTTCCTCTGGATCTTTCAGTCAAATGAGTTGATTAAATTAGCAGGCTGTAACTGGTAGAAAAAAAGAACATATACGTGAAATAAGCTCCTGTTTTGCCATCAGTAGCAGATTCTTGAGCACTGAGGGGATGGAAAATAGACTGAAGATTCATTTGCCCTTCACCCCCCCCAAACCCCCGCTTCCTGAGAAGCGGCGGCCAGCAGCAGTCGGACGAGGTGAGTATGGAGATTGATAGGGTGGCGAGTTACAAGCTGCTTGAGCCAAAATCTCCTTGTCATAGATGCAGCTCTACATCATCCCTCCGCTGCCATCATTATCATCATCCTCGCCCAGCGCCATTTCCTCATCCAGCTTGTATTTATTCCTGAGATGGCCCTGTTCTATAAATGTTTATTTATTTCATCTCAGTTGCTTAGCAGACGTGTTTTTACAAGTGACTCACGCACTTCCTGTAAGATTTATACAGCCGGATATTTTAGATCCATCCATCCATCCATCCATTTTCCAAGCCGCTTATTCTACTGGGTCGCGGGGGGTCCGGAGCCTATCCCGGAAGCAACGG
>JAUMHC010000043.1:1841489-1856997 GCA_032359785.1 Heteromormyrus szaboi | reverse complement strand
TCCGCAGTGAGCGCTGGGTATGGTGCACGGTCCGCAGTGAGCGCTGGGTATGGTGCACGGTCCGCAGTGAGCGCTGGATATGGTGCACGGTCCGCAGTGAGCGCTGGGTATGGTGCACGGTCTGCAGTGAGCACTGCCGTCTGCCAGGCAAGATAGCCCCGCAGCTCCGAAACAAGTGCCACTTTGACTTTAAATTAAATGCCACCAGCACATATCAGAGACTTGAGCAGTGGGCTAATTTGTCTGACTGACACAAAGCTTAAATGGCTTTAGATTAAATCGGTGAGACTACTTGACATGAGGGTTTGAAACCTGCAGTGGGGAGATTATACTTTAGACTGGTTTTCAGAATTAATTGTCATGATACTAAGCTTTTATTCCTGTGGCTTTTTTGTCCTTTGTTCGTTTTATGCGCCGATTCTTGGATGGCGTGATGTTGTACCAAACTGCAGGGTTGGGAGTTTGAGTCCCACCTCTGGTCCGGCTGTAGAGTGTGTGTCTATGAGCCCTGTAATCCTCTCCATAGTGGACCTGAGTGTGTCCTTTTTTATTTGTTTCATTTATTCAAAGGACACTTTTATCCAATGTGACATATATACGGGAAAGCTGGATCAGACAATCTAGCCCCACAAATGAGCCTCTAATTTAAACCAGGCTCTGAGCTCTATCCCCTAAGAGTGACTGAACAGTGGGCAGTGCTCACTGCTGTCTAAATAAGAGTTCTAACTGCCAATGGCTCAGCGCAAAACCCTCAAGCAGGTATAATTACCTGAGTAAACAGGGAGGATAGGTGACCCTGGATTTGAACCAGCAACATTCTAATCACAGGCCCAGCATCCGAACCTTCTGAGCCACATGGCCCCAAGCTGGCCCGATTAGTGGATTAAGGGTGAATGGACTTGACTGATTCTTTGCTGTCCCTTGCTGGGCAGTGTAGTGTAAGCAAAGCTGAAGGTACCCCCCCCCCTCCCCCCCCCAGCATGGTTACTGACCAGGCCTCAGCATCCAGAAGGAGGGTAAGCAGACCAGAATTAATTTATTTTTAATACAAGCCCCTTCCCGACACAGGGGACATTTTAATGACATGAATAAATAAACAACCAGATCGTGGGTTAAATCTGTGTTTGGGGAAAAAAACAAGTGAGTGAATCTCATCACATCTTACTCCAATTTACCTTGTGGTCACCTAATGCATAGCTGACCTCCATTATTTGCATGGTCGCATTTGCATAATGCCTGCGAGATGTTCTCCTAAGCACGCTGTCTCTGTTACATGGGCCTGTCACATTCTCACCCCTTGGGTTGTTGTTCTCTAATGGGTCTAAGGCAGTAACATACCTGCCAAGACACAATAAGAAATGAAGTCTTTTTTCCGGCAGGGTGAAGGTGACCTATTGCACTCCATCTTCTTGAAAGACGGGGCTGATGGTGGTTGGGATTCAGGGAAACTCTCCACGGATGTGCACGATTCAGAATGTTATTACTGTTTTTTGTGATAGATTAAAAAAAAAAGACAGTCCTTTCATTTTGCATCTCTAAATCTAATTGGCTGGCTATGCCTCTCACCAAGGCATCCTGTAATTATTCTGTGTTCCCTCTCGCAGTCCAAAGACATGTAGTTTTGGGATTCAGTGTCTCTCAGTTGGCCGCAATGCCAACTGTGTGTGAGTGTCCTCCCAGCTCCCTGTCCTGCATGTCCCCCAGTGTGGCTCACCATGACATGATTTGTTAAGAAGTAATGCCAGATGGATGGATTTTGCCTTATATTCCCACCTCTTTACATATATTTCATGATTTGATCTGTAAAAGAATATTTAGCTTCTCATCATAATCAGTTCAGCATGTAAATAGTGAGTGCATCAGAATACAGCCAATTATCTAGAATGTTCCTTAGCATTTTTTGTTTGGAGGGTGAGAAGATTTGGGCTTGTAACTTTTGTATCAGGTTCTGCAATATATTAGATTAGATTAGATTAGATTGACTTTATTAATCCCACAATGGGGAAATTCTTTCGAAACAGCAGCAGTTGAAAAGAAAAATATAAGTGTGTGTGTGTGTGTGTGTGTATGTGTGTGTGTGTTTGTGTGCGTGTGGGTGGATTTGCATAGATCACATTTGGGGACCAAAATATCTGCAAAGGTTAGTAAAACCTGAAACTAACTTTGTTTTGGGGACATTTTTTAGGTTGAAATTTGGATAACCTCAGTTTTATAAAAATCTGTGAATGCAATCAAAAAAGTAAAAATTCCAAAACTCTTATGTTTTGATTGGTTACTTTTGGTTAAGGTTAGGGCAGGGTAGGGGTAAAGGGTGTCGTGACTGGGATTTGGGTTTTTCCCATAGAAATTAATGGTAGGTCCCCATTTAGATAGGTATGCCAACATGTGTGTGTATGTGTGCATGTGTGTGTGCCTGCATGTGCGTGTACGTGCGTATGTGTGTGTGTCTGTCAATGTGTGTGTGTGTGTGTTCGTGTGTGTGCATGCATGTATGTGTGTTTCTGTGCGTGTGTGTCTCTGTGCATATATGTATGTGTGTGTGTGTGTGTCTGTGTGTGTGTGTGTGTGTGTGTGTGTAGCATCAAGGCCCTCAGCCATGTCAGTTTACTGAAACCACACCACTTTCTTGCAAGGGCTGTTTAAAAAATCCATCTTGAAGGCCTTCAATATTTCCCCGTCGACCCTGGGGCCACAGAAATGTTTCTGTTTAGTTGGGGAAAATCCTTCTGCACTGAGGTAAACACTGACGGGACACCACTAATCTGATCATCTCGGCCGGCACACAGGAGCACTGATTCAACCCAGATTCCCGCCGCCTGTCATCTTCCAAGGTCCATTGTTTTACGAAGTTTCCACATAGCTGCCGCCCACTGTCATCTGCCACATCTGACTTCTGCCAGCTGCTCTGAAGTGAGCTGATGAATGTGTTGAAGTGAACACCAGCTTCCTGCATAAGAGACAATGGGTAGACCACTAGGGAGGAGAGTCACAGGATTAGGTCTACATTTGGATTTTTTGCTAAGTTGGTCTAACCTTTTTTGTCTTTGTTTTGCGCAGCCGGACCTAACCTCCTTCAGGTCTTCGGCTGTGATTCCTTTGTCATACGACATTCTTCACTGGCAAATGAGCAAAAGAATGATTTACTTTACATCTACATGCAGGAATATCTGAGAAAAGAGAATTCTTTAGGGAAGCAGTTAGCTGCATTAGGCAACTGCAGGGTGACATGTGGGAGGCAAAATGAAAGAGGGTCCTGTTTTCGTGCGGCAGTAGAGTGGGATCTGACTGAGGTCACTGGAAAGGTCCGCAACCTCACCATCATGTGTGTGAAACCAGCTGATAACCTGGCATCGTCCTGGAAATGCCTGCCACGTGCATCCTGACTTTAGTCTCAAAGGGTGGGTGGAGACTGGATCACGGTCAGCTTGAGGTCCAGTTAAGCCACTGGAAAATGAGAGTCCCATCCAACCGACTCCCCTGAAATCTGCATTTGGCGTGACTGGGATGATAATATTTTTGATGATACAGAAATACTGTGCTTCACATTTAGGATGTAAATATAACCTGAAGTTTTAATTGCGAGGTTGTTCATCTTCACGGCACCACCTGTAGTAAAATTAAATTTAAAATTTAAATACAGTGAAAGCTCTGTAGACTGCTGATCAGTAATGGGGAGAAGCCATGTTAGGTAGACCTCTCCAAAGCTTATGAATAAGAACATCCCATCCGTAAATTTCAGCTCCCTCTTATTAACATGAAATTATTAATGATTGTAAAGAAGCTTGCGTTGGGTGAGATGATTGACTGTGTAACAGTGTGATATTATTACTTGGTCTGAGACTTAGTTACTGAAATCAATGCACACTTAGTCAATGCCTCTAACCATCAGGAACCAGGTCACGTTATCTGCTCGCCAGCAGGGGGCCGCTCTCACCCCCTGCCCCCAGGGTGCGCTCAACTAAATTTCTTTGATTTGTGTCAGGGCTTCATCTGTCTGAAAGGCTGGCATGAAGCCAACCCCAGCCCATCGTCGTGGTAACAGTGTGTGTGACTTACCTATGTGCCCATGACAGGATACACCAAGAACCAGGGTCTCAGTCAACCATGAACCACGATAAAATTAGGTCACCTCCCCCCTGCCCCAGGCTGTCAGGGACAGTTTAATACATAATTATGACAAAAAGCCATAATCTGCCCAAAGACTGCACATTTCCTCCTGCCCCATCACAGGGGTCACATGGCTAGCTGGCATATGATTGGCTCAGCTAAGGTAGCCTGTAGCACCTAGATAACACCCATCACACGGCCCCATTGTGTCATTCATTAGGCAAATCCCATGTTTCCTAGGCCCCCCTCTTCTAATTCCACAGCCTACAGATGAGCTGAAAATCTTTGGTCATCTTGATAATCCACATTAGTCGACGTTGCTGCCCTGTGCTGTATTCGGGCGTGCCAGTAGGGTGCCAGCCATCCGCAGAGGGTGTCTGAACTGCACTTTAGCTCTGGGAAACTGGAAGACTAAATGAAACCAAGTGACAGAAGAATGATTTCACACCAAAGACCTGAGGAGTGGAACTAAGAGAGCATTGATCTCCTGCTTTGTCCTGGTGATGGATATCATGCTTCTGTGAGCAGAGAAGAAGGCCCCCCGTGTGCACTGCTGATAAATAACATCGACCGTCAAAATCAAAGTGTCTATATGCTCAACACCCCCCCCCCCCCCCCACACACACACATCCAGGAAAAGCACACATGCTCTTCTGTCACGTGACGTGCAGTTTAGGAAATCTCTCAGCCAGCTTGCTTGCGTGACGCTTTCCTCTCCCAAGTCTTCCTCAAAGCTGTCAGCAAGTGCCCTGGTGGATCAGTGGAGCTCCCTGCTCTGAAGGCCTATGCATGGTTCTGATTTCTGGAGGAAAAACATGTTTGTATCTGATATGTAATCTTCAGTGCTCCCACAGTGCGCTTGCCAAGCAGTATCTGGGAACTGTTACCTAAATAATGGTTATTTTTCTCCGACTCCAGGCCACTGTACACCCCCCACTATTCGCAAGGAATTTGAGACATATTAATGTAACGGATTGTATTTTGTGAGCATAATATGCTTGAATTGCCTAATACCAAAGAACAGCAAATTCTATTACGAAAGACTTTTAGAGCCCAGTGCAAATATTAGCACAGAGACCACTGGGCATTTTGATTCTGTGCGTTTTTCTGAGGTGCTGTTCAGGATCATTCTGTGTTTTATTGGGCTTTTATTTTGCTATGACTGTAAGTCTGCCATCCAAACAGTGTTGGTATCACTTTAAAGGGACAGAGACACATTAAGGTGACACCTTAACGGGGCTGATTGGTGGATAAGTATCAGCAGATAAGGATGGATCTGTGTCTCTCTTTTCTCTGGACGGCCGTTGAGGCTTAAGGCCTGATCTTCCATGCCGTCCCCAAACTCGACTGCATCTCTGGCTGGCCGAGGTTCCCAGCAGAGAAGCTTCAATACTAAGAACAGTTCCAGCTGTGCCCTCGCAAAGCACCAGACTGAAAACGCTGCCACTGAATGAACATGCATTGTAATTTACATCTTTCTGGAAAAGGAACATTTTCAAACTTAGAGTGTATGCATATAATAGAAATAGATTACACAGGCTAGCCAGCACCCCAGTAGAGACGGCCGTGCGACTGGACATCCTGAGTCATAACTAAAGAAAGTGTGTTGGGAACACTGGGATATTCATATCGTTTATGTTTCAACTGTAAGTAGCATATAGAGAAAAAAATAATACAACCCAAGCCTTGGTCCCTGGCTCCCCTCTCCTTACATCTGGCTCTGTTGCTGTCATTCGTGTTGGTGCTCTGTAGGTGCCATTTAAGTCCGTGTCTCAGAAAGCACTCAAGACTGGGGCTGCAAGTCCATAATTCCAGATTCAATTACCTTCTGTCACTGGGAACAATCAGTTGATTGAAATACAAAATTGTGTCTCCCCATTGGGGTGAAAGACATTTATTACATGATGTTACTAAGGTATTCTGTGTCTATTCAGGACCTTTCAGGGCAAATGCCATCTGAGGGCTTGTGAGCCACAATCCCTCTTTTGTTGGTTTCGCCTTTGCGTTTATTGTCTATTTAGTCTTTTGTTCCCGTTTGTTTCGGAAATTGTAACTTCTTTTTCTGCATTGTTGGTTCACCATTATCTCCGCGATCCTTTTGGTTGACGTGTTATGACATAAAACAGACTCAAAGGCAGGCGTTAGGCAAACCAAAGAGGGTTTTACTGGGGTCAAAAACAGGGGCAAGGGAAATAAACAGGACCGCGACGGGTCAAAATGGTAAGACTAGAACTGTAAAAGACACAGGGAACGTGAGGACTGAGGTGAATGACAGGGCTAGGGAACACAGGACTGGGAAGCACTTATATGCAGGACTAGCCAAGGGCTGACACGATATAGGTGAGGATGGTCAGCACAGTGGGGTTGGGGAATCCGAGAGAGACACACCTGGGGAGAATCAAGATGGGGCCAGGAGGGCTAGCAGTGACCCCTGCTGCTCATACTGGGGGAAGGACTGGACAGGTTGTGACATGGCAAATATATTATTTAAAAAATGCAATTAATAATTAAATAAATGCATTATGTTTATAGTTTTGAAATAAATATTAGGTTGTATATTGAATTAAAGTATATAAAGTAGAACTTAACATCCCATTTTATTATATTTTTTAAATGAGGTCCTCTGTTAGAACATAAGAACATAAGAAATGTACAAATGAGAGGAGGCCTTTTGGCCCATCAAGCTCCTTTGGGGAGAACTCAGCTAATATCAGAGCTAGATAAGATTTTAACAACTCTGAGCTATTAGTTAAGTTTTCCCCAAACGAGCTTGATGGGCCGAATGGCCTCCTCTCGTTTGTAAAGTTCTTATGTTCTTAATAGCTCAGAGTTCTTAGTAGTTCTTAGTTCTTAGTAGAATCTTGTCTAGCTCTGATTTAAAGGAACCCAGGGTTTTAGCTTTGGCTACACTAACAGGAAGACTATTCCACACTCTAACTATACGCTGTGTAAAGACGTGCTTTCTCAAATCCAGTGCAAAAAGTTCTCCTGCTAAGTGAGCCGCAAATAAAAAGTGAATTGCGGAATCAGAGGAAAGTTGAATTAGCCAAGCTGTAATTATTTGACTGTTTGAGAATAAATAGCCTGCTATGTGGCTGCACTAGAAAGGTAACCAAACTTTCTCCAGGGTACTCGGGTTTTATGTGATTTAGTAATACCAGAAGTTAACGCTTCTGGTTAAAATCTGCGAGGATCAGGACTTTGTGGTTTAGTCTTTCTTGATGAAAGACGATCCTTTTTTTTTTCTTGATTTCACTAATCCGTATCGCCTCCAGTCAGCGTGAATAATAAATGAAATGAAGCTGTGGCGCTTTAAGACCCTGCCGCTTATAAGATTATTAGGCTTCTGTAAACGTGCAGCATACGTTCAGATCTAAAGGATAATGTGAGTGGAGGGTTAGTTGGAGAATAGCACTGATGGTTAGAGGAGCAGTGGGCCCTGGCTGACAGCAGGATCGGAAACATCGCCCAGGTGGCGTGGTGGCAGGCTTTGGATGCATGGCTGGCTGTCCCTGGCGGGCTTGGGGGGGTGGGTCTGAGTATGGCCACGGTTAGAGCTACACACAGCAGCAGAGCTTTGGTTTTCCTCTGATCTCCCAGGGGGGCCCGAGACGAACGCAGAGCGGAAATTGTGGCATCCCGATCCCCCCCCCCCCGACCACTGTCTTGGCTTCACTGACTCTGACCGTCATGACTCACTCTGCGGCTCTAAACCTTGCTGCCTTCTCATAGGATCTCAGGCTTTGAGGGGCCACTGTTCAGATCCATTTCTTCATCTTCCCACCAGTTCAGCGCTCCAGGGGAAACCCTCCTATGCAGTAAATAGAAACCTATCAATAGTTCTGTGTTAGGAAAATGATCTTCTCCAGCTTTCTGGGAGTCTGGTTCCACAGCTCCTTCAGGTGACACCCTTTCTTTTGCAGCCGGAATCAGGGAGAACATTTCAGGATGTTGGACATGGTTTCTTTGTTCTGCTTAATGTGACTGCATGATGTTCTCCTGCTGGATGATGAACACGGAGTTGGATCAGAAGACACACACACACACACACACACACACACACACACACACACACACAAACACACACACAGCTCCCCAGGGCAAAAAAAAATGTTTACAGAGCAAGAAAGAAGACCACTGCACATTCCACCTATGCACTGCAAAGTAAACCCCCTTCCCACAGTGAGGCAGTGCCGCTTATTTGCGTTATCTACAGATCCTCATGGGAAGGATTTTAAAAAGCGCTGCATAAATTATTTGATGCCATCTGCAACCAAAAACGTAGCAGACCCTGTGTCCTTGGCCTGCTGAGGAGCATTTTCATATCACTGCTCTCAGAGCAAGTTGGGCTAAATCTCTCATCCCTGCGTGTGTGATGGGATCATCTCACGCAAATGTAACTGGCCATTTTTATGTAGTAGTGCAGGAGTAGGTTTGGGTTCTTACCTCACTCTTTGTTTGGTGTTTTTGGTGTTATTTTCAGTTCTCACAGCCCTTGTTTCACAAACAAGGAGAAGTACTGGTGGCCTTTGACGACCAGTCTGCCTGCCTTGGGGAGAGGAGACCAGGGAACTGTGGGACATATGGCTTCTGCCATGAAGTATCAAAAACATTAATCAAGAGAATTGAGTACATTCAAGGAAAGGAGATTAGCATGAATGCACCCACATGAAATGACTCCCTGAGGCTGTTCTACATCATTTAACTGATCCTTCACTGTCATATTATACCTCATTATTTAAAATTTTCTCACCTTCAGAACAGATAAGTCAGCATTTTGGGAAGAACTCCCAAGACCCTTCAAGTCCAACAACAGGCGTTAAGGGCAGGGAGTGGCTTGCATCCTAGGCAGCTACCTAAGTCATGTGATGGAGATGATGAAGATGATGAAGATGATGAAGATGACAGCTGGAGCATGGAGAGTGTGCTTTGGGAGGGGTGCTTCTGCAGTTTTGTGTTCATGGAAAAGATTAATCATTCAAGTAAGAAAACCCTGAAAAGGCTGGATAGAGACAGTCCAGCGCGGACATACCTTACCATGCTGAAGCTCAGAGGCCCTTGGGCCAGTGATTGGGGGCAGGGGGCTTTTTCAGGTCCCTCTTGCATTAAAGCACCCCTTTTGTGAGGATTATGAGCCGAGACTCAGGAGCGTGGCTGCCCTGTATATGAGGTCTGTTAGTGGGCCTTCCCAGTCTCGTCCAGACAGGCATGTTCAGCCAGCTCAGCAGAGGGGGGAAATCCCGGGACGGGGGCCTGCTCCGGGTCGCCGTACTTCCTCTCGGAGTTAATCTTGGATTTGGACAAGGTGACGCCACCGCTAACTTCCCCTAGCAGGTGGGCAGTTAATGGGAATAGCGGCTGGGGGGAGGGTGAGTGTGTAAGGGAGGGGGTATGAGACCAACCGACGGATGTGGAAGACTGAAGAAGGAGACCAGGTTGGGGGGGGGGTTAATGCATGTCAGGTGTGCAGGACCGCGAAACCTAAAGTGACGGTTTCCATAACGTCTGTATGTCAGTAATCTGAGCCGGAGACAGATTACGAGATACGGCTGCTTCTGACTGGGCTTGATGGGAAAAAAAGCCCAAAATCAATAGCAGGAGAGCAGTTTGGTGGTGATGTGCAGGTCTGTCTGAGCGGCCTAGGAGGTGTTTTACAGGCCCAGAGAAGGGAATGTAGCCGTGAGACCTCAAATAAAACACTGCCGACTGACACAGTTACCATCTCTGTGATAGTCCAAGTATGGCAGCAGTATGGCGACAGTATGGCAGCAGTATGGCGGCAGTGTAACGACCCAAAATGAAATCAGAAGTTTGGTGTAATTGAGTGCTTTTTAGCATCAGCACGATTTGTAATGTTCTTAAGAAGTAATACTTGCAAATTAGAGGAGAGAGACTTTTTTTTTGATGAAATGCTTGATAATGGTTTCCAGGATACATTACAGCAACATGGAATGCTTCTTCAGTGGAAACAATCAGAGGGAGATCATCTTAAACCAATTTTGATAATCGCTCGCAGAATCGAGGCGATGGATGTATAGTTTCTCTCCTCGGAAAGGGGGTCTGCAGGGGAGCGAGTGTCCTGTGCTGGGGGGAGATTCCAGCGGAGGGGGAGCACAGAGTCTTTGAGTCACACAAGCAGCGAGCCATTTTCACAACTGCAGGTACAGCGGAACGTTTCTCCCCACAAATGGGCCCCTCTAAGTCATGCATATATGAGAGTGAAGCTCCTTGGGACCTGAGCACAGAGTTGATCTTTTATCCTGCTCCCCTAATTTGGCATGAAGTCCAAAGTGTCGGCATCTCTACTGTGTCTCCTGCAATGGTTCCACATCCTGAATTTCGTAGGAAATAATAAAATATATAAGTTATTATCTGCCAAAGAAACACTGGTCAAGTTTATCACAGGGAAACCTGCATTACGGGTTGTGTTTAAAATTTGTACAAAGACACATAAACTCAGCGACCTCATCAGCAGGCGCGTTCCAGGGCTGTGATAAAGTGTCTGCTCTCGCTGAGAGACGCATTGGGTAACGGGCGATAAAAGTATGAGGTTCAGGTGAAATACGGGGGCTGACGAGCGCCAGGACACATTAGCTCATATCCAGCATGCTGCTTAATGCAGGAGATCACGCCACAGTGACATATTTCATGCAGCCACACTCGAATTTACGGTGGTTCTTTCTGAGACGCGTAAATGGCAGATAAGGATGAAGACGTAACGTTATTTGAAATGCACCCTGGATCAACACTGCTAGGGATTGTGGAAACAGAAGTCTTTGGGGGGGTGCAGAAAAGCACCCGGCATGCCCTCTGTCTGCGTGGGGTCCCCGATGGCAGGATTTATGAGGGTGTGTGGGGTTGACGATGTTGTTGGGGGCCTTTTCCCTGATGCTTGCTCAGCTAATGATGTCTGGGTTGACCACCGGCATGCAATCCAATCCCCTTCCACAGTTTAACAAGTTGGTATCTGCCAACAGCAAAATTGCACAGACCAGGCCAGACCCTGACCATAACCTCTCGCCCCCAGTCACTTTGGTACAGACCAGAATTCCCACATCCAGGAAAAAGCACCACCCTCTGCTCTGCCCGTTGTGTCGATCCTGCCATTGGCCAGACTTTCCCTATGCTGTGGGTGATGTCATCGTCTTTTTGAGGAAGCTTAATTAGTGTGGGACCGGCATGGCTTTCTTCTCGCTTCGTCTTTCTCCTGCTCCCAGCCTTTAATCAGATGCACCGAGCGGGAGAGGGGAGCCCTGGAGCTCATAAACCCTCCAGTCTGGTTGTGTGAAGTTTGGTGTTTCAGCTCAGACACGCCGCATCGCCACCAGACTGCATTCCCCTCAGAGTGCCCCAGCCGCTGGCACCATTGCATGCAAACCGCACATGTGCACGTTTCAGGAAGGCACCGGAAAATGAAGGCGGCCCGGAGCGAGACGCGTGGTGCCTGAAGGCTCGACGCCCTTGGAAGGTGACTCCTGCAAACACGCCAGCCAAGGCAGAGCTGCTGCACTCTCTGTCAATTTACACACATTCCAGAAGAAAAAAGCATCAAGCTCTACAAATGTGTCGCTTTGGGGAAATAAATGCAAGATTAAGAAGGGAAAACTGAACAAAGCGTGAATAGGAACAGCAGCGTAACAGCAGTCTTTTAAATGTTTTCGCATTGCTTGTGGCAGCCGGCTGGCTCCATGCTTCCTCCCTCCCTGCCGTTAGACCTCCCTGAGCCCCATTCACACTTAAATGAGGTTTATACCTGGCGTGGTGGAGCTCGCTATTTCTCTGCTTTGTTGTTCGCGGACGCCTGCAGCTCTGGTCAGGCCTGGGAGGGGTGAACGACCCTTATAGCCAGCCGGTGTCCTCAGGAAGCCACAATTCACTTCCCCGTGACCTGGGCAGCCGGCTGAAACTCCACAGCCATCACCACTCACCCAGGTCAATAAATCCCTGTGTTCATGGCTTTTTCAGACTTTCCTGACTTGCTGAAAAGGCCAGCCTTAGCCCTGAAATAATTAAATCAGGACGGGGATTTTCATCGAGGAGTTTTGAGCAGGGTCCTGCAGTGCGGTCAGGACCTCCAGGTGCTCAGATATCTGATAAGATGCAATCTGGAGCTCAGCATGCAAAAAAAAAAAAACTCTATAGAGGCAGGGACAGTAGATGATCTTTATTAGGCCCTCTGTCCGCTGCTTCTGTCCATCAGAGGGTGACCTCATCCAAAAGCACTGGGCCGTTGTCTGAAAGAGAACCATGCTGGGAAGGGTTGCTGAAGACGCAATGGGAACGTCAAGAATGGTCAGGGGACCAAAGTTTCTCCAGACTTTGAAAGATTCAATGTCCTGGAATGTCTCAAAATCTTTGTGGTGTGTGTGTGTGTGTGTGTGGGGGGGGGGTTGTTTTAGGGCAGATAATTCCAGCAGAACCAAAGTACAAGATATTATTGCCATACAAATTTCCATTATCTGTTAACTGCTGTTTCGCAACAAAGCAACACTTCTGTTTTTGTTTTCTAGACAATGCGCCAGGAAAACTCACAGCCCATGATGGCTTCAGTCTCTGGACTGGAGCTGGATGGGCCTCCTCAGCGTCTTGTGGGGGGGCAGCATTTTGAGAAATGAAATTCTGAAAAATGCACAGATAGAGACAGAAATCTCATTGCCCAGTTTATTTCTGCTGGACCGTATTACTCTGCCCTGAGAGCGCAGAGCTCAGTGCCATCTTTCGGACCAATCAGATGACACGTCTGTGTATCATGCAGAATCATCCAGATTAATGGAAAGATCACTCTTGAATTTTTTAAACACTATTAGGAAACATCCTGTGGGAGGTTTGCTTACCAACCTTCTGTTGCTGCTTCTTTTTGATAAGATTGAAAGTAATCTGCCTGGTGACCGGACATTGTTTCTGATTTACGGATTGGGTGACTTCTGATCAATGTTAAATGTGTCCCTGGGAAGGTTGTTAGGAGTCTTGTGTCGACGCTGTGGCTGTCTCAGGCTCCTGGCTGTGCGTGTGGAGAGCCGGATGAAATATTCACACAGCTTTATAGAGCTGATTAAAAACACGAAGACAGAAAGCAAGGGGATAAATTACCCCCCGTCCCCCAAAGACAGCATAAATAATGAGAATCTGCTTGAGAGGTTGGCAAGATTCAAGTCATTATGAGTGGCAGTAAATTAGTGAACCGGGTCATAAACTCTGTAAAGCGTCGGCCGATAAGCAGGATTGGATACGAAAAACACGCACACATACACATGTTTGCATGCGACAGAATGAACGGTTCACATACACGTATCTCAGGCCCAGCTGCCTTTCACAATAAATTCACTAATTCCCGGATTGACGCGGAGCAGCATTTAAATGAAAGTAATGGCTGTGCAATTGAATTACCGAGTCGCTTTCATTACGGCCAGGTAATGGTGGGTCAGGGGAGCCGTTATTAACAACAGCTCAAAATCTCATCACGCTAGGTCTCCCTGCAACGTTCTGCTTTTTTCTTTTTTAATCAGTCTCGATCATTTCGGAGGGCTTCACAGCCCAGCGATAAACGGCTAATCCCAAAGTAGCAAATCTCATTAATTTTACATGAGTTTCGGAAGCGAATCTCATTTAACGCAGCTGCCGCTGCTTTTTGTGTTCAGACGTTACTATGTGTCCAAAAATAAAAAAAGCAGGGTGTCTTTCGGGGAAGATTTCACTGGCGTGATTAGGCAACTGCTGTGATCCTCACGTTTAAAAGCCCCCTGCTGTGGATGAAGGTCCTGAAATCACCGGGACTCTTCCCGCATTTCCTGCGACCTTCGAACCCCCAGCGCATGGCCGTGTGTCCCTTGTTCCCCAGGCAACTAAATATTTAATCCTAAGTGAGAAAAAAAAAAATGAAGACGCAACCATGGCCAACTGGTGGAATGCTTTGTGACTCAGGGATGGAGCCGGTCAAACCGAGATGCAAATGTCTGGCCTTTTCTCGTGGGGGTGTGGGGTAGGGGGGGGGGGGGGCGGAGCTGCTGGCTGAAGCCCAGGCTGGGCTTATTCAGATAACAGAGTGCCCTTGCAGCTCACCAATAGGCTGCTTTAGTGCACAGGGTGGGGGCACTGGCGGTGGGGGGGGGTCTGCTCTGTTGTGTACGGTGCGACTAAGCTCATGCTGATGAAAACCATGGAGGGCCTCCTGCTGAGACCTGGAAAGGCAACCCCCCCCCCGCTGAAGGAGAGCAGGAATTTATATCCCAAGAAAATAAAAAAATAATTAGTAGCCATGGGGGGAAGTAGAAAAATGCTTCTGGATGCTTCTTGCCATCTTGGCAAGCATTGCACATCATCCCATGTCCAAGGCAGTCCAACTTTAATGGTGTTTTTCATTGATAAAAGCCCTCATTTTAATTTAATTCAAAAGCAAAACACACAAATTATTTTTTTTCTGAATGAAAACCTTTCCAGTTAGTATGGGGGATTCATCTTTATTTTGGATGGATTGTCTCCAGAGAGGTAAATGCTGTGTCTCTGCAGAGCTTTGCCTCCCCCCCCCATCCATTCTTCATGTCATATGCCCTGCTTTCGAGCCCCTGTATGTGTAGAGGGAGATAAATGACATAACCCACTTGATTTAGCCTCTGTTTAGCGCTTCCTCTCTTCCGAAACCGGAGCCCGGGACACGTTACTGCCATCTGCTGTAACAGATTGAGCGGCACCGATTTCTGAAGTGGCGCACCTGAACTGCATCTTAAACAACTCTGCATCTGCTCGCGATCCCCCCCAATATGATTTTCTTTTAAGATACTCAGTTCCCCCCGATATGCGATAGCAGGTGAAAGTTTTCACCTCTTTTCTGGGTCCCTCAGTCGAGGACGGAGTTTTACTGACAGGGGGTTTCATTCTGACTGCCGTGGTTTTTCCCGTTTGCTGCTTTGTTAGCTAACCTCAGCTTCACCGCCGACTCAACTCTGTGTTACAGCGAATAAACACTAACTTAACTATCCTTAGCCTTAACCCTAACCCTAACCGGAGTACGCCCTTAAAGATCACGTGCTTCCTGTGGAGGTGACGTATTTCCGGTGGAGCTCCACTCTACAGGCGTCTGCAGCTAGACCCTCTTGGACCGCGCGCGCTGTTCTGCACTCTCACCGCCGTGTTTATTTGTACAGCTTTTCTATTACGCCCCAGACAGCGTTTGTTCCCATAGCTGTCTTGCTCCTGCTGCTGTTCTCTCAGCCGAGCTGCACTTGTACAGTATATAAGCTGGCTCCTTGACAAGGTACCAGCTGACACTTATAGTAAATAAATGACTCATTTGGGTAATGGTAAGGATTTTTTAAGGATGGTCATCCATCCATCCATCCATCCATCCATCCATCCATCTATCTATCTATCTATCTATCTATCTATATCTATCTATCTATCTATC
>JAUMHC010000043.1:1769145-1783179 GCA_032359785.1 Heteromormyrus szaboi | reverse complement strand
GCCGTTTTAAAGGTACCCCCCCCCCCCCCCCACTACCCCCAGCTTAGGAGCTCCGAGGCAGGAAGTGCCATTCACTGGGAAGAGCTGTCGAGCTCCCAGCACTCCTTTAGACCATGGCCCCTCCCTGAACAAAAAGCAGACAGCCGGTCCCCGCGCCTCTGTACCGAACAGGTGATTTATTGGCTGGTCCAGGTGCCATTAGACGGACAAAGATCTCAGCTCTAATACCCAATTACTGAACTCATTTGGGCAGGAGATAAGCCTGATCAGGCAGAGGATTGGGTCCATTTTCATTACCGGCTAAGGTCTTGGTTGGCAGGAGACTCATTTGATGATGTTCAGTGGTTTCCTTGCAGCTATGAAATGCCATATCTGGGTTACTCATTCTTACACATTATGAAGAGATAATTGACATTTGGCGCATGGACTGCCACATAAAGGACGGCGCTGACATGTTTCTGTCACTGTGACACCGTTGTGCCTATTTATGGAGCTGAACTGTATCTGGTTAGTATACTCCAGCTAACTGACAGGTCCTGTTAAGAAGCCAGCTTACCTTGTCTTGCTCCTTTCAAGAAATGACTCAAGACCCATCGGTTCCAGGATCACTGCTCTGTGCTCCCTGAACGCTCTCACTGTTGCACTGCTGCTTTGACTAGTCCTCATACCAGGGCATTACTTTGACCAGAAGATGTTGTGTAGCTCATGCTCTCAGAAGCTCAGCCGAGCCGCACTTATGCCGAGTCGATTCCCTGACGGCCACATGTTTCTAAGGTGCTATTTGTCTCACTTATATGTGGACAAAAGTGTTTGTTGAATAAAATACATGTAAACAATAATATAATAAGTCACCAGGAAGGTCTTCAACTGCCAGCTGGACACAACAGTTCAATCAGGACCATCTTTTGATCTTTACCACTTGAGCACTTTTATGACCGTCATAGTTGCTAGTTTTATGACAACATAAATCCCAGAATCCTCCTGGGGGGGGGGGGGGGGGTTCCCGCCAGTCAACATTCACACATCTGACAATGAGTAAGGAACGAAAAAAAAAAAACTGGAAGGACCCAGGTTTTTTGATGAACATTCTGGAAAATGCCTTCTCATTGTATCCTGGGAGCCTCGTTACCACTGACTGTTTCGGCTTCCATGACCCGCCCCCCCCCAACAGAAAGAGCCAGAGGGAGTCCCCAAGAATCTCCCCGTTGTGGAGGAGGGGGTTTGGTTGGAAAGACCAGCACATGTGTTTGATGCTGACATGACATTTTGGCCAGCTCACCCCTTTGCCCCCCCCACACTGGAATGCCGCCGTAACTGGTCGAGCTCTCGGACCATGAGGAGAGGTTTAAAATGGGAAGACCTGCCTGCCCTGGCAGGCTGAGCCCAAGGCTGTTCAGCCCCTAGAAATATGTGACTCCGCTGTGCTCCCCGTTTGGACTCAGCGACCTACACACTATGAGCCTTTATTGCTGAGAGGGTGAAACAGATGTCCCGAAACCAGGGCCAAAGGCCTCCTTTCGTTTTCCATACAGGAATCATTTTCTCTTCATTGCCCAGAAGAAGAGGAGGGACTTGCGCTATTTCTGGTTGCTACTCTGAAAAACGGAGAGTCTGTATCAGACGTCCGGAGTTAATGAGCGAGGGGGTGGCCTCGGTTGACCCTGCTCTGTTATCCCGTTATGCTGATTTTAACACGTCATTCCTTTGAACCGTACGCATGGCACAGAGCGCTTCTGCCTTCAGTAGTGGGCTTGGCAGATGTGGAGGGAAATGGCGGTTTGTACGTTTGATTTTATATCTTCATAGGATGTGCAGTTTCCTCTCTTAAGTGAACAGATGACACTATGGCACGAGGCCCCTGTTTACACGCCCACTCCATTCTGCAGCGTAGAGTTTTCCCATCGCTCCCAGCTATTCCAGTTACACTTGGTCTGAGAGGCTGGAATTAGGACAAAGGACAGAGGAATTCCACTCGACACACAAGACACCCGCCCGGGGGACACCCAGAGAGAAGCCCCAACAGAGGTGATATTCGCTGAGCTTCCAGGAACCGAAGATGCAATTCCTCACATTCCCATGGAAAGACGAAAGCAATTTAAGGGGCTCGACTCCCTCTGGAATGGGGGACAATACAATTATTTAGTCACACAGCCAGTGAGCTGAATTGTTATTTCTGTCCGGAAACACACGCAGTCTCTCGGACCCTTTTCATCTCTTTGGTTATGGTGGCGTCCATTTGTCCACCAGTGCTGTTTGGAAGTGTGGAGTCAGGGATGAAATTACATTAGAAAGGTGTCTAATAAAGATAGTAAAGGTCTCGTAAAAGGTCGTGTTGCACCTTTTTGGTAAGTCGTGGCACACTGCGTGGATTACGCTGGAGAAAACCACTTTCCTTCTGCAGAAATATCTCTAGTAGGATGTGGTCCAGCTTGTCGGCTTTAACAAAACCAAATCACACGAGGTGTGGAGGGCCTGACAGCGAGGATCACTGAGACGGCTCTTCGCTGACCCTCACGGCACCGCTGGGAAGTCATTTCCAGCTTGCTGTCTTCTCCTGCCCCACTTTTCCCACGGGTAGCATTTAATTGGAAGCCACTTTCCGCGGGATCAGAGCCAACGTGCACTGACACCCGGAGGCGTGATGGGTCGCGTCTACCTGCCAGGGACTGGGGGTGCAGGAACAGGTGCCCGTGGCTAGATGGACTGGGAAGGGCCACAACCTGAAGCCGGGGGGAGGTCAATGACCCCCACGTGTAAATGAAGAGCTCTGGGGCTGAAAGCGCTCATCCCACTTTCCTCCTTACGCGACGTTCTGTCCTTTCTGTTCACACTTCCACTTTCACTGCCGAGCGAAAGGCACAGAAAAGCCATATCATCCATCCATCCATTCATCCATCCATCTTCTACCCGCTTATCCTGGTCAGAATCACCAGGAAAGTGATGAATTGCGTCTCAGTTGACTGCTGGCCATAAATAAACATGGAGTTTCTTCCTAGCTTCCTTTCAGCTTTTATGACCTTCCTCATGGGCCTTAAATCCCGGCCTCTGCCAGCAGCGTTCCAGTACGGACCTGCTGACCTTCGACAATGTCTGCACATAAAGCGTGGCCTCACCAGCTTGGGCCGGCAGGGGGATCTAGTACTTAACCCGCCTTTCAGAACTCACTTGTCCTCTGGCATCATTAAAGACCAATAAAGAGTTTTTATAACCATGAAATCCAATCTGTCTTAAAGGCCCAGAAAGATGATTCAATGGTTGCTTGCCTCCATGATGCAAAGTCACGGCACGATAAAAGATAAAAAGCTACGCAAAGTCACGATAAAAAGCTACTCTCTGCATCTGAGGCCGTGTGCAAACTGGAGGCAGACTCCTGTACTTGTATCTAGGTTTTCAAATAACTAAATAGGTGATTAATTGATCAGTCAGTCCATCAAACTTTATTACAGCATATTTTCACAACTTGCTGTGAAACACATTTTTGTTACCAGGAGAGATTTGTGTAGGTAGCAAAGCAAAAATGCAGTTATGGGAAAAATGAACAATTTCTGGTTATTTTCTGGACGCATTCAAAGTTGGTGAATGACCACAGAAAAAACAAACTAATTCACATGAGGCTGTTCGGTGTACTATCTCCAGTGTATGCATTGTTCAGTGTGTCTGTCAAACGACCAGCCATTATGGCTTCCTAAGTTATCTCTAACATGAAGGGAAAGTCATTCCCACTACAGACTGACTTTAATGGGAAAAAAACAGGCGGAAAAAGTGTACCAGCTGAAGGCCTTCACACACGTACTCTCAGCAGACGTGTTGGCTGTTTTACAGTGCACTTCAAAGTAAGTATATCTTTCTTGTATCATATTTACTGTTTTTCTTAGGCTGGCAAGGCTGGGACTTGCAGTTGAATCTGAATAAATACTCGGCCTTGTTGACATGTGTCTTGTTTTATTTAAGATCATGTTGTATTGTTTTACCTTCCATCTTGCCTGCTTCCTCCCGGCTCCTCAGTGCCTGGATACCCCGGGAACAGGGGTGTCGCTTAGGATTTTGGGACCCATGAAAGCATATCATGTTGGACCGACCAACCCAGACCAATCCAATTATGTCCCACATTTTGCAGGGTCCTTGTCACTCAGGGGCCCTTGGAATCACCCTGACTTCCCCCCTTTATGGCGCCCTTAGGTGGGAGGGCCTGGGGAAGCCACTGTCCTCGGGGGAGCAGGACCTGAGTGCAGTTCCAGCTGAAGTCCATTTAGGGTGCTACGTGAGCTTCAGATCCCCCCGAAGATGGCGCTCTATGCAGCCACCCATGTCACCTAGTGGGTTGACCAGTACGGCATGGACGCCCGGTCACTGGGTCCGTCTGCTCCCATCCGCCTTCAGGTCCCTGATGGCTCGACTCACACTTCTGTCACTGGCAACTCCGTCCCGTCAGAAAAGGGCCGGTATCACACAGGAAAGAGGCAACCAAGTGTAGCCATAACCTGAAGCCGATTGGCGAGCATGGAGGCGTGGCCACAGGTACGCGACCGCTGAAGGTGCCTCATCTGTCTGACACACACCTAAGGGCTGGTCTCACCTACTTTCCACCGCTTATGCCGGCTGAGCCCGGATCAATGCAGAGCAGTCCAGGACTGGGGGGCTAAGCGGCCCCCACCTTTGCCACATTATCGCTCTGGATGTCTCTCATTTTTTCCGCCGCCCTCTTTTTCCCAGGGAGCTTTGCTTCCTCAGCAGAGGGACGAAGCTTTTCGTGGTGAACAGGAGCCAGTCCTGGGCTTCATTCAGCACACGGTCGTGCCCGCAGATCAGTCCGTGTGCCAAAGCGTTGTCCCCATGTCCCTGTGCTTCGTGACGCTGATAACAGAGACGTGGTCCGTCACCCGCTGATACGCCCCTCAACGCTGAGAACAATGCAGCCTCAGTCTGAGCGCCCTGGTCCATTATTAACTCCATTTGTCTGAATTTTGATACATTATTAATTTCTTTATCTGGGAGGTGATGGCGGCCCCCCCATCTTGGCCCTGTGACCTCCATCACGCCGTTTTGTCACGCTCTGCCAGCACAAACGAGCCATTAGCCACACTGTGGAACGCTGGTCTGTTCTGCAGAGTAGATCACACTTAATCAGAGCTACGCCCATCAATCACAGGATGATCTGACTCTTGTTTTATGTGGCAATGAAAAGGAGGGCGGAAATGGGCATCTGCGTATGCGGGGTCATCACCCCACCCTCTGAAAGTCAAGGCCCCCGCTTTAGCGGTGAGAGTCCAAGCCTATGCTAACTTTCCTGCTAACACTGCTAATGAGTATAACAGCGAGTGATACACATCGTTGCTGTATTACTTGGTTTCTTTCTAATTCTACTCAAGGGCCAGACCTGAAAAATGCCAGTCACATGATAGAGCCTAGGTCCAGGCGCTGTTTGGCCCGCTGTCCTGCAGGCGGAAGCTGCACACGCTCGCACTCTGGGCCCCATGTCAGGCTCACCACTTTACCTGCTTTGTGGAGCACTGTAATCTCTCAGAGTCAATGTAGTGCTTCAGCGTTCTTCCTGCATCAGTGGACTTTAGTCCATTAGCATGCAAAGCTAAATGTGTCCCTTGTATCTGTAAAGCAGTTTATGGAGTTGCAGTTTTGAAGTACCAGATGTGGTTCAATGTCAGCAGGTAACTAGCGTGCTTAATAGCAAGGTTCCCACAAAGAAAACAAAGAATAATCCTTTTACAATTGCCAATTCTTATTCTCACTGTGGGACGACTATTTTTTATCTTCACCATGGTAAAATGTGCAACATTTTAACATCATTTTTGCTACTTACAGATCAGATTAATGACATATTCCCACAGCACTGTTCGACCTTCCTGGGTTAGCAGTCAGCTCCAAGATGGCCGCCTCCCTCCACCAGGGCTGGTATTTTGTCCAATAGCACCAAACTTCACCCAGCAACCGTGCAAAATGTAAATCACATACACATAGTTGCCCTACAATTTGGGTGTTTCCAGCAACCGCGTGGAAGGAAAGCCCCCCCCTCCCCCATCCCGACATTTAAACTTAATCGCTGTTCAGTCTGTGCAGCAAATTATTGGCAGCTACTGGGCGGACGTAATTATGGCGGGGGTGCGCCCCCACTGGCCAGCCTGCTGAAAGCATGTGCATGACCCCGAGGTAATGAGCCTTCTCTCCTCGCCGAGCGAACACGTGACAAGTTCAGCATTTTCTTAAAAATACACCAGCCGCTTCTGAAATTCCACAGACCCGATGTCCACAGTGCGGAGAGGACAAGACTCTCGCTCAGCAGCTGTGACATGTCTTAGTATCTGAGAGTTAAATTTAGAATTAAAACCTTACAGTATGTCATGTCTGCACTGAGCTGAAGTGACACAAAGAGAGCATTATGGGTAAAAAATGGCATGTATAGGAAAAAGACTTATAGGAAAAACACCATGCTCCACCTTCTCAGATGACTGACACCATCAGTTTGTCAACAGTACAATACAATCAAAACTATGAGATTAGGTCCATACTCAGATGGCTAATGTTCTTATTATAAATCCACCCTGGGTTCAACCAAAGTGTCATCTGAGTTTGGACCATATCTCCATTAATGAGAAACAGGAAGTTAAATTATGAGTTATATCAGAAAGGCTCTGTGTTTCTTTGTGTGCTCTGAGGGCCAATATTTCTTACCTCCATGACATGGAAGCGCTTGTGTCATGAGTCTCATTCTTCCATCCATCCATCCATCCATCTGAATTCTATCATTGCCTTTCCGATCCAGAGTCACAGAGCCGCGTGTCCATCCCAGGAAGCTGTGGGTATGATCCATACGGAGCAGGATGCCCATCCATCACAGACAAGCTCCTTCTATAGTTTAATCAGTAAAATCCAAAACAAAGGAATTCATTTCAATACTATTACACAAAAGTCTTTTGAAATGAGCCATAAAAACAGCAAAGCGTGAAGTCTGACTATACAGCTTTGATTGCCCCCCTTTGCGTACTGGCTCTTTGTGGGTTTCCCTTACTCAATTTTAAACTTTTAGGGAACAACGAGGTCTTTAGGGGGGATCTGGCAGAACGCAATATTCTTTTATGCATGAGTCCTACAAAACAATAATCATATTGTATCCCACACTGGACAAGTTGCATTAAATTTCAGTAATGAATCCCCCTTTTTGGAATGTGTATAGAGTGCAATTTTTTTTTATTTTTAAAAATCAAAATGCCCTTGTTTATATTGGATCAGGGGGTAATTCTAAGCACAGAGAATAAAGAGATGATTGACTGGCAGCGGTGATAGTGATTTTTACTTGTTCAAAGTGACTTGCCACTAGGTTATCACTGGATACTTCTGCGTTGGGATGCATGGTCAGTAAAGTGTGTGGCTCCGCTAATAATCCGTGACCCTGCTGGGCATGGTGTTCAATGGCCTGCATGGGGTCTAATGCCAGCATGAGTAAGTCCAGTCAAAAGAGTGGAATTCAGGCGGTTAAAAATAAAATGTAGTCGAAGGACGTGGGCTGGAATGGCAGGGAGAGCACAGCTGTCATACATGAGCACCAAGTGCTTGAGTCTCACAGCACCCAGCTGTTTAAATGACGGGGGACTTCAAAGCGACGACAGAATACACGGACTAGAGAAACAGCTGTTAGCATAACAGGTAACAATGACCAACCCACCCAACTGTCTAGTCAGGAAATTATGCTACAAAGGTTTGTTCATTTGTTCATGTGTCTATTTGAATGGCTGGCTTTTTACGCTGTGTCAATGCGAACTTTATTCCCGTTTAATCATGACTGGGGGCGACAGCGGAGATCGACATATTAAGCCTGGATGCAGCTATGTACACCTCCGGGGCAGAACCTTGAAGCATTTATCCTTAATTGTTATGTCCCAGACATAATGAAAGGCTGATCGCTCCCCTCTCAGTATCATCAGAGCGGCCAAACTTCTGCACATTGTTGGCCCCGGCAACACGACCCATTGGTTCCCGACACATCCACCACTGGGCTCCCCCTGGGGAAGATGTTCCCATCACTACTGCGTACTGGGCCACCAACTGCCTTTTGTCTCTGTCCGAGACAAAAAAATAACAAAAATAAGAATAATAAATAAATAAAACAGAGCCACAGTGTCCGTTTTTAATGAAAAAATGGTGGGAATTAGCATTTTGGTTCTTTGGATACAGCCTAACCCTCACCCAAGTCGCTTGGAAGCAAACCGCCAATCAAGGCGGATTCCTGTTTCCCACGCTGAGGACGGGGGGGTCGCTGGCTTTTTCGGCGTTCCTCTCCATTTCCATAATAATTTGAGTATCTGCCCCGCTGACGCGTCTCGTCGCCCCGTGCCAGCTCCAGTGTGAGGGCAGCACTCCTGTAGATGAACGGCGCTTGTCCTCGGGGCGCAGCGCGGACCTCCGTCATCCCGCGTCTCGCTCGCGGGGGTCTTTATTTCACTTTCATTATCATTACTGTCGCGAGTGTGGTTACAAAGAGCATCTCTCCATCTCGGCGAGTCTCCTCCCTCTGCAGCTTCAGACAGAGGGGAGCCAGACATCGGAAGGGAGAAAAGCCACTCGTCCATCCAGAACTAAGTCCTAGTAGCAATTCATCACAAATTTTCCGGTTTGTTTTGTTGATTCAATCCACAGCCTGCGATGTGGATGGGGGGGGTTGTCTCTGCAGTCTCACACCCCATCACTCCTCCCATTACAGTCGCACCCACCGCCCCTCCCCTGGCTCCCATGGGGAATCTGTGATGACCACTCCCTCCCCTCGCGTGCCTAATCAGAGCCGTGGGACCGTCCACCGGGGGCTCATCTGCTCTGGCGGCAGGGCAGGGGGGTCGCAGGCCTGTCAGCTCCCACTAATCACCCATGGGCTAGAGGTCAGGTGTCAGCGTGACTCCCTGGAGGACACAGCACCTGTAACTGGCCTGTCCGTGCCACAGCCTGCCAGTGCTCCTGGCTGCCTCCCTCAGAACCTGGACCTCGTTCCCAGGCTCAGTGCCGCCTGCAGACAGGGACTGCGTACCGCAATCATAACCCGTGACAGCCTCTCTCTCACGCACCACACATGACCGATTTAAAGCTTCCTGATGAATATCTGCAGTGGAAATTTCTGGATTTTTGATCATTTCCATTTTAATTCTTTGACTCCTAATGGGAAAAAATGGGTCAGTAATAGTGTCATGCTGTTTCATTCTGGGCATAAATAAAGGGTTTGAATAGCTAGTAGGAAATGTAGACATTCAGTGCTATTTAAAAAGCATATAAGCTGGGTGTGTTTACTAATATGGGGGTCTGGTGTTATTCTGCAGACATGCTTCAGTGCTCAGTGAAGTTGCTTGAAGAAATGCTGGTTTTGGGGGAGTAGCGTTGCTGGCATGTCATCCAATTTATGGTGATGTTTGGAGGGGGGAGCAGGTTGAGTGATAGGGGCCCGAAGGGAGCAGCAGGGCGGATGGCGACACGGCTGCAGTTACAGAAAGAAGCAAAGCCAGCGATAAGCTTTGGGGGACTCGAACCCTCTGTCCACGAGGACTCTGACTGCCTGCTCTGTCCCACCCAGCAGCAGCTGGCTCCGAGTTTGATGAGGAGGGCATGTTTAATATCTGGAAAAAGCAGGATGGCCCTGCCGTCACAGGCTGAGGAGGAAGGAAGCTTTACGCTTGATGCGTGTGCATTTTCCCGCTCTCAGTGGAATCGCCTTGTGCGAACCAGGCCCTGAGAGCTCATTCCCGCTTTCACAGCGGCGTGATTTAGCACCTTCTCATATTTTTAGCGCTAGCAGTGTTTATAGCCCATGCCAGGCACTCTGCCTACCCAGGAGTCCCACCCTCAGTCGGCTTGGCGTTTTACAGCCGCTCCTGTCGGCATTAATCTCCAGCTCACCGCTGGAAATGAAGGACCATAAGCGAGAAGGTACAGTCCGCCGCAGTGGTGGGGGTCGCGCGGCAAGCCTCCCCCAACCTGACTCGGGCAAACCCGTCAGCTGGGATGGCACGCTTAGGTGCAGAAGCTAGAGTGGGATTCGGCAAAGTGGCCGATGCACATGGACACCTACTGGGGGTTGGGGGGGGGCGCATTAACGGCTGCAGGTGCATTGGATTTCGATGCAGACCCACAGTATTGCAATCGAGTATAACGTTACCTAAACTGCACGGAAATACACGTGACCCCCCCTTTGAAGAAGGATCTGTCCTTTGTCCTCGGGGAGCCTCTCTGCTTAATGCAGGAAATACAAGTTTGCCCCCCCCCCCGGCCCATTCCCCATATCGGTTTGTTCTTCTAATTCCTCTGTTTGATCCACCGTGAAGGATCCGTGACACTGGCAGTGGTGCTGCAAGCCCTTCCTCTTCCAGGCTGACATGCGTCCCACTTAAATTATTCACTGTAATAATCTGATTAGATTTAACACCTCAGTCTTTTTCTCACTTAGCCGATCGCTGGTGGCGCCTGCAGGATCCTGATCCATCTCTGGTGCGGCCTGTTCCCCACAGAAGCAGGGCCGTCCCATCCCTCACACTCCCGAGTTCTTCCCAGCCGGACCTTCAGTCACACGGGGACCAGCATGAGGAGGGAGCCTTTTCTCCTGGGCTGCCTGGGGGTGGCGGCACTGCTGCAGCTCGCAGCCGCCGGCTTGGTCAGGAAGGTCATCCGGCAGCGGCGCGAGACCCTGTCCCCCCGGGCGACGGAAAACGTCTCCTTACCACACCCAGATGAGCCGGTTGTCTTCAACCATGTCTACAACATCAACGTGCCTTCGGGCTCTCTGTGCTCCGTGGACCTGGACTCCCCCGGCGGGACGGAGCTGAACCCCAAGGCCGCCCCCCCAGAGCTGCGCGCTATCGAGCACACGCTGGACGGTGACAACCAGATCGTCTTCACGCACCGCATCAACATCCCACGGCAGGCCTGCGCCTGCGACAGCCACCTGCCCAGCCTGAAGGAGCTGCTGAACCGCATCGAGGCACTGGAGGGGGAGGTGTCCAGCCTGAGGGAGCAGTGCGCCAGTGGGGTCGGCTGCTGCGCAGTGCACGCTACGGGTAGGCTGATACACCCGGGGGCAAGCCTGAGGACCGAGCAGTGTATGGGCCCAGACAGTAGGGGGCCCCCATGAGTGTGTGTGTGTGTCTTCCGTTTGGGGGGGGGGGGGGGGGCATTCCACACAATTATCAGGGCCCTAGCTTTGTGTGGTGCTGCTTCCAGGAGCTCCGTAGATGTGACCTGGTGTGGTGCAGTTTGTGGATTGTTTTTTGATTGCCAGACAGTATTAATATTCACCATCTGTCCAATGACCGTCGTCAGTCTGATTGCCTGACCTGCCCCCCAGGTGAAGTGGGCATCAAACCCTACTGCAGCGGCCACGGCAACTACAGCACAGAGACGTGCGGCTGTGTGTGTGAGCCTGGCTGGAGGGGCGCCAACTGCTCAGAGGCCGAGTGTCCCAACGACTGCCAGGACCAGGGCCGTTGCATCGATGGTAAGTGTTACTGCTTCGTGGGCTTCAAAGGCGAAGACTGCAGCATTGAGGAGTGCCCCGTGGACTGCGGGGACAACGGCCAGTGTGTGGATGGCGCCTGCTTGTGCATCGAGGGCTTCTCTGGTGAGGACTGCTCGCAGACCAACTGCATAAACAACTGCCTGGGTCGCGGCCGCTGTGTGGAGGATGAGTGCGTCTGCGACGAGCCCTGGACGGGCTTTGACTGCTCTGAGCTCATCTGCCCCAACGACTGCTATGATCGCGGCCGCTGTGACAACGGCACCTGTTACTGCGATGACGGCTTCACTGGCGAAGACTGCGGCGAACTCACCTGCCCGGGGAACTGCAACGAACGCGGCGCCTGCGTTGATGGCAAGTGCGTGTGCACGACGGGCTACGCAGGCGAGGACTGCTCCAAGATGACCTGCCTGAACGACTGCAACGAGCGCGGCCACTGCTTCAACGGCATGTGCGTGTGTGATCCCGGTTACCAGGGAGACGACTGCAGCGAAATCGCCTGCCCAGACAATTGCAACAACAGGGGGCGCTGTGTGGATGGCAAGTGCGTCTGTGACACCGGTTTCCAGGGTGATGACTGCGGTGAGCTCTCCTGCCCCAACGACTGCCTGGGGCGCGGGCACTGCGTTGATGGACAGTGCGTGTGCGACAAGGGCTTCACCGGTGAAGACTGCGGCATCCGCACCTGCCCCGGTGACTGCTACGGCCGTGGAGACTGCGTGGACGGCACCTGCGTGTGCTATGTCGGCTACACTGGGACGGACTGCGCTGAGCTCTCCTGTCCCAATGACTGTCTGGGGCGTGGACGCTGTGTCGACGGCCAGTGCGAGTGTGATGAGGGCTTCACTGGCGAGGACTGCAGTGAGAGGACATGCCCAGGCAACTGCCTGAACCGTGGCCGCTGCGAGGATGGCCACTGCATCTGCCTGCAGGGCTATGCTGGCGACGACTGCTCCGTGCTCACCTGCCCAGGGAACTGCAATGACAAGGGACACTGCGTCGACGGCCAGTGCATCTGTGATGAGGGCTTCACTGGCGAGGACTGTGGTGAGCTGGCCTGTCCCAACAACTGCCTCGACAGGGGGCGCTGTGAGAACGGGCAGTGTGTTTGCCAGGAGGGCTACATCGGCGAAGACTGCTCCCAAGGTACGACCACAAAACCAGCACCGATAAGCTCAGTGCTCTTACTAGTTACCAGTTTGCTAATGACTTGTAAGATTCATGCAGTTGTGGACATAGGTAAACCAGTCTGGATAACTTAATTTTCTATCGGGGGACACATACAGGCACCCAGACACTAGAGGGTGCCCATGAGTGTGTGTAGCTTGGGGGGGGAGGGGGCATTTGGTCAAATTTTCAGGGCCCCAGCTATGCCTTTGTGTGGCCCTGCTTCCAGGAACTCCACAGATCTCACCTGACATGCTGCAGTCTGTAGGTTGTACACAGTGGACGTAGCTTAATCAGTCTGGATATCTTATTTATCCATTCATCTTCACAACCAGGAAGCTCAGGAAGGTGAGCACCCTAGACCCAATCCTCGGGGACCTGCAGGCGGGTTAGGGTATTGCTTTTTTATTGAATAATTACTGTGTTCAGAATGTTCCCGTATCTTACTATCCTGTTCCTGGCGATGAAGATGAATGGAAAAACCAGATATCTACACACAGAGGTGTGCGAGACACACCCCAGCAAGCCTGCACTTTGGCCAGTGACTGTGCGCATTTCCGTAATACTTACATGTTAGTTTTAACTGCTGACGTCAAACGCGGCATTTTAAACGTGGCCTTTTTCCTCCTACCTGTCTCATGGCGTCTTGAAAAGTCATTGGCCCGTGGCAGTGGCCCTGTGCAGCGTTTGCGGGAAGTAAGTGCTGTGTGTGTTGGCAGAAAGGACGGGCGAAGCCGCGTGCGGCTCAGAAGTACGAATGTGATCGCTACTGGGCTGCATTCTTTCCACAGGCCTTGTGCAGTTCATTACTGTAACATCTCCGCCATGCCAAGTCCCAGGCGGAGCCTTCAGCTCGGGATCAGCCTGTGTACTTCACTACTTACATTTTGTTTATCCACATAGCTAATGTAGCATTTGTAGTTTTAATCATCTATTGTTGTGTATGATGGGATTGATAGGATAGAGCAGTTTAAAGGGGCAGTTCACCCCAAAAGTAAAAAAATGTGTTTTAGCGAACTATTTTTTCGCAGGTGAAGAGAGAGAGGGACGCAGGTGAAGAGAGAGAGGGGCGCAGGTAAAGAGAGAGAGGGACGCAGGTGAAGAGAGAGAGGGGCGCAGGTGAAGAGAGAGAGGGGCGGAGGTGAAGAGAGAGAGGGATGCAGGTGAAGAGACAGAGGGGCGCAGGTGAAGAGAGAGAGGGGCGCAGGTGAAGAGAGAGAGGGACGCAGGTGAAGAGAGAGAGGGACGCGGGTGAAGAGAGAGAGGGACGCGGGTGAAGAGAGAGAGGGGCGCGGGTGAAGAGAGAGAGGGACGCGGGTGAAGAGAGAGAGGGACGCGGGTGAAGAGAGAGAGGGACGCGGGTGAAG
>JAUMHC010000043.1:1719810-1734684 GCA_032359785.1 Heteromormyrus szaboi | reverse complement strand
TTATAATGTCATGCTCTTCGTCAGGCTACGTCTATACTTTTACGTTCAGCATAAGTTTTTTGCTAGGTGGAGATTTGGCCTGGTTTTTATTGAGGTGGGCGGGTTTTACGTTGAGTTTGGGCTGGAAATTGTCGCTCAGATCTGGCAACCCTGGTTGTGCTAAGTGTTTTTCCTTTATGCTACTAAAGTTTTTACAGTACTAGCATTAGTGCTACCGCTTAAAGTGAGCGCAAAGTCCTGCAATGTCAACACCGTGATTCTGGTGGGGATTACAGACACGTGTGCATGAAATGTACGTGGCACCTATATTGTCCTGATTTTAGTGTTGAAAATCTCGTCACCTGCCAGAGAGAGTAATTGGAAACTCAAAATGGCTTGGGGGTGGGTGGGGGTGGTGTACGTAGCCTATTCCCGATTCTCTGATTTTTACAGTCGCTTTATTTTCGCATTCTTCTTCTGATTCACAAATTAATTCACTGGTTTATACTTGCTGGCTATAGTTACAGCCGTTTTGGCTAGCTCGGTTAAAAAAAAGAATTTACACCATTTCACACCACTTTATGTAAATGTATTTTTGGCCAGAATTTAATATTGAATGAGTGACTAAAGGTTAATTAAGTTCTTAATTGTTATGCAGATATATTAGGCTAAATAATTTTCAGTTTTGCATCAATTTTGTTTGTGTTCAGTATCCAATAATTTGTGTAAAATGTGCTACGAAGGACCATATTTAGTTTTTGGCAAGTCATAAGGAGTTTAGTGACACACTAGCAAAAGAAAATGATACATTGAAACTTTAAAACCATGTCTCCAGTATTTCAGTTACTGTTGTATGTGTTATATATATTTACAAGGAACACAAATAATATGGTAAACACAGGACTAACTGTATTGATCAGTGTAATCGAGTTTATTGGGCTTGTTTGGGGGCTTGATTTTTCCATCTTTGGCAGTAGACTTATTTTGGGCTTGTTTTCACAAGTGAGGTTGCTTATTTATCTTGTGAGACTTGGCAACACTGCCAAGCGTTACTGGACTTTCCAGTTACTACATTCCAGTTAGTGGGCGGCCCCAAATTGCATGTTTGTATGTAAATATGTAGCAAATACGTCCTCACGTTTATAAACGCTTGAGTCTTAATCTTTATAATGATTACAATAGCATACGTTATTACATTTCTGGTACTCAGCATTTATAATAGTTAACAGCAATCTTAATTTCATACAATTAAGATAACCCATGAAGCGTTTCTGACATGCTGTTTATCATTGTACATGAAAAAAACATCGGGCGTGTAGTGTGCGTGATGTTTTGCATTTATTATCTTGTACTTATTTTGCACTGCGACCTGCAGGTGTCTGATCCCTTGACAATGAATTTGCGCGTGTTCTTTGTTCACATAGAAACTGTACCTGGACTTCAGACTGTAAAAAGGGAAGTGCTCATGCGGAAGTTCTGGAACAGAAGAGGGGCTAAAGCGCAAGATCCTTTTACGGATACCCAAAAGCAAAAACCACGGACTTTTCATGGGACAAGCAGATATACGTTTTGTAGTAATTCTTGAATCTCTTTTTACGGAGAAATGGTAAGGTGGTCCTGTCGCGTGATCCTCACAGTCGTGACTTCAGCAGCTTTGCTTACCTTCTTCCTCAGTTTCTTTTTGAAAACGTTTTGGAATGCAAGCCCAATGACCAGCCTACAACCCACCTCCAAAGACCTTTACAAGCTAATCTCTCCATCTTCGTACAGATATGTAATCAACCAGCCAGACAAGTGCAGGGAAAGAAGTCCATTCCTAGTGCTGATGGTTCCCGTGGCTCCAGGTGACCGTGCTTCCAGAGATGCTATCAGAAAAACGTGGGGGCAGAAGGACCAAATACCTAACATTGAGATTTTACGGCTCTTCTTCACGGGCCTTCCCACTGGAAAGGACGGTCATCATGTCCAAATGGACCTGGAAAGTGAAGCACTTCAGCATGCAGATATTGTCCAGTTGGACTTCCTGGACAGTTACCACAACCTGACCATTAAAACCTTGATGATGATGAACTGGCTAGCCTCTAACTGCCGGAGAGCCTCTTATGCCATGAAGGTTGATGCGGACACCTTCCTCAACGTGCACTGCCTGGTCGGAAAGCTCCTGATCCACAATCAAAGCCCAGTCAAGAAAAACTACATCACGGGGTCGGTGATTAACGATGGTCGCCCACGGAGGGACAGAGGAAGCAGATGGTTCATATCTGAGGACGTGTACCCTGCCACCTGGTTTCCTCCCTATGTCTCTGGGGCCGGTTACGTTTTTTCAGTCGACCTCGCCGAAAAGATTTTGTGGGCGTCTAAATTCGCACCACCAGTTCCCCTTGAAGACGTATACGTGGGGTTATGTCTGCGGATCCTGGGCATCAAGCCAACGTATGCCTTTAGCTTCACCTCATTTCACAACCTGTTTGAAATCCGCCACATAGCGTATGAGAAGTGTGCTTATTTCAGACGCGTGCTGGTGATCGGATTCCACCCTGCGGAGCTCCTCCAAGTTTGGCCTGACTTCCAGAAAGCCAAGTTTACATGCTAAAGACTATACCCATGTGCTGTTTTAAAGGTGATAGGTAACTATTATATTTTTTTAAAATGTATATTTTGCTCGTTGAATTTCTAACATGTAAAGTTTGACATTGACCTGAATTTTTTGAATTTCTAGCTAGATAATGCAGTATATGCTGTTTTAAAGTTTTCTATAACTGATTCAGATTTTGTCAAATATTAATCTTCTTTATTGGCATATGAACAGTCAGGGTTACTTGCGGTTAAGGGTCTTGCTCGGGGGGCCAGCTGTGAAATCCAGCAACCTTCTGGTCATATTTAACTAAAGCAGTCCTATTAAAGGATATTCGAGAAAGGCACGTCTGTGTAGAGGTTACTTTTTATTTTGAAGGCATTGTGCTGCTGTTACCACACTATGTTCTATTTCCCATTACTGCACTTTTTTGTGGAATAAATTAGATGAAGGAGAAATGTGGGTACAGAAACGAAGGCATACGAGACTGAATTGGACCTGTGTATTGTTTTAGAATGCAGTAACAAGCCACTTGCTATGGGTGTAAAACCCTCCCTTCTTGCCAGGCGCGCAGTTAGCACCAGGGACGGATGGGATGGGTCCCCTTCAGATTCAGAGTGACCTCCATCCGTCCCCCCCACTTACAGGACGAAAAAACAGCATCTGCTGTCTTTGCATAAGGAAAAAATATCCTTGGTCTCCCCCAATTCAAAAATCCTATCTGCCCCACTGCTTCTCGCACAACTGTCCTCTGCCCTGTACTTAAGAAACAGAATGACTGGTTAATACACACTGTTTGTTTGTTAATTTGTACTTGCTTGTACACCATTGAGTCAAACATGCTGGTAGACATCCTTTGACGTCACGTGTTGTGTACTCCCTAGTGATGTCTAGTGGAAACATAAACAATGCCTGTGGAAGACTGACGCTGGACCAAGGTCATCGTTGTGCATATCTGTGACTCCTACACTGTCCTGACACAAGATAGCGCATTTCTTTTAATTTTTACACACCGCCAGAGTGGGCCCGGGGGCGCAAAGGCCAGCACGGGGTTGTGTCTTCTTATGTTTGTGTGAAGTAGATTGTGTATTGTTTGCGTTTAAAGTGAATCGCTATACAGTAGTATCTGGTAGTTGTAGTCTATCGTGCGATTAAACTGACGTCCCGTCTGCGTAGAATCCGTACATCCAACACCAAATCCCACAGTTCCTAGCGAACAATCCCGTTAAGTGAGCGAGTGGAGCTTGCTTGATAAAATTATGCGGGTGTTTTCAAGTGCAAAACGGAAACGAAAAGGAACCGGCGAGGAAGAAACTCAAGAATAACCACTTCCATATGAAATTAAGGGCGAAACGAAAGGGAAATGTACAAATATAACACCGAGGGGAATAGGGATTTCCCTTGGCGAAACAGCAGCTCTTGCTCTGTTGTGGAGGAGGGAGGCTCCAGAAGACTGGAGCAGACAATCGTTATGCAGTTTTGTTTTTGTTCTCTTATTAGTAATTTACATGCTTTATTAATTTAATTTTAAACTAAGATTTATGCTGCTAATTTGAAGCAATAACCTTTCACCGTCGCAGATACTCAGACGACGCGTACAACAAAATGATACTGAACTGATTTGGATCGCAAAAAGCATATATTATTTATAAGAACATAAGAACTTTACAAACGAGAGGAGGCCATTCGGCCCATCAAGCTCGTTTGGGGAGAATTTAAATATTAAATATTAGTGATGCATAATATTTGTTAGTGTAAGTACATGCTCCATCTTTAATAATAAAAGTCTTGCCTTGGCTACGCCGTGCATCTTTGTCATGGTAACCTGCATCACTCGGCTTAGCTGTCTTTGTGACTGTAAGTTTAGACTTTTCACTGCCCTTATTGTGCATTTTGAGTGATTGGTCCAAAGCATGGTGCTCCCAGAGCGTATAGTAGTGACTTTGTACATACAGGGACACAATTTAGATGGCTATTTTATTGAAAAACCTTTGGATTTGATATGTAATTCTGCAATACAGTATTGTTTGTTTAGAAAATGGTAACAAACAGACTTTTTGTGTTATCGCTCAGGCTAGCAGACTGTTATGGGTTGAGGTTAGGGTGACCATCTGATCCATGTCAGGGGGACACTATATGAACTACTTCGGGTTTTACAGACTTCTAAACTAAACCAGCCACCCTTCTGGGATTTTGCAGAGAATTGGGTGATGAACAAAAATCTCCATAAACCTCCAGTGAATGACATTTCTGTTAGTCCGAACACCTGAATGAGAGTGATCGGAATGTTAAGACTAACAGGATGTCCACAAGGCCAAAAATAACATGGCAGATCAGCTATGGGGTACGTGCTTCCTCGAATAGGATTCCCATTACCACGCAAATAAAAAGCTGGAAGATTGATCGTTGTCTCCTTTGTTACGGTTTTCCGAAGTATTACATATCATCGCCAGATGGCGCTTTTATCCTAATTACTTCCACTCCCATTACGAAGTTCGTGTAGAGTGGTGGCTCTAAGGCTAGGGATCTGAATTTTTAGGTACGACCCTGCGGATAATAGGTTATAATATATCTATACGGAAATATGTCTACGTAAGGAAATAATTACATTTACTTGAAACACTGAGTTTAAATATCCATAAATTATTACATTTGTTAAATTATACAATTGGTATATTCATGATCCTGATTTGACTGAATAATATCACTGCGCATTCCTCCTCATCTCTCATTCTTGGTAACCGACGGCAACCAGTTTTCAGAACGAAAAAAAACGAGTCTCACTCTGGTATTTCTCTCGGACAAATGGTCATTGGTCTCAATTTGGTTTCAATAGCTATAGTATACCAGTGGGAATTTACATTGTTAGCAGGTCTTGGAATTACTGAGTTTAACGGAGGAGCTTTTAAAGCTCTGTACGTCTCTTAATGCTAGTAAATGCTCTCCAAAGCTTCGTCATCATCATTTATCATTATACAAATTCAGTTGTAAAGAATTAGTTACATATATTGTAGGCTGTGTATTGCTTCTGCAGCCTACTGCCTTGCCTTGTAATATTAAAGCGGCTTTCAGTAGCCGATGCAGACATTCATTACAATGATATTTTAACCACGATGAAGTCGATCTGGATGTTTTAAAGTGAAAACCCGCGACCCACAAAAACTTTCGGGTCGGTTTCATTTTAAGCGAACACCCAGCGCTGAAGTATTTTAACATTCCCATCTGCCAATTCTTTGATTTATGCAGCTTGTCCTTGGTATAGGGTGACCACCTAATCCATGTCAGGGGGACACTGAGCTAGGACAGGGTTTGTAAGCTACCATTTCAATCAACAGGATCTGGATGTCACTTTAGCACTGAGTTCTTGCTGTGTGCTGATTGGTCAGTCTCCTATAATGCATGTGTCACTAATCTTAATGTGAAACAGCCGGATGAGTCTTTCAATCAAGGAAATAAACCAGTGAAAACACAAAACGAACCAAACAATTTAGCTGAGCACGACAGCTTGTCAGTCTTAAAGCAGTTTGTATAACCTGAAGTAGCTGACAGTGTCTCTCCTGACATGGATGAGGTTGGGACCCTAAGCCGCGTGGTCTCTTATAACACTCACTTATGGTTGAATTAAATGCGTAGTCATTTTCAATAAATTTGACTAAAAATAAAGTTTGAATTCCAGTGTCATTCCTGTAAGCTTGCTTTTCTGTAATGTCTCTGTAAAACAGGAAACGTGAAATATTACCAGTTTAGTTATTTCTATCAACTTCAGTTAATAGAGCTGAAATGCAAAATGCTATCTCAGAAAATTCAACCAGCTATAGTTTTAAAAAATAAAAATAGTTGTTTATATCAAATGGACCTCTGTATTTGCAGACTTGTGCCTCGTCGTGTATAAATGTGATTGCATAGCTTGTAAAATATAGCTATAGTAGCTTATAAGCTGTTCGGACAGCCTGCCGAAGATTCATTTCACCAACCTGTTTTCCGTAGTTATTCTTCAGCCTTACGGAGCTTTTGCTCCAGCCGTCAATAGTAGATAGAAAGAAGAAAGTGGATGAGAAACGGCGAGACGTGACGGGAAGGACATTGTATTTGGGTAAATGTGTTCATTAATTGGTTTTGCATTTTTTCTTAAAGTTTACTGCTTTTGCGTTTTGTCTTTCGGATTTAAACGGAATGATGTATTATACATTAGCCATAGTATAGCGCTGTTAGCCAGGCTTATTTATACCGTGAATCTGAATTGGATTGGACTGGCGGGGGGGAGAGGGAGGGAGAGAGAGAGAGGGAGGGGGAGGCAGTGGCAGGGAGAGCCGGGCGCAGATATTGTGTTGCAAACGCTGTTGTAACGCTGGACTATTTCAATGCGATAGATTGCGTTTGAGCATAAGCAGAAGTCGCTGTCTGTCTGTGTAATTAAAATCATTGCTGCGGTAAGTGCTTTTTAATATATAAATATATATTTTGTGGGCAGTTTGGAAAACGTACTGGCTTGTTTCATGGCAGAAGTAGTTTTTATTTTTCTTACACTGGGAAACTTGACTGAAACTTTTATCCTCATGTTGTTCGCCTGGTTTCTTTATATACATTCATCCAAATGTAGGCAGATTTAGGCCTAGTTCCGGCTTATTTTCAGATTCTTTGTTATTTGCCATTTTGTAAAATGTACAGTTGGTCAGTGTATCAGATTGTGCTCTGCGCTTCCAGCTGGTTGTACCGCGTCGCTTGTCAGCCTGGCCCCGCACTCACTACTCAGATGACGGCACAAAAGTTGATTCCTCGCATTATGTTTTAAAACCGTTCCAGGCTCCAGGTGTAAGAATGACAGTTGCTGTACTGTGAGCAAAATGAGCGCTTTTCGATACGCATAACTGTTTAATCTGTGCTGATATATCGGACGGCTCCGAGTTTGGATAGATAAGTGACCAGAGGGCACAATATAAAGCATCATTCCGCCCCCATTAAGATTTTAATCAGTGTCTGTTTATTATCCCTGTACATTCGCTCACTGTTACACGTATGTGTGTGTCTGTGTCTCTGTGTGTCTGTATGTCTGAATGTGTGTGTCTCTGCACGTGTGTGCGTGTCTCTGTGTGCGTGTCTTTGCACGTGTGTCTACCTGTGTGTGTGTGTGTGTGTCTGCGTGTGTTTGTGTGTCTCTGCATGCATCTGTGTGTCTGTGAGTGTGTGTCTCTGTGCGTGTGTGTGGTTCTCCCCCAGCTCCCGGAACCCTTAGCTTTGGCTCAAGCGCTTGGACGGATTGTGCCTTTCCACCTACCTGCAGGATGTATATGAATAGCTTATTAAATCAATGGAGTAAGTAAAAGCCCTTCTCTTAGCCACCCCCTCTCCCCATTTTGGCAGAATTTTTCCCCCGGTAACATCTGCAGACAGCCTTTTCTGCGACACCCCCACTCTGTGTGTCTCTTTTCCTGATAACTTCCTGGAACTGTTACCCCCATCACTGGGTGTCTGTAAGATGTTCCTGTCCTGATTGTTTATGTGCTTCATGTCCCAAAACTAAGCGTAAGATGTTCTTTAGAGTGGCTGTGATCAGTGTATTTGGCGTGTCTATGATTTAAATATTCCACTGAGTATCTCTGAACTGCAGGTTCTGCCAAATCTGGCAGTTGATGAAAGGTATTCCTGACCGTTGTGGTCATGCCCTGACTTCTGCGGCTGTCCTTCCTGCAGGCCGATTATTTCCAGATTCTGTTCTTGTTTATCTCAGAGTGCCATCAGGGTAAAGTCACTTGCAGCTGCAGCAGTGATTGAGGTGCCCAGATGTGCGTTTCTGAACCTGTGGTCAGTACTTAATAGCTTCCTCTGCAATTCCATCTTCTACCCGCTGGTCCTGGGGACACCAAAATGGCGGCTGTAGATCAGTGAATAGCTCACCCCGGAGCAGCTCTCTGCCACTAACAGTTACTTTGAAAGTTTTCCAAGACCACTGGTAAAATCCTAAATGAGGTTTTGGGGTGGGGTTGCCAGGGTACTGGGTGGGGTGGGGTGGGGTGGGGGGGGGGGGAATGGGGCGTCTCACACCAGACGGGATTGTCACTTAAGCTTTTCAGAGGGCGAGTGCCTGCAGCATGAGCCTGCACCTTCGCTGAGATCCCGAAATGTGATGCCGTCTCTCTCGCGCTCTCTCTCGCTCTCTGTCCGTCTCTCTGCCTCTTTCATCCTCTTTTTATCCTGCTCACTCTTTCTTTCTCTCTTTCTCTCTCTCTGCTGTCTCTCCTTTCTCTATGGCTTCAGCAGATGAGCTCTCGCTCCAGGAGGGCTTGGACACTGGGCCCTCAGACCTCGCAGCAGCTCCTGGGTCATTCTCAACAGCTTGTTGTTATTCTGGTGTTCGTTTACAGTGCAGTTCCCGTGGGAGAATCGGCACTTTTTGTGCGGATAGGATTGTTGTTGCGGTTTGTGCAGTGGAGTGTTCCTGTGCACCAGTGTGGAAGGTCTTGATGAACCTCCTGGTTACATATGGATGGCATGACAGCCCCTCCTCAGAACAAAGACCTTCTGGCACCTTAGTTTTCACTAAGACCTGTCCATTGAACCGCTGGATCGAAAGCCCCCAATTTCAGCCGGAATGGCTGATTTTCAGCCACCCAATCCTAGGCGATCCTGCTGACAGCTATATGAAAGGTCCTTTCCGTGCTGTGGGTCCTGCCGCTTCCTAAAGGTCCACCTACTGTCCGCACCCAGACTGGATCTTCCCTGCCAGCACCGCCTGAAGGCGGGTCCTTCCTCTTGCGCTCATCCTCCGAAGGGGCACTGTGTTCTGTTCTGTTGACACTGGAATAGCCCGTTTCCTCGTTCTGTCTTTTTTCTGCAGTGTATTACAGTGAACATGATCTGCTTGTTTATGTAAACTTCACCTCCCTGGCTTCCCATGAAGTGTTAGCCTTTAGCTCAGCTTCCTGTCCTCAGTTTTTGCCACTTCCTCTAGTCAGGCGGCCATCTTGGATTGTATTATGTCCCAGAGGGTGAGCTTTCTGGTCCAGTGATGGCATGTCTGAGATTAACTGGTGCATCATTAATGATTGTTATATATCTTAAACCAGTGTTTCCCAATCTGGACCTTACCTGGAGCTGGGAGGGAGCAAAAACATGGACTATCTGGCAGAGAGCTAAAAAGAAGCAAAAACTTGGACTGACTCTGGGTCCCCAAGGACTGGGTTAGGAAACACTGCGCCAACTTGCACTCACATCAAAAAACAAAAGAAAACATGCTTTATTGGCCATTTTCGCAAGTACAGGCACATTGGAATGCTTCATTTCACCAAACATGGCTTGGAGGTCACTGCACAGGTCAGCTGATGTGCGGCACCCCTGGAGCTGGGGGTTAAGGGCCTTGCTCAAGGGCCCAGGGACATGTGACTGTTCTGCAGAGGTTGGGGCTCACACCGCCAACCTTTTGATCAAGGCACAGGAGCCTGGCCCACTGAGCCCCTCACCGCCCCCTCATGGTGTCCCCTTGGGGCTGCTGTCACCCCTGGAAAACGGTCGCTAGGGGCGACACCAGTACCCTATGTCTCTTCTCTGTTGGGCTTCCACGTATGTCATTGTTATGTTGGCCGAAGGCATGTGAATGGGCGATTGCTCTTCATTGTTGGCTGCTGGAGGGATGAAGCTTAGTCGTCAGGGTGGGTTCTCGTTGTCAGGGTGGGTTCTCGTTGTCAGGGTGGGTTCTCGTTGTCAGGGTGGGTTCTCGTTGTCAGGGTGGAGCTTAACAGCCAGCCCAGCTGTAACACGGCAGTGCTCATTCGTTGCCATAGCGCTGCGAGCTGTCGAGAAGCCCTCTGACAGGTGGAGGACGTTAAACTGAATGACAGCGTTGTCCTTCTGCTAGTCTGTAGCTAACACTTGGTAATGCTTGGCCTTTTTAAAGTATGTGTAGTGTACAGTAAAGAATACCGTACAGTGTATAGTACAGTAAAGAATACCGTACAGTGTATAGTACAGTGTACAGTAAAGAATACCGTACAGTGTATAGTACAGTGTACAGTAAAGACTAATTTTAGTTTCATATCTATTTGAGCCAGCACTTCCTATCCCATAAAAATTTGTCTAATTTACCATGAAATATTTCTGGCCCTGTGCTTTTCCTCCTGTCTGCAGTACCTTCCGTTTTAGACGTACAGTTCTGATGCAGTTTCAGGAAGCAGACGTACTCGCACTGTCTGTGGTCTGCATGTCTGCATGCATTTCCTCCCAAAACCAGTGCTTCAGGGACTGGAGCTGAAGCCACAGACCCATCGCAGTGGGGGCACTACTCCCCCTGTCGCTACCCACTGAGCCGCCGTGCTGCTCATAGGCCACACTGTCGGTGGCACTGGAGCCTCTGACCTCCAGGGTAGAGGGTACAATTCCTGCCTGGGCTTTTTGACTCTGCACTGGGTTCAACTCCAGGCCAACCATGACTCTGCACTGGGTTCAACTCCAGGCCAACCATGACTCTGCACTGGGTATGCAGTTTCGGAGGAGGGATAAACAGTCATCATTGCCACATCATTTAATTTATGTTATTACACACAATACCTATTGCAGATATTTGGGGATGTCAGCATCCTGTAATGTTAAAAACATATTGGTTAACGTATCTGTATCAGCTGATGTTTGTTAAAAATAAAGACATCAAAATCAGTCCGATGTATCAATCATGGCTAATATTGCCAGCCGATATTCGCATACCTTATATAGACTTTAATCAATATTCATAAACATAACTACTAAAATAATAGTGATGACTGAACTGGACGATCAGCCATTTTCCGTAGTGAGGGACAAGGGACTCATTCGCCACTTAGACTCTCGCTATCCCAAGTCATTGCTGCTTTGTTGACTTCTCATTGCCAGCATTATATCATGTGGTCGCTACTCACCTTTGCAGGATCTAAATGCGTAACGTCACTAACATCAGTATCACCGCAGACCTGTGGAGGTCAAGATAGCTGGTTATCGGTATTGGTTATATTAGACAGAAAGATAATTATCAGTACTGGCCAAAGTTTCCACATTGATGTACCGCTGTGAAATGTACCCTTGCTGGTCTTCCAGCACCATTCTGAAGGCCCTGAGCAGGGTCTGGTCTTCAGCTGTACCAGCTGACTGGTGTATGCTCACCGGAGGCTGGGACCTCAGGTGACGAGGCAGCGGTGAAATCAGTGCAAATGGGACACAACCCGATAGGGTTACACCCCACGATGGGCACATGGGAAGGTCTCAGTTTACCAGATTAATTATTCAGAATGGGCCATTTCGGAGGTGGGGGTTGCTGTTTGTAATGTCTATGTTCCTGAGTCATGCAGAGATTTAGGCCTCGACACGTCAAGATTGTGATTTTTCTCCATGCATTGGAGTTCACTCCCCAAAGCTCCTCCTGTAGGGATGTCACTCTGTCATAGTGAACAGTGTTGGGGGGGGGGTCCTTAGAAAGAAGAACCAGAACTGATCTGAATGCTTCCAGTGTGTCCAAGTCGCTGACTAAATAGTTTCAGGAACGTGCAGGACTGTCACAGAAGAGAGCGGCCCACCTTACACTTGGGCGGCATGAGTCCCACCCCCTCAGCGACGGGCATGCTGAGCTTGGCGTCTGGCCCCTACCCTGGCCAGGGTGCTGCTTCAGTGCCTGTCGCCGTTTCGTTTCTTTGCCTGCTCTTCTGTGTTACCGGTCTTCCGTCCATCACCGTGCCCAGTCTGTCCTCTTTTCTGTCTGTCTGCTTCACTCCTTCCCTCCACAAGAGTTTTAAGAGTGAGGCGGCCTGTGGATGTATTGTCATGAAAATGGCTCTCGCTAAAGTGCCTCTTTGTTTGCGGTTCTCAAATGTGGCAACGTAAACTCGAGCGCTCAGTGCCATCTACTTAGTGAGTGCTGGATGAGGTGGTCTTGCGTACACTGGCTGTGGCACTTACAGACCACACACACACACATATACAAACACTCTCAGACAAAGGCTGCAGTTGTCCTACTGTGCCCACTTAGAGAGTATGGGGAGTGTGTGAGTTTGTGTCCGTGTGGGTGTGCAGATTGGAGGGGGAGGCACAGGGCAGTACAGCCTGAAGAGGGCGCTCTGTTTGTTGGAGCTGCCGTTGGACTTGGTGGTCAGTGAGGACAGAGAGTGAGTCCATGTTTAGCAGGAAGATTCAGTGAGCGTATTAGAGAATCTGGCGTGTAGGCCCAGGGGTGTAAGGCGAAACTGACCTGAACGGGAAATCCAATCTGTGTTTATGATCCGAATCCCCACTCTAGGAGGATGAGTCAATATTCGCATCGTGTCAGGATCACTGCATATTCCTTTAAAACATTATGTTAAGATTAACTTCAGTTACCGAGATTCTTAGATGGTTTTTGCAGTGCAAAATAAACAAGGTGACCTCCTTTAGAAATGACATTTTGAATGTGTTTTTACCTCGAAGGTAAGACACTTTTGTACATGCTAAACTGATTTACATCATATCCAGTCAGAGCTGAATCCAGCCACATTGTATTTGAATTGAATCTTTACTGACTAATTTCTCACCTGCAGTAAGTTTATTGTTTACTTCCTGTGTGGCGCCGCAGACCAGGTGCCTGGAGGTGAGTTCTGTTCTGTGAGTGGGAGCGGGATGCCCCCCCCCCCCCCCAGCAGTCTTAGGGGGGTGCTCCGTTGTCTTTGGCTGTTGATTGTCAGGAAAGGGAGTATTTATTGCAAACTGTGACTGCAGAACTGGTATTTCACCAGATCGCATGTGGAGCAAACTGGTCGCCCTGGTCAAGGATGGGGGGCAGTTTCCACCCATCCTGTATATGATGGGATTGTCTTATATTTAACAACCCTATACCTTAGTGTGGGATCCGCTCCCGGTGAGAGGGGCCCTGCTACCCACCCTATACCTTAGTGTGAGATCCGCTCCCGGTGATAGGGGCCCCACTACCCACCCTATACCTTAGTGTGAGATCCGCTCCTGGTGAGAGAGGCCCCACTACCCACCCTATATCTTAGTGTGAGATCCGCTCCCGGTGAGAGGGGCCCCGCTACCTACCCTATACCTTAGTGTGAGATCCGCTCCTGGTGATAGGGGCCCCGCTACCTACCCTATACCTTAGTGTGTGATCCGCTCCTGGTGATAGGGGCCCCGCTACCCACCCTATACCTTAGTGTGTGATCCGCTCCCGGTGAGAGGGGCCCCGCTACCAATCCTATACCTTAGTGTGAGATCCGCTCCCGGTGAGAGGGGCCCCGCTACCCACCCTATACCTTAGTGTGAGATCCGCTGCCGGTGAGAGGGGCCCCGTGGCCCATATGAGACTTGCCGTCACCATTTGCCTCCCGTGTTTCCCATGGGAACTTAGCGCCCAGGTCTGGCACACTGTGCTGTTTCACGCAGCTGGCAGATAGCGCCAGGCAAACCCAAATATTTTACCAGCTTTCCAGCCGCGTTTATGACACATCTGCAAAAGCCCGTCTGCTCACCCAGTTGAAAAAGACACTGTCACACAAGTCCATCATCCCAGTGCTGAGAAATATACCCCCAAGGAAGAAGTCTCACTGCGATGTTAAACTGGGGGTGAGGGTCACAGTGCAGCCAGCCTAGAGATGCAGTGACGCAGGGATGCCAGCTCTGGCACGGGTCACATGACCCAATGGCAAACAGCCTTTATAGGTTAAATGCGTCAGTGACACTTCCTGCGGATGTATTTTTTTTTTCACAGACTGATTTTTTTTCTAAACAGCTGCCAGCTTAAGACTTTATTTTGGACTTCGGGTCTAAACTAGAAGTTTAGGAGTGTATTTTAATTTTGCTAATAAGGTTACTTAATAAAAGTCCGTCGCAGGACCGTTTTCATTGGTTCTCAGAATCTGTGGTTAAAAAGAATTATTTTGATTTTTTTCTAATGTCAGACGTTTTTCGGTTTCGCAGTGTGTTTAGGTATTGGCCTGTTGTTACGGCACTGTATTCCAGTTACTATCATGTGCGACTGTGCGATTCTTTAATTTTTTTTGTGAAATAAATTTGGTTTAAAATTTTAATGATATCCGTAAGTCGTAACTTAATATGGTTGCTGAGGCTACAGCAGCTGTCAACGGCTGGGTTATATGACGTGAGAATGATCAGGTTTTTTACCGCAGATCAAACGTCTTACTTACCCGCTACGTATCTGCATGTAGAATAGATGTTTACAGATTGACCACTTCCTGTTTTCACTGGGGGGAGGAATGGAGCGATGAAGCGGGGCCTTGTTAAGGGGAGAAACGGCAACACTCTGAAACCTGCAGCAAACAAAGAGGTGTCAGTAGCGAGGGGCTTTCCTGCTGGGGGGGGGGGGGGGGGGGGGT
>JAUMHC010000043.1:1694230-1710429 GCA_032359785.1 Heteromormyrus szaboi | reverse complement strand
GCCGGGCTGGTGTGCTGTCACTGCGTCCTGCAGGCTAGCCGGGCTGGTGTGCTGTCACTGCGTCCTGCAGGCTAGCCATCCCGCAGTGGTCCAGGCAGCCATCGTGCCCTCATCCCCGTGCTGAACGTGGGGAGCTTCCCTTTTGCTTTTCTCTGGCACAAGTTCGTGTCAGACCCAGCTTCAGAGCTACCGAGGCTCTTCCTGACGGGGAGCCCGGAGAGGAGGAGAGTTTCATATATTTACGGTGTTTGTTTTTGCTCTGTGCGGCCGCTAGACCTACTTAAGCGACTGCTCGTCCCCGGTCAGCTTCGTCTGGTGGCACCGCGGTACCCAGGCAGCAAACATTCCAGGCTGTGCAAGAGCGGCTGTGGGGTGGGGGTGGAAGAGGCTGAGTGCAGCGTCGGCAGCGTGACCCGGGGGGGGGGCGGAGGCGGGATAAGCCACAGATAAGGCTCACAGTCAGCGGGCCACGAGACGCAGATTAATTTTCATTAATTGTCCATTATCTGTTCCTAAACGTCACCCATTACATAGAAAATGTTCAAAATTATTGTGACACAAGTGACACATTTGTTTGTATGAATTGTATGATGGTGCAATATTATACTTAAAGCTAAAATACTTTGTGAGTTTGTGCAACAGCATCATCATATTATCTGTTATTAGTTGCTTTACAGATTTGCTTGATTCTTTTGGCACATTTCATGAAACATACTTAACATTCTCAAGACCATAAGAGCATTTCTCTAAACAGTTCATGCATAACACTATGGATTAGCTGCAAAAGCCTGTAACATACCCAAAGCAATTAATTCATGTCTCATGATGAGCTTGTTCAGAATCAGCTATTTATTGTAGATTGTTTGGCACGACTTTCTTCTCATGCATTTCCGTGCAGCACAGTGCATTAAAACCTCTGGAAGCGCAGCTTCACTGGACCTCTATGGCCCGACACAGAAGAACTTTTTTCACTCCTATTATATATATTATTATACATATAAATTTATTTGCGGACATGTACCAAAATACTGGGAAATTTGTGTGAAACCATGACAAATAATATTTAGCTGTGCAGAAGTGACACTGGTTTGGGAATTACACTTGTTTTGCAAATGTTGTCTTTTGAGAAATGCTCCAAAACAATCGAGAAAAAATGTTGTTCCTGATAGCACTCGCACTAGGAGGTTAGGTTATACTGCTCTCTGCTGGGCAATTGGTGTAATCTCTGGCTGGAAGAGTCAGATTCGGAACGTGATTAAAATGCGACGCCAACGAGGCGACGCATCTGTGCTCGAGTCTCTAGCCACATTTCGAAAGGCTAATTGTTAAATATGTTCGCGTTCGCAAGATGAAGGCGTGCCAGAGTCGGCTAGCTGCAGTTATCGGTCTCGGCAGGGTTGACGTGTGACACAGACATGTAGGAGGAGATGCTGAAAGTCCGAGCGGCTCCGGCACGCAGCACACGTGACCGTCTCCTCTGTGTCTGGCCCACAGAACTGCCTGATCAGGCTCACGGCACGGGACAGGGAGGCTGTGGTGACAGACTTCGGACTGGCCAGGGAGGTGGTGGAGCTGCCTGCTACGGACATCGAGAGAAAATTGTCCCTGGTGGGCTCCGCCTTCTGGATGGCACCTGAGATGCTGAGAGGGGAACCGTATGACCGTAAGGTAGCGTGTGACTGAGCCCTCACTAAGACCGCCGCTAACCACGCCGTCTAAAGCGTTCCGTGCTGAACCAACTCAGCAATGACACTCTAAATGTGATCTGCCTCCATGGGAGATGGCCAGCTACCACTAATTGCTCTATAAATTATCCAACTTTATTTTTTGAACCCACAAAAAAAGTGTAAAAAGCAGACCCCATAAATGTGTGTTTCTTCGTGAACAAGCACATTTACATGCATCCGCTTACTTGGCCACTGCAAAGAGCTACACATTAGTTTTCACTGGTCTCATGAATAATGCAAATGTTAGCCAATTAAAATTCCTGTTGTAGGTGGTGATATTCTGGGAGCGAAGACACAGTGTCAAGAAATTTGTACTTAAGTAACAGAAGAGCAGGCATGTTTGTTCTGACCATTGTTGTACAGTCACTCCACCACCAGGGGGAAGTAGAAAGCAGAGGTGTGACTTTTTGGAGGCAATAAAATCCCACTGCTGAGCAAAAGCACCTTCGGCTTAATTTGATCCCCACTTATGTTGCCCTCAGGTGGACGTCTTCTCCTTCGGAATTGTACTGTGTGAAATTCTGGGCAGAATTCCAGCAGATCCGGAAATTCTTCCCAGGACACAGGTAGAACTTTACCTTCCACAATGAATCATGAAAGAAGGCTCACTGGCCCAGTTTGGTGCTGTGCTAGAACACAAGTGCTGACACTGCTGGTTCTTGGATGTGGTCCTGCAGTCCGGCATCTTGCATGTTCTGCTGCTGATCTAAGTGTGTGGTGATGTTCAGATGACTATGGCAGTGTGACTCAGAGGTTGTCGTGAACATATTTGAATCTGTGAATATTGTATTATTCATTTAATCCACAGTTAGACAGATCGATGTGTCCTGCTAGCTGATGTAAATACATCTCACAGACCAGCTTCATGTACTTAATGTAAACGGAAGCATTAATGGGCATCCAGATAAAAAAAAAAAAAAAAAAGATGTTTAGGAAATTAAATTCTTTCCAAACACATTGCCAGTAGCTTTTCGCCTGTCACAACCCCAGCCCATTTACAGAGCTCTTTGGTATTTAAGTCCATATAGAAAAGGTTTTCAGTAATTTCTTAAGATACTCTTGTAGATATAGTCTATTGATAATGCACTTGCTTGTAACTATAAGAGAAAATATTGCAACCCAGGAAAAAAAGCATTTTATTTATCCTACGATGCAGAAACTAGAAGTCGCTATGCAAGTTGTCCTGCGACTCTGTAAATAGATCAGACTCCAACTGGCAGCTAACGTGGTTTCAAACTGTTTGCAAAAGTATATTCATGCATTTTATTATAATTACGTTGAAGCGAGGCTAAAATATAATATTGCTGGTATATTCTCACATTTGACACGTTCTTAAATTCTAAATGTTTTACTTGAATAACAAACAATAGCAATTAACAAATGCGTTTAGGTAGGATTAACCGCGTAGCCTAACGTGCGAGTGGTTAGCATTAGCGCCACGCTAAGGGCAAAGCCATGGTGTGCTTTTGGTCCTGAGACCCCTGCTGGCTGCTGGCAGGATTACGGGCTGGATGTGAACGCATTCCGGGACATGGTGGTCGGCTGCCCACAGCACGTGCTGAAGCTGGCAGCCAGCTGCTGTCTGGTGAGTCTGTCTGAATATTACGCCCCACCTCTGACCTCAGCCTGAAGGCATGGTAATCCCATAGGGGGCTGCTGTTGTACCATTAAGAGTTTGACCTAGGCAACAGCAACAATAATAATAATCATATTATTATTATTATTATTATTATTATTATTATTATTATTATTAACAATAATAATACCAATAGTAATGTTGTTAGTATTATAACAGTACAGTTCCCCTGCTATGCATAGAAATATATGGATGAATGGATAGATAATACATTTATAGATTGATGACATGATAATAATAATAATCATCATAATAATAATAATTATTATTATTATATCATTGTTGCCATTTTCTCACAGGAGCAGTTTAAAGAACAAAGTAATATTTAAGTCTTTTTTTTTTACTTAAATGTATCAACTTTCCTTTGTATTAAAAGGCAGATACAGATACAAATACTACTATTACAGATAATAATAATAATAATAATAATAATATCATCAATGATGATGGTGGTAACAATGACTCCGCCCCCCGTCGGACAGATGGAGGCGTTCCGAAGGCCGTCCTTCACAGAGCTCCTGGACCAGCTGGAAGAGCTGGCAGAAACCCTGGAGCCCCCCACTTCAGAGCTGATGACGGGCTGAGGGGTGGGTGTGGCTTCAGAGAGCCCCGCCCCCTCCCACCACACAGAAGGACTCTGCAGCTGCCCCGTGAGCTGGGCTGCGGCACATCACACACACAGGCTTAGGCGTGGCACACGTGGACCTCCGGCAGGAAGAGGGCGCTGTGCTGGCTGTGTCGCCACACGCGGGAGCATGTGTGTGTGTGTGTGTGTGCTGGATTGGACCAATGGGAATCACAGGGCATCTTACTGTAATACTAATCAAGGGATTCTTGTAAACTGTGGACAAAGAAGAACAAATTATCTGCACCTTAAGGGAGAATTAAGTGAATGAGAAATAAGGAATGTCTGACAGCAGCCCCCCCCCCCCCCCCCCAGGCCTGCTGTTGCTGCCTGCTCATTAATGTCAGTGGTGCTCATGGCTGTTATCCATTACTGTAGGCTCTGCTAATTATAGGTCAGAAGGGCCAGCGACCGTTATCTTCTCTCTATTTTTTGTTTGTTAGAGCATAGTTCTCCTCATAGGTAATAGAGTGTAATTATGTGATAAAAAATAGATTAAGGTGGTATTTATGAATTTCTTATTTGGATTAGATTTTGGTACATTTTCTTTTCTATACTTGCTGAATCCCTTCGAATCGCATCTCAATCAATTTACAACATGGAAGTTGTCATGCCTGCCAGTTCTGATTTATAACTGAATGATTTTTACCCTGTCATTAATAAAACTACAGAATATTTGAAATATCAGTTTATCAATGGCCGTCGTTTCACCTCTTCAGTATTTTTTGCAATGTTCTCTGAGTGCCAGAAAATGCTACATATTTGACTTATGAAATACGATTACCAGCCGAACTCGGATCAGGAGTCCTTTAAATGTCAGTGGACCTTGTGTTTCTACAGCATACTCGAATGCGATTTGTGTTTAGTGCTGCCATCTTCTGGCAAAGGAGCGGCACACCAACAGACTTATGACGATCCTATGACGGCCTATGCCGATTCTCAGAAGAGTGCTTACAACTGCATATTTCGCATTTTTTGTTGGGTTTCATTGTTCAAGATACGAGTTCTTAACAGGCTGTTTGTGAACGTTGTGGCGAATTAACGATCTTTCTCAAGGATAAATAAAACGTAGTCGAAAGAAGTCACAGTTTCACAATTCAGTTATTTTTTCACGTGATTATGTATTTGTGAAAAATTTGCTTGTGTTAAAAACGTCATTTCCATTATTTAAAATTAAAGTAACTTTTAATGGATTTTTCTGAAGATGCCAGTGTGACTGTCAAATAAAGAGTAGGTACACGTTAATCCTATCAAGGTGTGGTATTTATTCCTAAGATTAGGCACCACGGCAGAGCGTAATACCCGCGGGAGCGGTCCCACGTCTCCAGCTGTGTGATTTCGCGGGGTACTTATTGCTCTTCGGTTTCCTTTCGCATCTGAAACACGGATAATTTCTGGAGATTTCTGCTACGACTCCAATATCTCCGTAATCCCGCAGGGGAATCGCTGTTATTACAAACCGTTCGGTTTTAGGCCTGTATGAGCAGTCTGTGTTCATTTAATCAGGTAATGCTTTTCTTTCAATATTACAGCTTGTCAAGTGTAATCTAATGTCTTGTGTTTATTATTTAATTTCTTACTTTAAACTGCTGTTAGACATGAATATTATATGACACAGATACAATAAAATATCACTGATATCTAGCAGAACTGGTTGAATGACTGGTATGTATATTTCAGATGAAGTTTTCATAATGCCAGTGTCATTTGCTTGGAGGGTTTTAGTTCCAGGCAGTGTGTGTTTACTCGTTCTCATTCTGTGTATTAGGCAAGCAGGATTTGTAAATAGCTTGCATGCACAAAGGTATTAGATTTATGAGTATGCTTATTTTGCAAATAAATTATTTTCCAAACATTCAGTGGTTTGTAATACAGTTTTTGTTTTATGAAGCATTTGCATGCATTGCACATCTCTGTCAATAATGTGCAAAAAATGCAGTCGGGATCGGAGCAGGTGTCTGAGGGAGCTGTTAATATTGGTCACGCAGACATGCATGCCATTGTATACGCACCATGGTAACTGCATTTCTCCATCTCCCAGTAATCCACTAGCTACACTGCATGGCCAGAAGTTACTGGACAGCCCCAGTACCCGGAGGAATTGCCTATTTAAGCCACACCATTTCCCAAACAAGTTCCTTCCCCACATTTCTGTCTTGTTAGATCTGCCCTGGCAAACCGCAAGTAAAGCGACTGTGAATGAAAACATCTGTGAGCAAGTTCACCTGCAAAGTGGCAGCCACTCAAGTTCACAGAAAGGGACCTGATGACCCAAGTCACCCAACCTCAATACCCCACCTGAATGGCTGCGGACCCCACCAGCAATGTGTGCCGACGTCCAATGTGAAGCCTTAGCAGAAGAGTAGAAGCTTCATATTAAAACCTCTTAAAATCTCGACTGAAGCGCTATTACTTCAGTTTATCTTATTACCCACAACCTAACACATCATAACTCTGGCTCTTGGTGCTCCTGTTCATGCCATTTTTATCTACTAGGCTTGTCCATTAAAGTGTCAGTGCATGTTCTGACCATCCCTGCTCTCTGCCTTCCCACATGTCCAGGTGGTGCCCGGGGGGGGGGCACCATCTGAGCTGGAGTCCTGGTGACATCGCAAATGGGACCTATTAACTGTATCATTGTGACTGCAGACTTCAGTACCACCGACACAGGCCAGTGTGGAGAACAGGTTTTGCCTTCATTTTTAATCACAGCTTATACCTGCCTTTAGCAAGCATGGCCACTCTTTTCTGTTTTCGGTAATGTTAGTATGCCCAGGGGGGTGGGCAGCCAGTTGACCTTGGACCCCCAGAGGTCTCCTTACTTGGGAGTTTTTGGTTCCTCTCCTCTGTTGTCATCTGGCTTTATTTACTTACTTTCTTTCCTTCTTTTTCCCCCCCCATTCTTACTTTCTAATGATGTTATATAACACATAACACTTCCATGTAAAGCACCTTGGGGCAACTCTGTTGTGAAAGGCACTATATATAAAAATAAACCGAATTGAATATTACTACCCTTGCTATAGGAGTGAGATTCTGGATGAGCTGATGTCCATACTGTATACTTTTGGCCATACAGTGAATTTCAGTAACAATCCATGCTACTGATAATATAAGCAGCTAGCAAATTATTTTACACAGAGCACAACATCGCCTTTAACTCTATGGAGGTAAACATTTATAGTAAACAGCATTTTTCAGTACATCTCTACGGCTGTGTTACTACCTCTCTGTCTTCTTGGCTCCTCTTCTTCCGGGAAGTTGCTTCAAACGGATGGCTACTTGCTGTCCTTAATACAGCCTTTTCCTTATATCTGACTAAAACCGGTGACTTTTGCCGCTAAGGATGGCAATGCATTAAAACCTCCTGACAGGCTGTGTTTGTGCTGCTTGGATCAACCGGAATCGCAGGAAAGCCTCGTAAGTAGGTGGCGATTATGGCCTCAGGGGGCGGCACTGTGCACGCAGACAGCCCACTGCAGAGAAAGGGTCCTCTTCGCTTTCAAAATATTCCTAGTAGCTTTCAAAAACAATGACAATTTAAAGTGCAAGAATTATGCTTTCTCTTTTGCTGGCTAAAGTATTTATCATATAATAATTAATAAGCAGAACCGCGATTGTTTAAAAATACCTGAATTAATACAATTGTACATGGATATTTTCAAACATTCTCAAAAATGAGGCAGAGAAGAGCCATTGCAAATGAGATCAGAGTGGAAACTGACCGCACAAGATACTAAATTTAGTTTCTCGGTTGTCTAATTCTCCGACCTTACATTTTCACTGGCTGCCCGCTCTCGGGGAAGGTAAGGCTGGGTATTTTTACAGTGAGAGTTTTTAAAAAGCACTACAGTCCGTTTAACTGGAGAATTTCATGAGAGGGGATTGCTGCAATGTAGATGCGGCTGTTCTACAACGGTCTGGATTAGAACCAGCAACCTTCCAACCGCAGGCACGGAGGTCGCACACCACCCTAAAAGTAGCCATTTAGTGGGTGAGGTTTGCCGTGACCCGGATTCGAACCGGGGTTGTTGCGGCCACAACGCAAAGTACTAACCACTATACGATCACGGCGAGCCACCCAGCACCACGTAAGAAAAACATTCCCCATAATCTCAAAGTTGAGGTAATTGTGCGTTTCATTTACTCATTTATTATAAACTGTAGGTCTTTATTCCGTTTATAACACGATACCTATTTGCCAAACTATCCCCCCTCATAAATTTGAAATGTCTCCAATATGACTCCGTTGGACGCCCTGTAACGTGGTTTACACACTCAGCACCCACAAGATCAATATGAATATAAATCGCTTCTCTTTCATCCGCCGGTTACCTGGCAGCCTGGCCGTCGTTGGGAGTCCTTATCCGTGGGCTCGGCTTCATTATTCCGTGTCCATGGTGAGGGCTTTAAAGCTTCGGCGTTATTGAATATTTGCGCCTAGGAAGTAAAGCAGCTTAAACGCATGATTGATTGTGCTTTTAAAAAAACACTAATATCTGGCACCTTTTTATTATTCACACAGAAATATTCATTAGTATTTGGTTTGGTGGTTGGTTGTATTCGGGCTTCATGCATTCCCACGTGTGAAAGCTTTCAGGAAGCTTGGATCGGTGCGGCTGCAGACCCTCACGTACATTGTGCTGTTATGTCAGTCATTAAAATACGGAGACGGAGGGCCGCAGACACTTTGCTGGGGCGCCTCACCTGAAAGCCCAAACATCAAAAGATCGCATTAGAAGCACCTAATCTGTTTTTATGGGTTGTTGCTCTTCTTTGCCCTTCACTCCTATTTAGATGATCTTATGGTAATACGTATCCATGTCTTCATAACTCTCTGCATAGTCACGCATTGCTTACTCTTTGTCGAGTCTCGTGACATGCCGCCCTTAAAATGAGAAGCTTTAATCGACTTATTTATTTCATTCCAGCAGGGACACTAAAATATGTTCCTTCAGTCCTAGACATAGAACGAATAAAATGTTCCTTTATGCGCTATTTTTTTCGATTAATTAATGTAACGGGAAATTGTTAATAAAAACTCCCATACAAATTCTGCATTAAGAAATTGGGTGCATGTGATTTTTTTCCACAAGATGGCGATGTTCTATAAAAATGCTGTATGCGCTGGCGTCAAGAAAATCTGAAAATTATAAATCAGAATCAGACTTATTGGCTATGTTAAATAGCACAAGGAATTTGGTTTCAGCCACTAGTGTCTCTCAATATAGACTGACAATATACAGACAATGAACATGTAATTTATAGACAATACACAATATACAAGCCATATAGAGATTAAATACAAGACAAATGATATGCATAAAGTGCTAACAGCCATAATGATCACTACATATGAGAAAGAGACTGTATAACACCGTATTTGTGGGTGTGAGGCTGGGTGTAAAGTCAGGAGTAACTGTGGCCCAGCAGATGATACTGGCCACCTGCTTATGAGGGTGATGGTGTGAGGAAAGAAGCTGCTCCTGTGTCGAAGTGTTTTGCAAATCTTAAAATTGGGACATCATCTTGCTCATTTGACTTCCTCTGCCAATGCTTGGAGGACAGGCTCCCTCTTTGGGTCTGGTTAGGGTTAGGGTTTCTTCATTCTAGGGAGTTTTTCCTTGCCACTGTCATCTCTGGCTTGATAATCTGTGCTCCCTCAGTTGCCGCAGACAGTACATCTTCTGATGGGCATTTTTGAAGATGGAGGTGATATTGGTCTCCGTCTTCAGGTCTTGGGGAATGATGGTTTCCAGAAGCCTGAAAGCCACCATGGTCTTTGAGGAGTTTTCCTTGCTGGTTGGTGTTTGTTCTGTTCTGTTCATTTTGTTATAATGTTTTAGAAGTTATTGTTTTTACTGAAGGAATAAACTAGCAAAAATTATAAATGGCAAAAATTGGGGATTTCACAAATCTATTGTATTTGTAATTAATTTCAATTTCAACTCAACTATTTGATTGCATCATGGTGATAATTCACCAGAAATTCACCAATCCTTTTGTTATTTTTCCAATAATATCTATGATCTAATAATAATAATAATAATATCTGTACTCAATGTGTGTGGCCCCTTAAATAAGTGGCAGGCACTGAATATTGATCGAGTTTCACTGCCTGGACTCGGTAGGTGAGTCTGGAGATCACGTCTTCACTGATTGGGCCACTTCTATGCTGATCACACTGCGCTTTTCAGCGTATCTCCATGTGAGAAGGTGGCAGGTATAGGAACCACAAGGTTTCCGTGTCTGAATAGGATGTAAACGTAAACGCAGATACCGGTTTGCCCTATAATCGAGAAAAGGAGGCAGAACACAATTGAACATTAATAACGGGAAAGCAATGAAAGTAGCTTCATGGATGCAGAAAAGCCTCAGTGACTAAAGCACTTGTAATTCAGTGCGGTCGGGATGGTTAATGTTCTCATCAGTCTGCTGTGATTAGTGGAGCCCCTCTACAGGACCGTTATCTCCATATCTGCCAGGCGGCTCACGGTTCAGTGCAGCCTTAATGCTGTGTGTCAGGTCTGAGTTATACCCTGACTTCCTTTGGGATTGTGCCTTAGCGATGGTGAGAAGTGAGGCTGTTTCCGGCTGCAGAGGCAGGGAGGCGAAGTCAAAGTGAAACCTGTGTAGCTTGTGCACTAACCTAGGAAGGGGTTTCGTTGGCTTGAGGACCTAACAAAAGATAATGCGTGGTGAGAATGAGAGAGAGTGAATGTGAAAAGCAGAGGATATGGCATCTGGGTGTGATCTCACCATGCAGAGTTTCATTGTACATATACAATGACAATAAAGATATTCTGTTCTATTCTATTCTCTGCTTCATTCACACCTCTGGCATAACTGGAGAGGAAGGCGCTGGCTAAGCACGTAACAATCCGAATCCATTTAGGGCCCACAGTAGGTGCCAGTTACTGGGGGGAACAGCCGGATTGTCAGGTAAGAGAGAAGCTCAGGTCTAACAAACCAGATAATCAGTTTGTAAGACCTACTATGGACTGGGCATGAAGGAAACCACGCAACCTGATGGTGGGAGGGCAGAAAGGGCATCTTCCCTGGGCAATGGTGTGGAGACAGGGCCTGGACAAAAACAAATGGCAACTGTTCCAGAGGAAAAACAAATGAGAACGCAGAACCCAGTAAACATAAGGCTAAAACAGGACAAGAAGATAAGCTTTATTGATCCTGAGGGAAATTGTTGCATACAGCTGTATGGTCAGTAAAGTGCAGACAAACAAACAAATAATGCAGATCAGACAAAGTGCAACAACAGTATGTATACTCTAGACAATAGCATGTAATGCAAACAAGTTTTAAAAGGTACACAGTGCACAAACATCCTAAAAAGTATATACAGTAAATAAAAAGACATAAAAATTAATTCATGGTTGTGGTGGACTGGCGACCTGTGTAGGGTGTACCCTGCGACATGAGCCTCCCCTCTCCGGAACTTTCCCTGGTACCGTGGATGTTTTTGGAGCTGGGCACCGGTGTGGTTCTGGGTGACTGACTCCTCCAGGTTGTGAATGGCTGGCATGCCAGTAGCTGAGTCGTCGGCTGCTGGCTGGTCAGGAACAGGGCTGGTGGTGACCAGCAGAAGATGCCGATGATGTGGCCACCTGCCATCTTTTGGAGGGCTCTGGCAGGGAGCCCAGCTACAGCATGGTGGACTCCGACAAGGGGCCCAGTGACGGAGCAGTCTCCTTCTCTCCAGACCCTGCCGCATGCCCTTCCCCATGGCCTCCTCTAGGAGGGCCCTGGAACAGGCTACCGGTGGTGTAGGGAGGCGGTGCCAATCCGTTGGGAGCCTAAGGGGTGTTGAGCACAGCCCCGGTGGCCGACGCTGGGTAAGCGGAGACAGACGGAGCAATGGCCCCTGGTGAGAGGGCAGGAGCCCCCGATGCATTGGCTGCAGGCGAGCAAGCTAGGGTCAAGGAGGCGCCAACGACCGTGAGTGAGCAGGCAGGCGAGCAGGCTGGGGCCGATGAGGGGGTGACGGCCACGGGCAAGCATGTGGGGGCCGACGAAGTGGTGAGTACGTAGGCAAGCAGGAACAGGCTGGGTGGCTGATGATGAGCACCAGGCAGGAGCCGATGAGATGAAGATCACAGGTGAGCGGCCAGGTTCCTCACTGGACCACCGGCCACACAAGTGAGTGTTCTCAGGGATTAGACGGGGTACGCAGTCCATTGATTCTCCTCGTTGGTCTGGAGAACAGCCGCAGGTTCATCTTTGCGGTTCAGTCATTCTGTCACATTGCGGCTGTCGGCAGGTACGGCCCCTTGTGGGGGAGTTTATTGTGGAAACCAGGCAGGGCAGCCTGACAGACAGATAACAATGACTGAACAGGGAGCACACGACTAAGAGACGCTAATATACACGACTAACAGAGGAGTAAACACAAGGCAGCTGTGGCTGGTTAACAAGAGGACAGGAACAAGAGATAAGACTAAGAAGCTTCGGGCGTGGCTGATTAGAAGCCACGCTCGAGGGAAACACAAGGAGCAGACAGATAGGGTGGGGCTGGATGTGACAGCGAAATCTTATTGTGTAATGAAGTTACTGATGTAGCACTGTAACATGAAAGTTGTTTTGTGAGTTCAGCTCTTGTACCCCTGAATAATGAAGCAGATTTTTCCAATGCAGTAGCTTAGAGGAAAAAAAAATATTCCCATTAGTTGAAATCATAACGCACTAAACAGAAGCGTGAGCATGACACGTGAGCTTTTTTTCAGCTGTCTGGCCGTGTGCGCCCAGAAGCTGGGCTGAAACTGGGTGTTCCTTGGTGGTGTTCTGGATCTGCTGGGGGAAAATTGGGTCATGTCCGAAGGGCTAGCAGAATGAAACTCAAGACACACTGGTGCTCAAGGTGACCCAACAATGGGAAACTTGAAATGAAGAAGTTTTTTTTTCAAAGCAGTAAAAATATTAAGTGATTTGCAAATTTGTGCATATGTTAAGAGGGATAGAATCCTGTAAAAGCAGCCTGATTGCTTCCTGGTATTCCTTATTGAGGCAGTTGGGGTTAGGGTTAGGGTTAGGGTTAGGGTTAGGGTTAGATTAGCCCAAATCTGGGAATGACGGAGCAACACAGTCTTCTGTCAGCAGTTGAACTTGAAGAGTCCCACAGCCATCCAGGTTTACAGATAATTGGAGTTTCTTGGCACACAGCTTTAGAAGCTTTTAAGTTAATGAGACGGGCTCCACATGTCTTTGAGAGCGACTCGAAAAGACCCCTCCTTAAGGGGGGGTTGTTGTTAGTGGAAGGGTTGGGTGCTCCTTCATCTTGCTCTTGATGTTAAAATAGGGCAGCATGTTGTTTTTTGCGATCAAATCGGAGCACTGAGGTACAGGAAAACCGTGGTTCTGTCAATACCAAGCGCTGGGCGATAGATCAGGGTTGTTGGACCCCCAGGTGATCAGACTTTTTATTTTTGACGCAGTGGATACTGTGCTGGTGTGAACATTGAGGTCTCTGGCAAAGGATCTTGGCATACCTGAAACATCAATGCTGAAGCAGAGGATCGGGGAGAAGAGGGTACGGGGAGTGAGAGAGATGTAAAGCAGAGGAAAAGACTCAAGCAATTATCTATATCTCCATTTACTATGATTTATGTGTTTGACCGTGAGCTTAACTGCTTAGGGGAAGAGTCCTCAAATGCAAGTGGATGTGGGTGATGTGCATGATTAGATACAGAAAAGCAATGTGCATGACATGTCCTTGACTTGTGACTAGATCAGACACGTTCAGTACACTTTCAGACTCACTGGCTCACGGACCCATCCCTGTCAGAATTATACTGATAATGCAGACCCTGTCCCTTAAGAGATGTCTCTGTGCTCCCACACAGCCCCTTTAGATTTCAGTACAGTCTCAGTATATCTCCTACACACATAAAAATACCCCCCTTCAGTCTCACTCTCTCTGCCTGTCTCTCTCATACACACACACACACATTTCTCTCTGAGATAGTAGTCTGTTAGTCGTGTAAGTAGGGAGAGTTATGGTGATCAATAACCAACCATGGAGGACAGGAAGCAGATTCATGCTGAAATGTGGTTTTGGGGTCAAGGAGAGGATGAGGGCAAATGGATGCGAGATGGTGGGAGCCGGTCATTCTCAGTGACACCTCCCAAAGCACTAAAATGAGCATGTGGATGGAAAGGTGTGACCACAGCTGTAAAAGGAAAACCGATGATGAACCGAGCATAAAATAATCAGAAATTCATATCCAGAACTAAATTAACCCGACTTTCACATGAAAGGAAATGAAACCTAAAAAATCATAATTGCATGGTGCATTAAATGTGCGCATCCCATCTCCAAATTAAACGCTGAAACGCGTATTCATTCATGATTATGATGATTAGGATACCTGCATATAAAAACATTTAAAATGGGCGACACGCACAACACAGTACAGATAAATCCATCCACCCCAGGCAACGTGGAAGCTGGAGCCTGTCCCAGACTACAGATATATATAGTGCAATATTATCATTTAAAATAGATTTAGCATTAAACCTATCTCTATTATTTTCTGTTTGCATGTTACGAAATACTGACCCCATATGGTTACTCACACAACTGCATTAATGAAAAATCATCAGATGTGGAAAGGTGGGCTACTTAACAAATAAAATAATTATATCCTAAAGATTGCTGAAATGTCTGCTTATTTACACCATGGATACAAGGATGGGAGCTTTAGAAAGCAGATGAAGAAGAGGGGTCATATAAAAGCCAGAACACTTTGAGGAAAAGGAATGGAGGTTTCGGGAGAAAGTTCTGCTTGTGGGGGGTTTGGGACAGGGCTACGAGAGGGGACAGGAAGTGGGACGATGACGCTGAGGTGAAGAGCAATGCTGGTGTGATTAATGTGAGGTTTTAAGGGTAGGGGCAAAGAAGTAGGACAGTCTTTGATGCCGTGGAGAGAGCAGGAGCAGATGCGACACAGGTGGGATGTGGAAGCTTAAGCAGGTCTGTGCATATCTGGATCTCTGCAGGAGGCATATTTTCAGGAAAGGTCTCAGAATCATTGTTGGCAGATGACAAACAGAATTGTGGGATTTGGGGACGGGGCATGGAACGGATTTATTAAGGAGGGAGGGCTTCCCTTTTTGGGCTGACGGGGGTGGCCAGTAACAGGGTCAGCAAGACACAGAGGCAGACTCTAAATGAAAAGGATCTGTTTCAGCGAGGAGAAAAATAACTATCTGGGACACAGACATCAGTTAATGAGACACCTTAACAAGTCTGGGTCCAGTAAGATTTACCTTGTGATGGGAGGAACAGATCGGCCTAAACCGGTAGACAGTAAGATAAGATGTTATTGATCCCAGGGGGAAGTTTGTGCATATAGAAGCAAGGTGTGTACAGCACAGAGGTACATCTGTATAATGCTAAACAAACGAGTGCAAAGCTAGCACATATAGTGCAAACAAAATATAAAATACACAATACACAAGTAGAATATCATGAAAAAGGCTAATAAGTAAATAAACAACAGCAATTATAATAATATATTAGCAGATTTAAACAAGCATGAAACTCTTCTGCTCTCTGAGGGAGTAGCTGTGCTGCAGTTACCTGCAGGAAGGCTGCAAGCACCATGGAGGGGATGGGAAAAGCTATCAGGAGGGAGATCATCCTCGTGTGCAGACGCTGGAGGCTCCTGCAGAACTCCAGGGTCTACAGAAGTGCCCAGTTTGTGAATTCTGACCACAGACTTGTTGTTGCTGCTCTGAAGATTCAGCTTAGATCCAGTAGGCTACCACCTACTAGGAGTATGAGGCTGGACTGAGGCGAACTCCAATTTCAGGTTAGGGTTAGGGTTAGGTCACAGACGATGACGTGATGGAGATAGCAGGATGTGATGGATGTGATGACGTGATGGAGATGGCAGGATGAGGGAGGCGACAGGATGAGGGAGACGACAGGATGAGGGAGACGACAGGATGAGGGAGGTGACAGGATGAGGGAGACAGTGACATGATGGAAACAGGAGATTGAGGGAGATGGCAGGATGATGGAAACGGTGACATGATTGAGATGGCAGGTTGAGGGAAACAGGATAATGAGAGACAGCATGATGAGGGAGATGGCAGGATGAGGGAGATGATGACGTGATGGAGATGGCAGGATGAGGGAGATGATGACGTGATGGAGATGGCAGGATGAGGGAGATGATGACGTGATGGAGATGGC
>JAUMHC010000043.1:1676564-1694130 GCA_032359785.1 Heteromormyrus szaboi | reverse complement strand
AGGATGATAATAATGGAGGGGAGGAAAGGCTGAAGGATCCGATGGATCAGTATGAAGTTTATGGTCCACTAATTTAAAAAGCTTTTTCAAATTTATTTGTCACATACACAGTTATATTCAGTATGAGGTTTAGTAAAACACTCGATTGCCTCACTCCAGGAGTGAAACAGGGGACATTAAAGAATAATCATAAATAACCATAACCTGCGTGCAATGATCAATTTTTCATGCTTTAGCTACTGGAATCAACGCACATCTGCACAGTTTTCCTGCTGGCCTTTCATCAGCGTGACTACATGCTACCCTCACTGCTTGGGATTTTCCTCCATGGCATTGCTGATGACTTTGTCAGCAGGCAGCTGTTATCCAGGGGCCAGGTCATCCCAGGGAGCCCAGCATGGGCCAGGAATGAAGAGTAGGGGAGCGTCAAGGAGCAAGGGGGAGCACTCAGCAGCCTGGAACAATCTGCAGCCTTCCTCTCATGAAAGTTCCAAAAAGATCTCCTTACTGAACCATCTTCACTTAGGTTATTCAGGGAGGGCGAGAAACATAGCTGATATTTCATGGGGGCTGACTGAAGAGTAAATGAGAATGTACAGCTTTTTTTTTTTTTTTTTTTTACTGTTGCACAATTTTTGGATATAGGTTTTTTTTACAGCTATATATGTAAAATGTAAAGTGAAAGATGTATAGGAACCAAAAGGATAGTGGCCCCTGTCTGCATTGTGTACACAGACTTGGAAAAAGGAGATTTTCATCATTTTTGTACATGTAGGTTCGTCAGATCTTTTTTGGGAATTGCTGTAACGTGTTTGTGTCTAGATGAAGTGAGACAGAAAAGATCACATCAGCACTGGTGTCTCTTTCATTTGCTCGGAGTTGGCTAGACCAGCTCGCTTGCTTCAGCTCGCTTCATGGAAAAAGTTACTGATGTAATTGGAGTCAGGTGTTTGGACAACCAGTCCTGATTCGTCTAAACCCTGGTGAGTATGTGTGTGACTGACTCACCTGTGTAAAAAGGCCATCATTTCACTGTCCCTTTCATAATGGCAAAACTCATAATGTGATTTTCTCAGCAAAGAACTCCAGTTTGGTTGGGAGAGTCATGTTTCAGGCTCCATATCGCAGTTATTCCTGAACCGTCAGCATTTCTCACCTCCTAAAACAAACAAAAAAAACAGATGGAGAAAAGAGCTACAACCTACTGGGAAAGTTTGAATGTTTATTATTTACTAAATTCCTTTTTATATATGACTAAACAGGCTGTGCATGTTATCCAGTATGATGTTGTGAGAATGATGAAAGGTAAGATTTATTTAAAAGTAAGGAAGGGTCCTAACCGGAGTCCCAGCTGGACTCCTTAGGTTACAGCCATGGTGACTCAGGACTGTCATTCAGCTGGAAATATAACACTTCAGTATAACACTTCTTGAATTCACTTTCTCACACATGGAACAGGAAAGGAACTTGTTTGTGGGGTGCGGGGGGATGAGCGGTGAGAGGGATGGACAGAGGTGACAGCCCCCGGAAGAGGGTGTCCTCCAGCCAACCATCCCACCCTTCATGTGCGGAATGTCCCCCCTAATGCCCCCAAAGGACCCTGCCCCTCCTCGCCATGCTGACCAGGTGTGTATCGTCATCAGGACACAAATGCTCACCTCTCGGACCTCAGTGAAGGACCAGGGAGGTTCTAACAAGGCTCCTACAGAGTGAGCACATGCACAGTGCCATGAAAAGACCAGGCTCACATGTGGAGTTCTCTGCGTTCTGTGGAATTCTGACCAGGGTGAAGATGTGCTGGCTTCACTACAGGCCAATGCGCTGCTCTGTGTTTGTTATATAACTCCTGCTGTTCAGTGACTGCAAAATAAGACACAAACAGAATTCATGGCACATCATGTGCTGCCTTCCGTGTGCCGTCAGCTGATTGGCTGGCGAGCCGTCGGCTGATTGGCTGGAGAGGTGTTGCTTGATTGGCTGGAGTGCCTGGTGCCCTGATTACAGCAGACAGGACCACCTGGCGGGGGGGGTGTACAAACAACCAGAGAGCTGACACAAGTGGGGGTGGGTCCCTGGCCTGAAGCTGCGCCCTCCTTAGGGGAGAGTGTGCTCGGTACGACCTCTCCCTCACTCCTCCCATCTCCAGACACCCCCCAGCCTTCAGCAGAAGGCTATTAGCATGCGCATATCGGGCATAATTAGGGGAGGGCATGGTGAAGGAGGGCGGGGGGACAGGCGGGAATGCCAGCCCCGCTCGCAGCGCCTAAATACCCTCCTGCCAAAGGCTTCTGGCGACATGGCATCCATTGTGCATGCGACTTTATTAATAACTCACAGCTTATTCTGTAGACAGCAAAGGCGCAGTGATGCCTGGCAGCTCTGCTCTGAACCAGCTTCAGGGTGCCGGTCGGTCGGTCGGTCTGTCTGTCTATCTGTCTGTCTGTCTTTTTATCTATCTGTCTCTCTCTATATCTATCTTTGTGTGTCTATCTATCTGTCTGTCTGTCTTATCAGTCTGTCTGTGTATCTATCTATCTGTGTCTATCTATCATCTATTTATCTATCTGTCTGTCTGTCTTGTCTATCTGTCTGTCTGTATATCTATCTATCTATCTGTGTCTGTCTGCTATCTCTCTGTCTGTCTTTCTACCTATCTGTCTCTGTATATCTATCTATCTGTGTCTGTCTGTCTGTCTTGTCTGTCTGTCTGTGTATCTATCTATCTGTGTCTATCTATCTGTCTGTCTGTCTTGTCTATCTGTCTGTATATCTATCTGTCTGTCTTTCTATCTATCTGTCTGTCTGTATATCTATCTGTGTCTTTCTGCTATCTGTCTGTCTGCCTATCTGTCTGTCTGTCTGTCTGTCTGTCAGGCCACTTTACTGCATGTGGTTTTTCCTGTGATTGGAGAGAGCGTCTGGCGTGGCCACGTTTGTGTGCGCTGTGCATAAAGGGAAATCCCGCAGGTGACCTGCCGGCGAGGTTGGGACAAGCAAGCCATCCATGACACAGCGTGCCCTGAACTCAGGAACTGGAAATATCCTGACAGAGGTGCCAGCATGGCACTGGCTCGTAAGAAGGCTGCAGAGTAAGATTGCAATAATATGACACATCTATAAATACACTGTACAGAGAGCGGCTCTGAAATGTAGGTGCTGAATGAATCAATTATTTTAATGTAAAATCATGGCTATAGAAAGTCACCCCCTCCTCTCTCAAAACTGGACATACAGGCCAAAAACATGCAACAAATAAAATTATATTTATCATCTTTATTTACACATATTTGCCGTATCCATGGAGGTGTTCCATGAAGCAGGATTTAACTGAAGCATTCATGAGCAGCCGGATAACTGGTTAAATTTAAGGTAGTCTGGGCCAAATGGACTTTATATTCGTTCACTCACATTTAGCCCAGACTACCTTAAATTTGACAAGTTATCCAGTTAAGCAAGAAATCCTGCTTCATGGAACACGTGAGAACAAAGGAGCATAACATTTGTGAAAGAAAAATAAAACATAAAGAAAGAACAATAAGTAGCCCTTAGGTGAACTCTTAGTGAAAGCACTATTCTCCTGAATTACAGCCCGAGCCTGTTTGCATGCGTCTCCATGAACTTTGCCCATCAAGAGGGAGGGATAATTGCCCTTTCTTCTGTACAGAATCATTGGAGCTCAGTCAAACTGTTTGATCAGGGTTGATGGACTGCCCTCTACAAGCCCAGTCAATCTGAGCAAGGTCAAGGCTCCCACTAGGCCGCTCAAGGACGGTCCCCTACTGTCATTCAGCCACAGCTGCTCTGGGTCATTGTCATATTGAAAGGAGAACCATCTTTCCATCTTTAACTTCCTGAGCACAGCGGGTCATCTTGAAGGTCCCCTGGGTGTTTTGCATCATCTTGTCTTCTATCCTGCAGTCCCTGCAGAAGAGGGACCCCCATACTACCACTGTCCTTTAGGCTGTGAGGCAAGATTTACCGTGACACACTGCGGTCAATGAAATTGACTTTGGTTTCACTGGACAGCAGTGCTCCTGGTCACTTGGTGGCGCAGTCTGTAAGGTGTGTTTCAGCGCAGTCTGTAAGGTGTGTTTCAGCGCAGTCTATAGGGTGTTTTTCAGCGCAGTCTACAAGGTGTGTTTCAGCACAGTCTGTAAAGTGAGTGCAGTCTGTACGGTGTGTTTCAGTGCGGTCTGTAAGGTGTGTTTCAGCACAGTCTAAAGTGAGCGCAGTCTGTAAGGTGTGTTTCTGCGCAGTCTATAAGGTGTGTTTCAGCACAGTCTGTAAGGTGAGTGCAGTCTGCACGCGATCGATACAGCCTTTTGATTGAGGAAAGGTTCTTTTTTCACCCACTTCCCATACAGGCCAAATTCACAATATATTTGTGATATTGTAGGGACACGATGACTTGGTTTGTAGCTCCTCCAACTTTGCCGCTGATCTCTTAGTAGCTTCTGTTTATCTGCCACCTTCTCACTCCATCATGGAGTTTAGAGGGACGGCCTGCGAGGTCTGGGTGGTGCTGCAGTTCTTCCACTTTCTGATGATGGTCTTTACTGTGCCGCAAGAAGTCTTTAAAACCTTTCAGATCTTCTTGAATCTCCTTCTGCCATAGAGTATGTGACCTGCTATGGACTGCAGGGCGCCCCCCTGCTGCATGACCTGTGTTTTCCGGGACAGGCATCATGCTCACAGCTACCAAGGGACCCAGGTAGACACTGGATGGACAGCGATTGGGGGGAGGGTGGTAAAGAATAATGTACGTTTGGGGTTGGTGCAGTCCCCTCAGAGACTGACCTGTGGGAGAGCAGCTGTAGCAGACTGGCCCATCACCGTGGGCTGTCTGTGCTCATGGTCCTCACTCAGCTGGAGCCATCAGCTTTTAACTCAATGCCTTCAAGCAGACTCTGTACAAGGCAGGATAAGATTGGCAGATTCCTGCCTTTTCGTCTGAGGCTTTGTGCACTTTGTACCATATGTTCTGAGCTGTAAGTCACTTCAGAGCAGCTGGGACCTGGGTGGAGTCTTCAGTAAATCAGGAGCTCCATGTGACGAGACTGTGGTCCTTGTACCCTTACAACGACAGACCCAACACTGATCAGGCCCTATGGCAACAGTCGAGATGACTGAGAAGACGTTTATAAGTGCATAACAGCCAGAGAGCACCTGCTCTCCTAAACTAGTGACATTTTCTAGTTTTTTTGTAACTCTAAGGAAAACTGCAACCCAAAGTGTCACGGGAGTCACTTTAGTCCCAGAGCAAAGATATTACCGGAATGATTCGTTTTTTTGACAAGAGCTGGTTTGATAATTCGGTCCTGTCCAAAGCAGGCTGATCACTCTGCTAAATCCTGGACTGCTGGACAGTGCAGCAGGGGTGTCCAAGATCTATTAGTGCAGTATTACTACTGCAAGAACTTTTACAACTGGGCTGTACTTCTGATCTGAATTTGAATGTCTGGAAAGCTTTCATTCCCTTTTGGCAGCTTTTGAGCACTTTCCAAGTAGCCTTTGATGAGAAACCGGTTTGGTGCTTGGATTGTCACGTAGGATTTAACTGGGAGGTAAGGGGTGCAGTGGCAAGAACAGAAATGATCTGAAGGTTGCTAGATTCTCAGATTGTATATTTATTTGGAAACAAACAACAGCTTAAGAACCCCATGTAAAATACACGAGTTAGCATAAATATTGAGAATTTTATGTTAATCTGTCTTTCTCTCTCCATTCTTCATAACGGCTTATGCAGTACAAAGTTGGGGCAAATCTGGAGCCTTTCCTTCGGAGAGGACACCCTAGATGGAACGCCATCCCATGGTGTACACTCACCTAGCGGCAGGTTAGCTCACCGAACCGCAGGACTCGAGAGACCGAGGGCCAATCGGCAGTCGCAGGACTGGGGGGAGATTTGAACCCCTGACCCCAGAGATGTGAGGAGACCGTGCCCCTCCCCCGAGCAGAACCCGAGCCCTCTGCTTTTCTGGGAAACAGTGCATCCCTAAATTAGGTCACTGCTGACATCAAATTTGCAGAAGCCTCCTTTAATGGGGCCTGAGGTACAGTAGGTACCGATCAGGACACTCTTATAGGCACAAAAGAGCTCAGGAAGTTTAGGCTGGGGCTGGGGGTGGGGGCAGGGGCGGGGCTTGAGAGGCCGTCCCGCCAGCTGTGATGCTGATGGGTGAGGTAGCAGCCATCCTTCTGCTTCAGCACGCTCTCCCTGACCTCGGCGCTCTCCACACTCCCAGGCAGCAGGAGGGGTGGCAGACAGCCGAGCCAGTTGGGTGTGTTCCTGTCCCAAAGCATTCTGGGACATTTGGGATGGGGGAGGGGCAGCAAACAATGGTAATGAAAGCCCAGGATAACTGGGAAGAGAGAAACAGTCAATTCAGGAAGGATCCACTGCGATGCAGGTATCCCACTCCTGAAATGTTCACAGTTTGTCTTGGTGAATGGAGCATGAGGCCCCATTTTAAAGCCATGTACACTAACGTATGGTTCATGCAGTGCCCCTGTTGAAACACTATTATTGTTCTTATCCATCTTCTAACTGCTTATTCTGGTCAGGGTTACTGGAGGCTGGGGGACGCCCTGGACGGGAGGCCAGTCCATCACGGGGCACAAACACTCACAATCATATTCCACAGCCAATTTGGACACTACCTGTACATCTTCAGACAGTGGGAGGAAGTCTGCAGAGTGTGAGGAGATCATGTAGACGGCACTCACACGGAGGGCAGGTGAGACTCAAAGCCTCTACAGGCATGGAGCAATAGTGAAATCCACAAGGCACCATGTCCCACCTGCTGGCATCCATGGTGTAGGAGAACATGCAATAAATATCGATAACCTCTCCCTCGATTATGTTTGGAAGTCTGCATTTGTCTTTTTACTGGTTTGCACTTTGTATTTTCTTATAGGACCAAAATAAACAGAAAGACGTTCTCACTACACGCGTCAGCTTGTTGAACTCTGTGTGACGTCCTGCATCACCCATTTGTTTTGTTCTGTTCTTTTCTTTAGTGTCGTCTCTAGACCCAGTCTGTCCTTGTATATGTCATCACCCAGCCTTGAATATACACCTAAACTATAGATAAAACAGAACCATTTCAACATATTCTTGTTTTTTGTGTCGTCTGTGTCTGGCTGTGTCCTTTCCTGTGTCTGGCTGTGTCCTTTCCTGTGTACGGTTGTGTCCTTTCCTGTGTACGGCTGTGTCCTTTCCTGTGTACGGTTGTGTCCTTTCCTGTGTACGGCTGTGTCCTTTCCTGTGTACGGCTGTGTCCTTTCCTGTGTACGGTTGTGTGTACCCAATCATTTTATATTCCTGAGTCTCGTCACTCAGAATCAATAAACAGCCTCATCTTTAATAAATTGCTACAGACTCATAGCACATATTCAATTGTGTTGCATCAATCATGTTTGTAGACTACTGAAGATAGATAGATAGATAGATAGATAGATAGATAGATAGATAGATAGATAGATTGATTGATTGATTGATTGATTGATTGATTGATTTGGGATCTGTAAGCAAGGAGTTTTGTCTTCAAAACATTTGAAGCCAAATAAACAAAGTGGGTGAATGAAACCACCTGCTAACTGAATAAATACTTCCAGCATTTTCCATGAGTGCGTATCCAGCATAGGGTGCCAGTGACCCTGCAGCCAATCCCAGGCCATGCATCAGAAGGCAGTTACACAGTAAAAACAATTTAAAGAAACAAACCCAAATTTTCCTTGGATTGTAGGGGTAAAGCGGAGTCACAGAGGTGAGGGCAGGAATCAGAGCCCAAGAGGCAAACGGCCACTGTCCCCCCTCCCCCCCAGTGACGACTGTGACGAAGAGCTACCGTTTCCTGGCCTAACCCCCCCCCCCCCATAATGCTAATAAATCTTATCGATTTTCCGTTGAAGCTTCTGGATAATGGATGCACTTCAGAGGGTCCTTCTTGGGAAACACGGAAGAATTAATCCTCTGGAGAGAAGCAGCTTCTTGCCACCATTTCCTGCAGGTTCCTGCTCTCAGGTACAGTAGGTGGGATTGGAGATGATCGATCTGTGACTGTCAGAAAGGGCCAGCAGCTATGGAGGACGAACACCAATTCCCCAACATGGAGCAGACGTCAACCTTCACATCATGCACGTTCTGGCTGTAGAAGGATGCAGCGGGACAGCAGAGGCTGCCGGTTCAGATCCCCATCCTGTACATGAGGGGAGACCCAGGCCTGTAGCCTAAGAATTTTTGTGACTCGCCACCTGGGCTGCTGCAGTGAAATGCCGTCCCACATGCAGTTTTTTCACTAGCCGTCGGTATTCAGTGTTTTATACTTGCCTTCCTAATACATCACGCAGAGAGGGGCTCCATAATATCTTCCCATAATCCCCTTCCTCTATGATATCCCCTTGCCCCCCCCCCCCCCCCACCGCATAGCTAGGGGAGAAAGAGAGTGATTAGTGATTATATGCCAGTAAATAATAAGATCCATTATTCCTCGGCACTAAATCCTCACTGATTAATCATTCAAATTTTAATTTAGCAATATATGATTTTATTGGTCCGATGCGTCCTAAGGCTCTGCAAAGTCCCACTGCAATAAATGCAGCTAAAGTAAAAGGCAGGATAGAATCTATATGTGCAAACACAATGCAAATAAAAAACCCAAACCAGGCTGCTGCACGCGCATTGGCAGACGAGTGAGGAGCTATTAAACAGCCGCCTCTATGCAGACAGCGACAGCAGGAGGGCTGAGCTGAGATCGCAGACCAGCGTTACTGTAAATTAAAGTCCATTATTATTTATTTGGCAGACGTTCTCATTCACAGGGTTATTTAGGGGTGAAGGGAAAATAGGCAGGAATAATACAGCCTGGTGAGGCTGCAGTGAAGAACGAAATTACTGAACCAAGCAAGTATGACAGCTGGAAGCAGGTGGAGAGTTAGCTGCACCTTTACAGGGGAGAATAACTGCTTGGGTAAGATGTCTGTGAAAAGGGGGGGAAATGATGAAAAAGAGGCTGGTTTGGTGGGGAGGGAAAAAACACGAAAACACAAACATCTCAGCTCTGTGACAGGCTTGTGGCTGAATGTGTTACTGCTCTGAGTGACAGCAGGACAATCCAATAAACAGAGAGACTGAGGCTGCATGGGACAGGTGGAACAAATCAATACAAACATTAACAGTCACGTGACTGTGACCGGCCAGCCTTCCAAATGATTTATAGTTAGACTGCTGCGTTAGAATCCCCCCAAAAAGGGACATTACTATTATTATTATTCATGTGATCATTATCATGAACCAAGTTCCTCCTGGTGCAGCGTGGTGGTCTGCAGCGTGGTGGTCTGCAGCACGGTGGTCTGCAGCATGGTGGTGTGCAGAGCGGTGGTCTGCAGCGTGGTGGTGTGCAGCGCGGTGGTCTGCAGCGCGGTGGTCTGCAGCATGGTGGTGTGCAGAGCGGTGGTCTGCAGCGTGGTGGTGTGCACCAATACACCCAGCAGTAATTTAGCTCCCAGCTAGAGACCATCATGCTCTGCTTTTTTTTTTTCATCCATATGCAGGCAAGATTTATACTAATTAATTTTACAGCCTCTGTTCATCCTCCTTCTGTTGTTGGCTGCAATAAATTAACTATGATTATAACTTAAAAGGCTGATACTAATTTGTTATGCTAATAGATCTGAAACCACAGGTTTCTGCATACCTCCATGGTTTAATTCAGGGGTCTCCAACTCCGGTCCTGGAGAGCTACCGTCCAGTAGGTTGTCTATCATACCCGGCTTCTAATGAACCACACTAGTTCTCAGGTAAATACCAGGAGCAGGTGTGGCTCATCAGAAGCCAGGTAGGATAGAAAACCTACTGGATAGTAGCTCTCCAGAACCGGAGTTGGAGACCCCTGGTTTAATTAAAGCCCAAGCCCTCTGACTGTGTAAAATAGTGGACCAGCAAGCCCCTTCCTGCAGGGGGCACTAATGCTAGCACTGCAGCTAAAGCCTCGCGGCCAACTGGAGGGACTTTCTGTCTTGTCATCAAGGGAAATGACAGGATTCCCCATCCTCCTCATATTGTGACAGAACTCACCAGAACACGATACTGTACTCTACCGGGCTGGTTAGGATGCTGTCATTGTCCATCGGCTGCTGTCATCAGAGGTTCAGTAAGCCAGTCTGTCAGAAACAGATGTGGTTTGCAGTGCAGACCTCTGCAGCATTTCCAAACAAATGAGATTAAAAAGATTAGCTATCCTCCCACCCATCTTCTAAACTCCTATCCTGTTCGGGGTCACAGCAGAGCTCCAGCAGATTAAAAATTGCAATAATCAAAATTTTTATCGTTATTGTTACAAGTAGTTTTCATATGATTATGAATCACTGCAATATTCACATCAGAGCCCGACAAGGCCGTCCCTTTGCTCTACGGGATAACTGGTTATGGGCAATTGATGGATGAGGATGTATTATTGATTATTGTAGTGCTTGTTAAAGCTTTAAGGAAGCAGTAACATGGGTATTTTTGATCTAATGCTTCCTGAAGGACAATGAGAGTAAATCTGCCAAAAGCTGATTGGCCCCCAGAGTGTCCCCGCCCCGTCACTCACTGATTCAAAACATATCATTGGCTAATGCTTAGGTTCGTCCCTCTGTAAGAAATCTGCCCCCTCTTATACTCCCATCATAAAAACACAGAATTGCCCCCAACACACATGGTTATGTATAAAGCTCTGTAATGTGAGTTTGCTTTATGCACCATATGTATCACTGTATGTATTTGCTCTGCACATATTGTGCTTAAATTTGCACAGGCCACCATTTTGCCATTTTATCAGACACCTGGCATTAACTCCCTCCACTGTCTATCTCCTGTTTTATTCTCGGCTTGTAATTGTTGTCTATTGTCACGTCTCTAGAAACAGCAAGTAGTGCCAACAAAAATTTCCGCCAGCCTTGGTCGTGTGGCAATAAAGAGTTTGATTCTTTCTCTGGCTGCTTCTAGCCTGATAAGAATCTAATAAGTGCCTTCCAGTAATTTTTTTAACCCTGGGGGGGGGGATGGGGGTGGCAGGAAGTGCTGTCAGAGCAGCAAATGGCAGGAGGCCTGGTGTGGAAAACAGTACTGCAGAGTGCCAGTTTGGAGGATGTTAACACACACAGACAAACAGTGACACACTGACACACACAAACACACAAAATCACACAAAGACACACACAGACACACAATCCAACACACAAACAGTCACACACAGACACACAAACTCACACAGACATAGACGCATACACATATATACATATACACACACACACACACAGACACACAAAATCACACAGGCACACAGACAGACAGACAGACACACACACACACATGCACACAGTTTTACTGTTCAAACTGCCCAGAGACTCCAGTCAGGAGCTGAGAAACATTCCCTGGCACATGGCTGAAGGGCTCTAACTTAATCTTTTACATTCGCACACCCAACCTTGGTGACTTGAAGGAGCGGCCTGCTGGCCTCATCCTTCCAGGGTTGGGGGTTCGAATCCCATCCTCTTTATGTCCGTTTCCACTTTCCTCCAGGGCGAAAATCACACATTTTCCCAATTGAAAATCACACTATTAGGCGAACTGGTGTCTCTGGATCGTGCAAAGTGTGAGTTTGTCTGTCGTGGCCTGGCGTCCTGTCCAGGGCTTGCTGTGCTTCCTGGGATGGCCTCCAGCTTCTTACACTGAATTTGCGCTTACACTTGGTCGCTGCTCCTGCCTTTTGAATCTGGTGTTTGAAGAGCTAGGCCTAGGAGGGTGGTGGGACTTGCACACACTGGCCTGGCTTGTATGAATTATTTTTAACATCCGTGACGCCTTTCTCAGATATCCTGAGGGGGATGGGGGGGGGCACTGTTTGCTTCAGGGAGATTGTGGGACTGGGTAGTCGAAGATGAATCTGGAGGGCAAACTCACATCCAGACAAGGAGAGATAAACTTCCCAATTTAAAAGCAAACACGCTTTGCTATTCATCAGCCCTGGGTAGACGAAAGCCGCGTCTCTGAAGCAGTTCTGCAGCGTTTAATACACGGCCATCAAGAAGCCGTGTGTACACCCGCCTCTCTCCACACGATCTTCCTTTTCTGTTTAATCTAACTTCATCTAAGCTTCATTGTCATGTCAAAGAAAAGTGTCATTAAAGGCAGGACTAGATCCATATATGTAACTTATAAATAGGGTTGCAAAGGGCTTTCCGTTCCATGGGAGTTTAAGCTGGGGAATTTTGGAAATACTCCACATTAGAAACTTTCCATGGGAAATAACGGGAAAGTATGGAAATTAACAAGTATATTCCTAGAATTTTGCAACCCTACTTATAAATAAGAATAACTATACAGAATTAAGAATAATAAAACGTTATTTTATACATGTTTATGTGCAGGCAGAAACATGGCCGGCTCTGGTTATAGGTAGAACTGGCAATCACCTCTGAAAAGGCAGATGCCTATATAAGGCAGTAATGTGCCTAGGATTGGCTCATTAGGCCCAAGCCCTAGAGATTTTCTGATCAAGAAATCTGATTGGATAAGAGGCGTTTTATGAGTGGTGTTATCAGCACATGACCACACTTGGACATTTCACATCAGGTGTATCACTCCACTTCACAGGTGCATCTAAAAACTGCTAAGCTCCCCCCTCTGAGTCGGCTACCCCCCCTGCAGCATCAAACAGAAATCCTGCCAAACCGTCTAAAAAACTCCCCAAGTTTTTGTCGTAGAAACATAAAAAAACACCCAGAAACCTTGAAGGTGTACTTTTCAAATAGATGTAGGAAGAACCTAAATATATTTTTAGAGCTTTGTAAGGAGAATAAACATACACAAGACTCACTGGCTCGAGTATCTGAGTCTCAAAGCAGTGCCGATCGCCCAACCATTTGCAAATATCGCTATTCATATGAAAATCATGCGACAAATTCTCGCCGACAATCCCGCAGTTGTTACTGGGTAAAAAAACACGTGAGAAGTCGCATGAACAAGAGCACATGTCGGTTTTGTTTACATTGACTGGGGAGCTGCAGCCTTATATTCTTTGATGTGAAAGATTTTTCACTGAGGAAATGCAATAAAAATCAATTCACGGTTAACTGCAAATTCGGCTGAGCAGTAACTTTATAAATTACAAATGTCACTTGTTTTCTAATTTTGATTACTGTAAAAACGTGTCTTTAAATACAATACAGGCCAGAAGCCTTGTCTTTTTTACAAGAAAATATTAGAAGTACTTAAAACAAATGTAACTGACTGGTTTTGAAGTGTAATGTTACAATTTACTGTCCATTTAAAGTGTGATTTAATGAATTCGAGTGACTAAGCATGAGTTTCATCAAAATAACCACCCCTTGCTTTTATCAGCAGCACAGATTCACAGCATCCTTTCCAAACCCTCTCAGCACCTTTTCAAGCCAACAGTTCCGCCTCATTTGCTAGACGCTCCTTTTAAAATTCTTAGTCCCACTCGTCCCATGGGTGGACTTTCAGTGGTGTCAGATTAGTGGTGTATAATGCGTCTTCCAGTCCTATGCTCCCCAGTCCAGTCATTGACGTTGCTACCTGCTTTACTCCTGTGCCTCATCTTGCCCGCTCCTTGTCTCCCCATTTTGACCCCTCGTGGCCCTTTTGAGTTTGCCCATTTTGTGATCTGATTTATCCCAGTAAAGCCCCTGTTGATTGTCCTGACGCTTGCCTTCGCCTCTGTCCATGCCTCGACGTGACAGCTATACAGTGCTAGTGGTTGAAGAGGCTCCCCATTGCTTCTGCTTATGGACTGTGATTCTGTGGACTGTGAAAGGCAAAAGCGCTCCCCGCCACGCTTAATAATGGAAAGTGCGGTGGCAAACCAGTACAAAATCGCTGGCAGGCGCTCCTTTAAAATGGATCTTGCGTCTCTCATATGCACCTCATTGGCAAAGGAGCGACATTAAACTTTCACAGGAATCGGTTTTTTAAAGTGGAATAATTTGAAACAGCCGGGGGTCTGGAAGGAGCTACTGTCGATCGCCGTCCCAGAGCTGCCTGGATGTGCCGCACGGGAATGTTCAGGCTCCATCTGCTAACACAGGGCGCTCTGTCGGGGGTTTATACCCGGCAGGGTATGGGTTTGCACTGCCTGGGGAAAGCTGTCATACTTCAGTAGATCCTGTGTAGCATCAACACACGTCGTGGGCATTAATAAAATTTACATCTTTAGATTCAGAGCAAAATGTCAGCCCGTGTTGGTGATACACGGAGTAACGGTGAATCACGCAATTTCACCATCGTCCACCCTGATTAAGCGTTAGAGGTCTGTGTACACACAAAGACAACACACACAAGTTCATTTAAAACTAAGTACATTTTACTGAAAAAAACTATTTTAAAAACAGTTTACACTGCTCAGTATTGTACCAATATTGTAGTGCTTAACATACAGTACTGAAGATTCTATAAGTACAGAAAACATCGCTTCCAAATTTAACCCCCTCTATTCAAATGCTACGTACTTATCAGGTTCATTACCCATATTAATCATCACCAGGAAATATATAATATTTAATATCAATGTTACTATTAGTTATATTACTTTTATTTTAACTATAAGAATTGTCATCGGAAAAACACTGCTCAACCTACGGAATGATCTAGTGACCTCAGATAGCATGAAGGTTTCGATTTTTCACTACCCAAGGTGACCTAAGAGTTATGGAAATTCTCACTAAACGTGTGGTACCCCGGTACATCCTGACGTAGCAGATCGACCCCTTCATGATTCAGAGCGACTCCTCAAACAGGGAGCCTTAATCATAAACTGGAAGTCTGGTGTGACCACCTAAGACTACAACAAAGCTTTGTGTAAATACTCCTTGGAAACTCAGCTTTTAGCTGCAGAACATAAAGATAAAAGTTGTGTCATCCAAAGCGAGGTTTGGACTTTTCCAAACATCCATTTTTTCCATTCCTTATTTTTTATTTGCTTGTTTTTGGTCCATCGGCTACTGTGTGTTCCACAAAACCGTTGGAGGAAGACTTCATTCATCCGTCTCCTGATCGCTGTGACCGTGCTCAGACCCCCTTCCCAAAGGAGTGCCTGCTCTCTGGTCTCATTCTTCGCTGGATCCGTGATTTCCAGTCTCTGCCAGTGTCTCCTCGACTGGCCTTTTGCTGCTAACTGGGTGGGCCAGTTTCCACTATCAAAGAATCCAGAACAAACCAATAAACCAGCGCGTTAAAGTGCGCCCAGGCTCCGGTCATGCTGCTCATCCCCCGTAAGTCTCCGTCTATAAGACTCCTCCACACCAGCGGTGTCTCTAGGTCTCTCACGTATCAGCCCGACATGTTTGTCTGTTTTTAAGTTTTACTCCAAAGCAAACATCTTAGCAAAAGTCCTCAGTTTATGTTTTCCAATTATTCTCCTGGCCAAAAGAAAAACACTTAGAGAAGTCTGAGTCAAAGTGAGTAAAAATGACCTGGAAGGAGAGGATCTTCTGGACAATAAAAAGCATGAACGTTGACTCGTATCGGCGTAGAGAGCTGTGTGGCCAAAGCAGGCCATGAAAGCTCCAAGCGGCATGTTCCAGCTCCTCATCCGGCCGCTCGTCCGCGATCCAAAGTCAAAGTCACTAGTGTTAAAAAATCCTGATGCGGTACCAGGCACTGAATCAAGAAACGCAAAGAAGGCAGAGAGTTGCTCTTAACAGTACAGCTAACATCCCCATGGGTATTGCTACCAAGAGAGTTCAAAAAGCATCAGGAAACACTGTGTGGCTCCGTCACCAAGGCCTGGAGTGCAGATACTGAGATAGAGAGTGTGATTCATGGCTTTGCCGCTTGCCTCCGTCCCATCTGCCCTACCTCGCCCTCACAGGCACACATGCCGGGGCAGTCGGCCCCTTACTGATATATCCAGCCTGTTAAATCATTCACTTGTGGCTGGTCGGGATCCAGTGGGGACAGCAGGACTGGATGGCATACCGCCCAAAAAAAGCGGTGAAGGTCCTGAGGCCGTGGAGACAGCAGCTCCAGTGACAGCGCGGCTCAGCTTGATGTGGGGAGATGGGGGGGGCTGGGATGCACTTCCAAATCTCTGCCTGCTTCCCCAAAATACGACTATGGGTGAGATCTGTAAAAAGATGCATTAGAGCCCCAGAGCTCACCGCTGTTGACAGAAGATGAAAGCGTGTTTGACGTGCCCTCAGCCCCAGGCAGCCTGGACATGGTACCCCAGCGCCTTCACGAAGCCCCCCATCTGTCCAGCTGGCTCACGGCTTGCAGCCACAGACGGACACCCTAAACTACATTTATCGTACCCGCTGTACCCACCATTGGCTGTGGATTAGCAGACTTACACTGAGGCTGTTTCAAAGTGAAACCTTACCATTAACTTTACTGTGTCTACTTACATGGGAAAGGACACAAACACATTGACATTTTTCATACTAGTTTCTTAAAAATTGATGCTTTCGAGGTGACAAGGCTGCCTTTTCTAAACTATGCGATAAACTACTTCCAACTTATTCTAAACTAAGTGTCAGGCAGCCTCTTTGCATGCATATCTGAATATGAACCTAAAGTGATCGGTCAGAACCCCCCCCCCACACACACACACACACACACATAGAGTCAAAAGCTGAAGGCAATCAGAGCTCCAATCGGAGTGAGCTGAGCCACAGCCAGGAGATCCCGCCATGATGACCCCTAACCCTAACCCTAACCCTCTTTTTCATTGTTCATATTAATCCTGTTTCCTGTAGATCTGAATCATTCTGTTATGTAAAATTGCTAATTCGTTTACTGAACTTAAAGCATCGCCTTCTCGTCTTGCGTAAATGCTTACATAGCGCAGGGCTACACGGAGCGTGGGATCAATCCCACAATGCACAGGGAACACCCTGGATGTCAGGTCAGTCCATCACTAGGTAGACATACTTACATGCTATGGGTAATCTAGAATTACCAGTTGGTCTAACGGCATGTTTCTGAACTGTGGAAGGAAACAGTATAGTACCTGAAGAACATGCCAAGTTCCTGAACATTCCGAGGCTACAGTATGTTAGCCAGCCATTAGTGACTTTTTGGGCAGTTTAAATGGAGTTCAGTCAAAGTGATGATCGCCACAGCGCTATGATGCTATCAGCTAATGGGTCACCGGGTGCTTAATACTGGGGCCTGTAGCATGCAGACAGGTATGAGTCAGTGTGAGATAGCAGGCTTGGTGCTAAAGGGCAAAGAAAACCTGATATTCACCCAGTACAGTCTGAGACAGTCTGAGACCAGGGAACAAGAGGCTTCACAGCCTAGGATGGGAGCAAACTAACAGAAAGAGAACATCGTCCATAAGTTCACTAATCATGGGTTTTGAAGCCTCATTACTTCCAATGTTGTTTATAAACAGTCCAAAGGAAGGCAGAGCATGACCAGGTGAGCAGCTGTATCACTGGCAAAGGTGGAAAGTTCAGGTCCAGAAAGTACAAATCCAGACCGAGGTTTTGTTTCAACCAACCAGTTGAGTACTCTGTGACTATGTCTGTTTATACTCAACTGGTTAGTTGAAACAAA
>JAUMHC010000043.1:1610543-1625959 GCA_032359785.1 Heteromormyrus szaboi | reverse complement strand
CATCGATGTTAAGGGCAAGTCGCACACCATGGCCCGCATCGATGTTAAGGGCAAGTCGCACACCATGGCCCGCATCGATGTTAAGGGCAAGTCGCACACCATGGCCCGCATCGCTTCCTTTCTACTTCCTACTCTTACTTCCTACTTACTTCCTGCTTACTGTAAACAGAAAAGGCATCGTACTATAAACAGAAATGATTATTATTTATTATTTAATTGAACTGGCATCCCGTTCGGGGTGTCCCCTCTGATGGACTGACATCTTGTCCAGAGTGGCCCCTGCCTCGTGACCTGTGTGTGACTGGCATCCCATCCAGAGTGGCCCCCAGCTTGCTTTGTGCTTTATGCTGCCTGGGACAGGCTGCAGACCCCCACGCCCTCCGCCTTCACGAGGATAAGAGGTTTAAAGGATTTAATCACTGAGAAAACAATGAGGGTGGGTTGTGATTCTGAGTCTCATGTCCTCCCTATTGGATGGGTCGCGATCCCAAGCAACGTGTCCTCCCTAGCAGGTGGGTCGCGATCCCAAGCAACGTGTCCTCCCTAGCAGGTGGGTCGCGATCCCAAGCCCTGTGTCCTCTCTAGCGGATGGGTTGCGAATCCGAGTCCTGTGTCCTACACTGCTGCATGACGCATGGAGAGGGGTTAGAGAGGAGGAGCATTTTCCAAGACAGAAAGTCAGCGCTTTCTAGAAGCAGCGATGCACGCTGTGAGGGTTCTGTTCAGCTGGGCCTGGGTCAGCCCAGCATGGCGCCGGTGAGGTGGGATGTGCCTTGAGTTTGGTGTCACCATGAAGGCTGTAACTTGCCACAGACAGATTCTGACTCACTAATGAGGTAAAGGAAAGACCACGTCTCATTCACGTCTCCTCCTTTATCACATCAACTGAGAATCACTAGGAACAAATGATTCATACGTCCAAAATGCTCTGACGGAAATGTCACATCTCAGTATTCATTAAAAAACACCGTGACACAAAGTTACTGAATTTCCATTGAAATAGGGGTGTTTGGTACAGTAGGTGCAGCCTGACAGTGTTAGATGAGAATATGGAACCAAAATTGAATTACTGGTGGTGTTTCTCCAGAGACAGACATCCTTTTTTTAGTCCATATTGGTTTTTGTATCCCACTACATCAGAGACAGACAAACTCCGCAGGTCCACCGAAAATGTCACATCAAGCCCTCACTGTCACTGTTACCCTTCTTCCCGGCCGCACACCCAGATATGAGGTCATTTGATTGTGGTGGACTGTCAGTCATCTCGTGTTGAAAAAGCGAACACAGCGACACACATGCACACAGATACACACACACACACACACACATACACACAAAACACTGTCTAGCGTACCTTAGTAATCGGTCATATCTAAAAGAGACCATTCGTGTTTTTCTGTGGGTCTGTGAATCAGATGGAAATACATCATTCATCAGAGGTGGAGCCACCACGTTAATCACTAGTGAGTAATTCCTTAATCTCATCAGTTAACAAGTAATCGCCTGCAAACTCCCCAGCCAGGCTGCCCTGACCTGTGATTGGTCACCACTCTACCATGTGATTCCCATCTGTTCCTTGCTAAGATTTCAGAGTTCTGATGACTAACTGGGTGTGAAAAGTCACAGGGCAGTAAAGCGGATGGCCTATTGCCGGAGAAGAGCGGCGGGGACTTAACCCCGAGCAGAGATCCCGCTAGGAGCTGAGAGCGCATCGGATTTATGGAACGCCAGTTTCCCATGGAGAAAGTCTGCCTCCACTGGCTGTGCATGCTCCTCTGGGGGGGGCAGGTGGTGGTCTTGGCGTGAGTTTGACTATTGTGGTCACACAGAGAAGGGCAGGGCGATGTGGACGCACAGAGGAGGGCAGGGCGATGTGGTATCTATCTATATCCTCTCTTCAGCTCTGTATGTCGACCAGTTCCATCCCAACATCCCATTTGCATCTTTGTCTCTCTGGGTTGCTTTCTGATCCTTCTCTGATTTTTCTGACTGTCTCCAGAGCCCCGCCCCCATCTACCGTACATGGGCAAAACAGGTTGCACAATCTCACCCCCTTGTGGTTAATCCAAGGACTACAGCAAAACTACAATCTCATCTCAAATTCTTTGAGAAGTTCCCCGTTAGTTGTGTAACAAGTACTCAGTCAGCACTCATTCCATAAAGTAGGCCTCACTTAATGACACCCCCCAGGCGTGTGGCCCCCTAGTGCAATCTAAGCTGTATCAGCTGTCCATGCTAAGGTGAGTAAAGGGGAGGACGTCCTTAAAGACACACAGGCAATGAAATAAAGGAAAATGATATAACCCACTCAGAGCAGCATATTCCAGGAAAGCAAAGACTAAAAACAACTACAGAACATCAACTGTGGGCCATGCACACATACACACACAAACACACGCACACACACACATGCACATGCACACACACAAACACATACACACACACACATACGCACGCACACACACACATGCACACGCACAAGTACACATGCACACGCACGTACACACAAACACACATGCACACACACACGCACACACACACGTTTGTGGTCATATCTTATCTTTATAGGGACTCTACATCCATTTCTATGGGGAAAACTCTAATCCCAAAAATGACAACCTTAACCCCTACACAGCCCTAACCACAAGTAACCAAACACTTTTGGCATTTTTACTTTTTTGATTGTCACAGATTATTATAAAATTGTTCATACAGTACAATCCCGTTATAACGGACTTTAAGGGATTTGGCAAAACAGTCCGTTATATCCAAAGTCTATTATATCCAGAGTTGCTGTTTGCCAAGAACACAACTGCAGGACACCATTTACTCATGCCACACCTCAGCAGACACACTTGTGGTATAGATTATTATATTGTACATGTAGTAATCCAACTTTACCTGACCAGATGCGTGACTATTAATAATTCCGACTACGTATGTATCTGCGCTGGATTTCACTGGCACGCCACGCGCCTTGTAGGCGGAGCCTGCATGTCCGTTACAGCCGAACAAAACTACAGCTATAAGCGGCTCTGGGGACCAAATTGTTTGGCCATTATAAGCGAAATTCCATTATGTGCGAGTCCGCTATACACACACAGGACTCACGGCTTGTGGTTTGCAGCCTGCCTCATGGTGTTCTCCTCTGCAAATCTCACCACCCGAAGACGGAGGAACAGGAACCAGCCGTTTGATTTTTAGAATTTGTGAGGACAGTGACCCCTTTCAGATGACAATGAGATGCTAATCTGCAGAAAAGCTACCTGTGCATTTTTTCATGAAGTCTACATTCTTCAGAAGGTGTTAGTTTTGACTTCAGCATCAATGCCATCATATAATTTAATTGTCATTCACCCAATTATGAAGATAAATGGAAAGCTCGCTCTTGGGCTGTGATGGTATTGCCTGGGGATGGAAACACATCTTGAAGGACAGGTTGCTCATGCCTCGTATTTGACATCCCATGGATGACAGGTGACAGGGACACTGTGGCTAACTGGGAAGCCCATCCAGTGGTCTGTGTGGATCCCAATGGCCCAGTGCAGTGACAGGGACACTGTACAATGCAAAGGTGCTGTAAAGATGGTGCCGTCTTTCAGATGTAAAACCGAGATCCCGACTCTCTGGGGTCATAAATGATCCCTGGGCATCTTCTGAAAGAGCAGGGGTGGTACCCTGAAGCTGGATAAAATTGCCTGCTGTGGCCCTATCAAATCTGGTCTCCTAATTATCCTCTATATCTAATCGCCGAATTCTCTCTTGGCCCTTCACCACCTTAGCTACTGTGTGGTGAGTGTACTGGCACAGAATGGCTGCCAGCTCATCATCTAGGTGGGGGATTACAAAGTGGTCATGGTTGAAGTGGCTCTCCATTGGTTGTTTAAAGCACTTTGGGTGTCTTGAAAAGTCCTTCATAAATGTAACATTCATTCATTCATTTATTGCATCCTCAGATTTGGAAAATAAAATGTGAAATAAACAACCACATAAATACACTCGTTACTATTTGTGTAACATGGCCAGGAAGATCAAATCAATTAGTGGAAATCCAGGTGTAATACTGAAAATGTTACGGCAGAACAATGAATTCCTAAAAGCCCCCAGGTGAGGACTGATTAGAAGGAGAAACATCTCAATAGCAATCAGCAGAGGCATCAATCAGACCTGCACCTTCAACCCCACGTGGGGCTACTTTACATAATGAATTTGTGTCAGGCCAGTAAGCAAATGGAGAGACTGCACAGACTGCTGGGGGATTAGGGGGGGTCAGTGGTTCCCTTCAAATGGAAAAGCGTACGTAAACAGAACATAAGAAAGTCCAAACCACATGTTAAACCTTTTTATGAAAATGTATAATATTATCTGAGGGGTGAGTTTATATCCATTTTAACTGTGAGTGTGTGGGTACGTAGAGTTTCTGCTTGGTCTCAGTGTGTGTTTATGCAGTGTTTGTGTGTCTGTGAGTGAGAGCTTACTGCGAGGCATGTACAAAATAGTGATATTTTTGTGTTTTGCTATTTAACGCTCTTCTGTTATGATGCCGATGAATCAGATATAATGGATTTAGTGCGTGTTCCTGATATTTTGTTGTGAATCTGCACATTACTGATGTCATGCCCTACTCGTGCCGATCCTCCTGTGTGCCACCGCCCACTCGCTACCTCGTGTGGAATCCCTGTGTCATCAGCTGTTTCTGGTTGTGTGTCATTAGCTCTGTCTATTTAAGTATGTTTCTCCAGTCCGGTCATTGACGTCGCTGTTGGTCTAATCCCGTATTTACCCGATTCCACGATTCCCTTTGCCTGCTTTCCTGCTCCATGCCTGCTCCGAGCAAGACAACTGAGGCCAATTCGCTGCGTGTGCAGGGCATGAGGACGATATATATACCTAAGGAAGACTGTAGTCCCGTATCAGACAGACGCATTTTATCATATGGATCTTTTTTAGCTATGTTTAGGTCTGAAACTGGTCTCTAAACGATGTAATGTTTTAAATGATGAAATGCTGATAATTTAAACATTATTTTAACATCTTTATTAAATCACATCCTTTCATTCCATGTGTGCCCTTTGCAATGTGACCATAAACATCGGACCCCCACCACCAGGGCAAATTCAGTCCCCCCAATGTCAAACTCCTTAGGGTGTCACCGGTGACACCACTAAACATGACTGCAAGCAGCATAACAGGGCATTAAAAATTATATATATATTATATAAAGACAAAGTAATGGAAACATTGTAAACATGCATAAAAAAGGACTTTAACTTTGAAGTAACCGAATGACAATTACAAACAGCTACAAAGGTGAGTGATGTTAATGTGTATGCCAGTTGGCAGTGTGTGTGGCAGGCATGCCAATCAGCACTGTGATATACGACTTTTCACAGCCACATGAGACTAAGAGCCGGCACTCGAACGGCAGCTGCAACAGCCACAAAAAAATGCAAAATTATTTCATTTGACAAATCTCCAAAGTCTCTGAAATATCTCAGCAAAACAGCGTACACCAAACACAAACAAGCCACACCGGTACATAGGAACAGGGGCCCAAGACAATGCCGTCCACCACGCAGAGAGACACTAACCAGGAGAGTCGTAATACCACACAAGTACAGCCTCAGACATTAACGAGGACTGTGTGAGCTTCACAATGCTGGAATTTATGAAGCACTCATATCCAAGGCCAGGGCACAAACAGGCATAATCTGGTGTGAGGAGAACAAAAGCTGGGCCCCTCAGGAATGGAAAACACTAACATTGTCTGATGAGTCATGGCTGGCTTCTGCTTCCGGCGTCTGGGAGGGTTCATGCTTTGAGGCAGCCACAGAATGCCTTCTGCTCGCGGCGTCTCTGTATGTGTGGCGTCATTTCGCGGGGCTCTATCGGTCTAATGACTGTATAACAGCCAGGGGGGTTAAGGCCATTTTACAGGAGCAGGGGAACCCTGTGGCATAAACACGGTTCCCAACATGAAAACCTGCCATTAAACACTGCTAGGCATATTACACACAGCAGCCCTGCACCCCGGCGCAGCTCAAAGCTTCTTTCAGGGAATTCATCTTCTCCAGAAGAAGCCTGGGGTTGGTCCTGGGAGATCTGCTCACAGGTCAGGTAGCAGAAGCCAAAAAGCACGAACACTTACGTGAGAAATGGTGCTAAAGCAAAACCTTCTGGACACATACGGAACAAGGCAACAGAAAAATACACGTGTAACACAAACACGTTACACCTTCTGGAATGTGACTATATGATACAATTACATGGTGGGTTTTATTACAAAAATTGGATTTAGCAAATTCAGCAAATTATTGAAGGATTTTCCTTCTTTTCGGTGAATTGAATCGTTTTAGTTATGAATGCACATATCCCAGAACTGACATTTGAAATAACTAGAATATTAGAATGTATCAGCAGTGAATGTTTATCAAAAACAAAGTTTGAATGTCATATCTTCTTTGATCGAGACAATCTTTCCTATTGATGTTCCTCAACTGCAGATAGAGCAAAGTTTATTAACACACCTTGTGTGTGTGGGGGTGGGGTGATTTGCAGGTGAGTCCATCCCCGTATGGAAATGGAAACACTGTACAGTGAGGCTACAGCACTGCAGCAAATCCACAGCAGCTGGAACCTGTGGGTGGTACACACACTCATCAGATGGAGCTCAGTTCGCAGGTAGGTGTTCCAGGTCTTCCCAGCCTCCTGGACATTGAGGTTCATCTTCTCCAAGCTGTTCTCCAGCTGATGGATGTGCTGAATATCGAACAGGTGGCTCAGATCTCACACATGCATCGTGATGTAGGCACCTCCTGAAAACGTCAAAGTCTACTGACGCCATCGACTGTTATCCTTCGAATGAATGACAAAAATCCAGATTCAAACATTTTTTCATAAATGTACTTACCTCAGGTGTGAGTAAACCTGGTTTTGGATTACCTGTACTGCAAGTACAATCACTGACTTACATCTAATACTGCTACAACTTGCAATATTACTTAACAGGTTTCCTCAATGTATTGATTTTGAAAACAAGAAATCCCAGTTTGTCTAATAATGTTTGTCATAGTTTTTGTTTGGTACGGCTTTTGCATGTCATAAGAAGAGCTCAGATGAGTGGGTATCAATGTTATAAGAAGATATCAGTCAACTCAAAGCTGACATCAGGGAAACCATGGAAACTGCATAAAGATTGAGGAACATGAGGTGGCCCTAAGCCCACGACTGCGAAAAAAGTCACAGGTTTTTATGGATTAATCTTTCACTTCACTGATAGTTTTGTTTAGTAGATAAGACAACTGTTTTAAAATAAGCCCTTTGGTGTAGGAATACATTACAATGTTACAAATGCCCAATCATGCCAAATGAAAGCAAACCATTCTCGATGCAGTTCTAACATCATCATTGGCCATAGATGTCATTAGAAGCACGTCGAAAACAATTAGAGACTGAGTTTACAGAAGATATCAATTAATGCAGAGAGCTGAGCTAATTTCTCAGACGGTAAAGATCTTTGACGACGCTGGGGGAAAGATTGCGGTTCTTCTGTGCTAGGAAGCATAATCACACAACGGGCCGCAGGAGGAGCACATGAGCCAGTGTGGACACACTGAGGGGCCTCGGGGAAACGTCCCAACGAGATGGAAACTTTGAGGTTAGTGAGACAGGAGAGTATGTGAAGGCGCCAGAGATACAAGCCTTACATGATGCATATGTGTGGAGTAATGCTCCCTGGCGGATGTTGGGGAGGGACGTGGTGTGTCTCAGGCCTCTGCTCCTGTAACCAGAAGGTCACGGGTTCAAACTCCATCCCTGGCAGAATAGTCACATCCTCGTCGGGGCCTTGAGCAATGCCGTGATTTCCCCTGACATGCCTCAGGAGTAATAGATAAACGGCTGAGCCTGTACTCAGGGTCTAAGCCTCCCTGTATGTGTTTGTCTTAAAAAAACATTAATTACATACACGGGTGTACAAACTAAATATTTAATCTGGCTTCATGCAGCACTCTGGTTTTAAATTATTAAGCAGTGTCCTCTCACCCCAATGTCAAACGCTCTCCTACACGATTCTCCTACACATCCACGGAGGGCAAAAACACAAATCTGCAGAAAAATACTTTTTAATTTATTGATGATACAGTAGGTTTGTGGCATTGTCATTTGTCTGTAGTAATCCAAGGAATACAAATACAATCCAATGGAATCCAAGGTTTAAATGTTAAACTGTACTGGATATTCCACTCTCTGCTGCATTTCTTAGACACCTCTGATATTTCAGATGTAAAAGGTGGCACATCCGCCAGGGAGCATTAATCCTGGGCTCCACTCAGCAGAATGGAGCAGATGATCTACAGGCTGACTATCTGGAGAAAGGCTGCTTTCTCAAATGCCAGGGAGGGAGATGGTGTTTCACCTTTGGAAAGGCGAAAATCAACATGGTCTGAAATGACCTCCTGGTCAGTGCTGTGGCGATGCCTTTGGACCAAGCCCAGAGAGCGCAGGGCGCGGCCGGGTAACACCCCAGACATTAATAAATGTAAATGTGTAACTGCAGTAACAAGGAAATAACACCAATAATCGGCAAGCGGCCAATTATTGGTACCATCAGCAACTATACAAACAGATACTCTAAAAAGTTGTATACATGCATAAAAGCCTTTTCACGCTATTCGAAGAGCAAATCTCGTGCCTAGCATCATTCTCACGGAGCTTTGGGCAGCTCCATCACCACCCACTCTGATCCCAGGTACTGTCTCAGAGCTGCATGACTGCCGTGTCTCTGAAATTCGCCCCCAGCTATGAGTGTGGCCACTGTACCATATTTCAAGCTGAAATCTGGGGGAAAATGGTCTTTTCTGATACATTTTGCTGCTGGGTTTGCAGTAATAGCAATTAGTAACTGTTTACAAATCAATGCAGTATATTACCAGGTAGATTAGATTAATTCAGTCATTGTTTTGATGTCTATCGTATTTAATCCATCCATTACTAATCTCATAATACATCCCTGTAATATCAGCCTCTTACTTCAGACTCAAGATCATTAAGTGTCCATTTGCTCTTAGTGGTTGGTCGAGGCCCACAGCTCGCTTAACTTTTCGAATGGCACAGCAGATCATCGGTGAAGAGCTTACAGACCTGGGAGAGCTCTACCTGACCTGGGGGGCCCAGGGCATCAGCCGGGCTCCCACACACCCTGGACACCAGCTGTCAGCCTCCCTGCAAACCCTGAAGTTATGGAGCTCAAGGCTGAAAAACAGCTTCTTCCCAAGAGCTGTGGCCAGACTCCAAAACCATTACTATTGCTACCTTGGGCTGTTTCACACTTGACTCTTTTTTTACACACTTGCTCTATAAACTCTCAATTTCTTTTTTATTATGAATCCTGGCCTTCAATTATTTATTGCTTACTGGTATTGTTTTTTTTATTGTACAGCGGTATAATGGTTATTTTTACTTTATTTCCTGTTTCTGTAACGTTCCTTTAATGCATCTTTGTTGTTGCGCACTGATGCCTCTATCAGGAGTGAGCAAAACAGTTTTTCATTCTGATTGAAAATTCTGATTCTAAAATGTATTTTAAAAAATAAGCAACACTCCCCGGGCTCCTGTGGGGGAGGGTGTGAGGGCCGATCGAGAGCCGAGATCCTCAGTGGGGTGTGAGGCCCTGATCCCTTCATCTCATTTCCATTTCTTCATCCTGAAACAGCGGAGGAGAGACAGTTATAATCACCAGCCCGCCGTCTGCTTCATAAAGCTTAAATCAACAGATTTCACTTGATCATGTTTGTACTTCCTGGAAGCTGCACTGACGGTAACTGTCAACATCCACACCTACAGTAGATAAATTAATGACGTAGGAAACACCGTTTTTCTATGTTTAACTTAAACCTGTGAGCCTTCCCCGTGTTCGCGGTATCGTAACACTCCTTGCTTCCACCCCATAAACTACGAAGACCTGATTTTAAATTCACCACTCGTACACTGCCTACCCCCATCAGCCAGCAATTGCTCCGCACAATGGCTGCTTGACTCTTTTAATGTATAAAAGGTGCTTTTTTCATCTCGTACACCTTTCATCTAGACCAAGTGTACATAAATGAATACGACTAAGTAAAAACATTTTTTATAGCGCACTTAAACTGATTTTTAACTCAGGTGCGACAAACATTATTATGTAACAACACCCAGGTTTTCTCTACCCTGATTTACATATTTTCATAAAAGTTTTACTTTTGGTAACGTATTTACTGGCACTATCGCAGATCATAGTCTTAATATTATAAACTGGAGGGGGGTTGGATTCAGAATTTTCTGGAATATTTTGATACATGCATTTAAATAACAGAAAATATGGTCATGGAGGAAATCTATAAAAGACTAAAGCTAGGAGAACATAATCTTCCAAGCACTTTTATTATTAAAAGCGTGTTGTACAAAAAAATAAAAGATTAGGGATTTCAGCTTGTTTAATATCATTAACCATCTGCTGACAAGGGCTGCAAATCCCCACAGTGTCCTTCAAATCTGTAGTACAGAGAGGGACTCTGAAGACTTCGAGTGGCACGGGTCTTTTTAAGTAGGAACACCTACAACATGCGCATATAATTAATCCTACATGTAGCGATGAGTAACAGCGGAGCTAAAGTGTGCTCTGCATTGAGGCGACATTTTAAGAGTGATAGCACTTAGTGATTCAGACCAATTACCGGTGTTTCAGCATCTGTATCCCCGCTGACCCACGATGGGCTTTTCTGATGAATTTACAGGGAACCCATTCGTTTGTTTTTTTTTACTTTTTTAACGTTACCAGAGGCTTTTACCCACAGCGAGGTATCTTTATAAAAATCAAGGTCAGACAGCACCTGGAATACTTGGGGATTAAGGGCCTCGCTCAGAGACCCAATGGTAAAATCACTCTGCAAACCCTAGGATTTGACCTGGTGACCTTCCGGGCAGAGGCACAATGCACTGACCTGTTAATCCGCAGAGCACCCCCTTGTCACGTACCGTGTTGGCCGTCTCCTCCTCCGTGATTTCTCCGAGCTGAGCGGACACGTCCATGTCAGAGAGGGCACTCTCCATGGCTTCCTCATCATAGTCTGTCTGGTAGTCCGACTCCTCTGAAAGAGAGGAAGAGGAAGAGGAAGGCCGGGGGGGGGGGGGGGGGGGAGCGAGATTATGAGTGTGGGGAAGAATGGAGCACACAGGAGAAAGAGAAGGACATTTATGTCACTGGGTAACCAACAGGCAATTTTCTCTTGCTGGGGGCTGCAGTGGTCACCAGTGTGTGTGTGTGTGTGTGTGTGTGTATGAGCGTGTCTGCTTGTTTGTGTGTGTGTGTTTGTGTGTGTGTCTGTTGCCTTATTAACTCAAAGTTGTTCATATAATTTTCTTCCAATTTTCTCAGTTTGCGTTTGGGTATAAAACACTAATGGAGAACGTGACAGCTGGTAACAGTAATTTCAGGACAAGGAACTGGGCCACGTGGTATCACTGACATTCTGATCAGCACCATAGGCAGACCTTCATGCTGATGCTGTACATTTGTTATCAGAACCATGGACAGGACTCAACATGATTGACTGCTTCCCTGTGATTGGTACCATGAACTAATCCTGGGTCATGGTTCCTGTGATCAGCACCATGTGATCAGCACCATGGACAGGTCCTGCTTCACGGTTCTTCTGTGATCAGTAGCATGGACCGATCGTTACAGTTTGGTCAAGGTCGTTTGAACCGCCCCTGCTTGGTCTTTCTAAACCCTGCTGATACCATGATCCAAACCCACAAACAGAGGCAGTCTCACCTTCCACATGAGCATGTCTGACTGGCTCGATTCGGGACACGATTTCCGCGAGGTCTGTGAAGGATGCGTTGGGGCACGTGAGCACCTGAGTGAGGAGGCAAAAAGAGAGAAACCAGATGAATCAGAGTGTGATGAGCCAACTGGAAATGTCAGCTTCTCATCTGCCACCTGCCGCCAGCCCACGAGTCGGCCCGGAAAGTTCCGGAAAACGACACATCAGCAAGCCTGCTTCTCAGACTGCAAAGCCAGGTCTGTCTCAACCAGACTGAGTGACCAGTCTGCACAAAGATGTGTGTTAGATACTGATCTGTCATTCTCACAGCTCAAAGATGTCTTTCAGAAAAAAAATAAGTGAAATTTAAACACAAGGACGGTGCCTCTGCTCACGTGGTTGCTCTTGGTCCTGTGGTACTCCTGGTGCCTGTCCTTAAGCATGCTGTCCACCACGCCGCTTCTCCGCCACACGTCGAACACTGTCTTCCCATGCTGGTAGCCCACCGCCTGAGAAGCGGCACAGGGGAGTAAGAGTGATGTCGCCGTTGGGTCCTTGAGTAAGGCCCTTTTGGCATATGGAAAAACTGCCTCTCTCCCCCACTAATCACCATCTCCCCCACTACAAACCATCTCCCCCCATCCGCTCTTTTCATGCCCCCTACTGGATGCCTCCTCCCACCGTGTGTTCTGTCTCTTTATACGGCTGTAATACTGTACAGAAGACTCTGAGCTAGCAGGACCTGCATTATGGTCCAGCTTCAGGGCTCTCCAGGGTGGGCAGGTCAATAATCTCCCACCATGTTCCTCCTGCCCTTCCTGCATGGATTTATTGTCATGCTCCTGAGTGAGGTACTTAACCTGAGGCTCTGTGACCCGTCCATAATGCAATAAGGAACAGGACGCTCTGTGCATATCGGACCACGAGTTTGCTGCCAAGAGCTAGCTAGCATGACCCAAACCACAACGTGGGGTAAGACCACCAAATGTCGCTTGTGGATTCCTGCAAGGGCACTCAGGAAACAGATATCAGCCAGAGTGGAGGCTATCCGACTCTTACTGAGAAACATTACGTCTGACTGGTGTTATATATAATGAGATATGGTTTCCCTTCATGCCGGGTTACAAAGTCCCCGGACCAGTTGGGGTTTAAGGGCCTTGCACAGGGGCCAAATGGTGACATCACGCTGCCAGTTCTGGGATTTGAATCATTGCCCTTTTGATCACAGGCACAAGATCCTTACCTGCTGAAAGGTATTATTACCTGATGCATGTCAGTTCAAGCCACGGGAGGGGCGGGGGGTAATGTACAGCTTAGTAAGTTTGACTCCTGTAGTTGGCAGAGTAATCATATTACCCCCCTCCTAACACTGTACTCAGTACTCAGACCCTAAGCTTTCCTCACTTACTTCTTTCTTTGGACCAAAGCATCTGCTAAATAATTAAATGTAAATGTTACTACTCTAGTAAAACACATAGTGAAGTTAAAATGGAGATCCGGAATGATTATGTTGGAGGGTGATGGTGTCGGGAAAAGACAACTTAATTTTTAAAGCACCTTTGTTTACATTTTGCCAATAGAGACACATACCTTAATTGCACAAAGTACCTTGAATTAGTGTGAGCGAGACAAAAACACAGAGAGACTGAGAGAGGGATGGAGAGAGAGAGTGAGGGAGAGGGAGAAAGAGAGACAGAGAGAGAGATAGAGACAGAGATGGGAAGAGTGAAAGAGAGAGTGTGTGTGTCTGTGTGTGTGTGAGAGAGAGAGAAAGAGAGAAAGAGAGAGAGAGAGAGAGAGAGAGAGAGAGAGAGATGGTTTAACGGTTTAAAACACCTTTATTGAATCATCCAGCAGATCAAGGTCACAATCAAGGGGCCACGTAGCCCAACCCCCCAAACATCCCAACGTCACAATATAAGAAGACAATCACCAATGAAGCACCAGGGACCATCATCAACCACCGAAGCCAAACCCTTGTTTATGCATCATTTACGTGAGAAAAGGTCGATGTTATCAGTAACTCGAAAGAAGGCATGTTCCACTCTAACCCTGGATTCCATTAAAGCCTGAAACATGTCGACTATATCTACACTTTGCCCTTCCACCTCTAATCTGTTGCTCTTCCATATGGGCAGCTTTGCTTGGCCAATCAGAAAGTATAAGCAGGTACACAGCTCCTTCTGACGTCACAAATAATCAACCCCAAGAATAAATAGTTCCTTAGAAAAAATGACTCTGCAAAAGACTCTATCTATAAGTTGAAAAAGAGAGAACAATTTCAGTCACAAAAACAGTGAAACAATGTGTCTGGTACATCACAAAGGAGAAAGCTTGGGCCTCAACTTCGCGACAAAGACCTTAGTGGCCATGGCACAATGCAGCACACGCCGCTGAAGGTCACCAGAGCATTTGGGAATAGGACTTTTATACAGCACCTGCCATGAAGGCGACTGAATCTAGCTGGTAAGAAAATGAGTCCTCCATTTCGTATCAGGTCTTTACACTGCTGTGTGCATTTTACACGTTAAAATGTACACACTTAACAATGAGAAAGAGAGAGAGAGAGAGGGAGATGGAGATAGAGAGGAGGTCAAAATCAGTAAGACTCACAGAAATCTCGTCGAACTTGCCAAACTCCAGCGTGCCGTAGCGGTCAATGGGCGGCCGGATGTACTCGCAGTACTCGCTGCTCTTCATGGCCTCTAGATGCTGCACGCAGCAGACGTAGGCCAGTCGCGTTTGGATCTCCGCCATGTCCAGCACCTTCACGAGAGCCGTCAGATGAGCGCCACTGAACACGGCAGCCACCACCCGACACCAGGCCGCGTGAGGCCCCCCACCTTCACTTTCTCCGCCATGGGGTTCAGCCGTTTCCACAGCAACCACCACCCAGACAGGGAGTCGCCATAATTGGTCAGGTGGGTCTCATCCTGGTTTCCCACGTCGACGGCGATCACCACCTTGGCTCCCATGGAGTGCGCCACATCCGCTGAAAGGGAGTGGGGGCGGTTATGCTACACATTATAACCCTGAACACACTCTAAGCATAGGTAAACCTGGTCACACAGTGAATACAGGGAAACCTTAACATACTCTAAATACAGGTGAACCTGAACACACACAAAACATAGGTAAATCCGAACAAATTTTGAACACAATATGAATGCAGGAAAACCTATAACACATCCTGAATACAGGTAAACCGGAACATATCTTGAATACAGCTAAACCTGAACACAGCCAAACCAGAAAATAGCACAATGAGGGAAAGAGGAACTCAGCCCACCAGGCAGGTTGTTGATGTAGCCCCCGTCCATGAGCAGATGTCCATCTTTAGGGTCACAGAGGGGGGGCAGGTATCCCGAAAGTGACATGCTGGCACGGATATACCTCCACAAAGACCCTGCAAGGGAGCAGGCCTGGGGGTTAGCTGTGCATGCCGGGAGGAGGGCAGCAGGCCTGGGGGTTAGCTGTGAATGCCGGGAGGAGGGCAGCAGGCCTGGGGGTTAGCTGTGCATGCCGGGAGGAGGGCAGCAGGCCTGGGGGTTAGCTGTGCATGCCGGGAGGAGGGCAGCAGGCCTGGGGGTTAGCTGTGAATGCCGGGAGGAG